>OY992528.1:16446423-16812875 GCA_963921215.1 Scoparia ambigualis | reverse complement strand
CCGATTTTGTAATAAAAATTAAATGTACCGCGCGGCGCGGGACAGGCTCAGTGCCGCGTTTCTGGGATAACTCGACCGTGCGTGCAGCGTTCTGGGGAAGCGCGGCCGGGTGACACAGACAAGTCCGCCCGCCCGGCGCCGATGGCTATTATTGGTGTCTATTGTCACGTAAACGTAATTAAAAACTCAAATAAAAAGATAAATATTCAAAAACTTCTTTTTCTATGACCCGCTTTCGACGAAAGAATCCCGCTTTTTTCACTCAAAAAGTTTCAAAATCCCGACTTAACAAAAAAATATCTGGCAACGCTGGCTTTTGCGCTCCTCATTGCCTAGTCTCTGACTAACCCTTAGGGGATAATAGTCGTGCTTATACGAATTATTGAATGTATGAATAAGATTTAATTAGTAACCACTTTTAAATCGCCTAAAATCCTTTTTTAGCCTACTTACCCATATATACCCATTCAGGATGTCTATTTTAGCTGTGGGAAGAAATTAGCGCAAGAACTTCACAGCTTTAGAAAAAAATCTTAATTCATCATCCATCATCATCGACCAGATCCCGCAAGATCCTCTATTATTTATTCAAGTCTCTGTTAATTGTAATTAGAAAAATTAAATAAATAAATAACTAAAGTTTCCTACACTCACACCAATTATGTAGCCCAAGAGAAGCTTCATTATGAAAAATATACATAGAAAACACCCAGACCCGAGACAATTTAGAAACAGTAATTTCTAAATTGACCCGACCAGGGATCGAACTCGTGACCTCAGAGATGGCGACACCATGAAAACCGGTGTTCAAACTCGACCAAGGAGGTCGTCGATTCAGTGGTAATTCAGATTAACAGCTGGAAAATTCTCTCCCTGGATGGGTGACCAAATTAAAAACATCTTGAGCACCTCGACTCGTCTCCTCTGTGCTTTGGAAGGTTACGTGCCTTCCGCAGCACGGGGGAGCCGTTGATCCCGGTCGCTGTCGTAAGATGGCCGTCGTTATAACCCATACGCTTCGGAAGCCAGCGTAGTGGATTATCACCAAATTAGCCCATGTTCTGGACAGTTCTGGTGTTCACGTGGGACGTTTGTAAGCTAACGATGATGATATCTTAGTATAATGTTTTGATTCCAAGTCATGATTGGTATAATCACGTCACTCAGAATTATCGTGAACGCCTATGATACGATCTAATAAGATTAAACGTGGAACTGAACCGTGCGATTAATTACCTATCTTTCCTAATCAATTATATTAAAGCGATATTATATAACGATTAAATCTTTATTACAACTTATAATCGTAAAATAGCTATTACTATTATAGCATTGAAATAAATTACAACTTTTTTTTCAAAATGTTTTATCAAATCATGACCTGCTGAGTAACAGCAGTAGGTAAGTACCATTTTTATAGTTGTCATTAGTGGAAGGTTTTATGTCTGTCAAACTAAGATAATTATCTTAACTAAGAACAGACTGTTATGTTACCACAGTTTTATTTTTTATATAATTATAGCTAAACAAAGGCTTGATAGTATGAAGTGGTAGTCCCTGATGAACGTAACAATTCATCAGGGAAACCGATGTCTCGGTATCCCAATTGAAAGAGCAACCATGTTGCGAAAAGGTTTGAGTCCCTGAGGCACTCTCTATTCAAGTGTGTTGTATACATTTTCAGTGTCCCTTGCCAAAAATGTCTCTTACTCACAATTTAAAAGACAAGTCAACGTTGACAGCTTTCGAATCGCCTGCTTGACCCTAGCACATTGTTTCGTCAATTAATAAAGGATTTCGTGCGCGTACGCAGCCGAAAATATGGCGAAATCTGCGGCGCATCGAATACTAAACGTTTAATCTGACTCGATTTTGGCAACATATCGCTGAGGCGGGGGCCGAATAACAAGTCGAAAGGTCTGTGAATATAAAAGAAATGTGTGTAACTAAATATATATCGAAATAGGAATCATATGGATTCAGTGGTTTTTCTATGCTACTGAACTGAGCCGGCAAACAAGCATACGGCCCGTCATATGGTGCGTCATGGACGCGTGACACGGTGGGCTTAAGGAGGAAAGCTTTACTTCATAAGCCTCTATTCCTTGTAATTAAAAACCAGAAAGCAGCAATGTAAGACAATGCTGCTTTCGTGGCAGTAATAGGTGATAAGGTTTTCGTCATTCAGTAGTATTCTTTATCCTTTTGCATAAAAGTAGCATAATAAATGACACTTTCAAACCCTCCGTTTGGACGTTGTGTTTCTAGGCATCACGTTAGATGCCAAGCTTCAGTGGGGCCCACATATAGCTAAATTGTCGAATAGACTTAGCTCTGCGGCTTATGCAGTAATGAAGATCCGTCAGTTAACTGACATTGATACATCCAGATTAGTTTATTTCAGTTACTTTCATAGTGTAATGTCGTACGGCATTTTACTGTGGGGAAATGCTGCCGACATTCAAACTATCTTTGTGCTTCAGAAGAGGGCTATTCGAGCAATATATAACCTAAAGGCTGGCGACTCTCTCAGAGAGAGATTTAAGAATATAAATATAATGACAGTTGCATCACAATACATTTATGAAAATTTGATTTATGTTCATAAAAATACTGGAATGTTTTCAAAAAACAGTGATATTCACAATGTAAACACTAGAAGTAAGAACAAATTAGCAGTACCTTATACTAGGCTCCATAAAATAAATAATTCTTTTAGGGGTCTGTGTGTAAGATTTTACAACAAAGTACCAAATGATATTCAGAAATTAGATCTTAATAAATTTAAAATCAAAATCAAAGAAAAGCTTTATAAAAAAGCTTATTATAAAGTGTCAGATTACACAGAAGACAAAACAGCTTGGATCTGAAATGCTCCAAGCACTCCAACAGCTATTTCTAATTGTCTTTATTTAATTGATACTACATTGTATTGTAATTTTGTATTGCATCATTTTTTTTTATTTTTTAAATTCATATTTTGTATTGACCTGGTAACGACATACTCTTTTTTTTGTTTGTAAATGTCGTTGCTTTTGTGCGCTGTGGTTTCTTGCGCCCATTCTTTGCCACAGTTAAAAAATTATGTCCTGAATGGGTGGTAGGTTAAAAAAGATTTGGACGATTCAAAGTACTTATTAATTGAGTTTATTGAATAAATATATTTTGACTTGACTTGACTTGACTTGACTTGACGTACAGACAGGGGCTCTACCACGCTCTACTGTCACCCTTTAGCAGTATTACTTTAATCTTAATATGCATTCCATAAGAATTTTGGCCCAAATTACTTAGGCCGATTAGGGCCTAAGGTATAGTAACTACGAAGTGATCTGTGGTGCCCGTAGCATCACATTGATGGACCTGACATAATACTTTTGCTTAATTTATTCTCATACACACAATTTAAACCATTGAGACTTCTAAATTGGCTCCTGTTACTGATGCTGAAGCAACAATATATTATAACGCTGTTATGTCGTAAACGACCTTGCTGGAGGGTGCTAAAGCGATTGGCACGACTTACTATGAGCACAAATAGTTAGTAATGTGTTCTGAGGACATAGCAATATGTCTAAGGGGCCTACGATAACAATGAGGACAATGAGGACAGCAAAAGCAGTCACTAGCTAGCACTAGTCACTAGCCATAGTCCACTTTTCACCCTTCAGCTTTCAGCTCATCGCCGCTCTATGCTGTTGGATGTATGTGCAGTCTTTATTCCGTTAGTCGCCTTTTACAACACCCAAAGGAAGTAGTGGTAAGGTAAGTAGTGTAGTAGTAAGTGGTAGTAGTCTTTTACCGCTACGCGACTGCACTAAGTGTAAGGGTGTATTTCGCATAAAAATCAGCTCATTTATCGTTAAGTACCTCCTTATCTTTTGACGCAACTTTGCTGCAGACTTTAATTATTATTAACTTATCATTTCAACCGATTTTCTACTAATTACAGTCAGGAACGTAATTTATTATGACGTCACGCAATGACACGCTAACACGTTTAATGTTAACCAAATAACACAATTATAACAAGATAATCGTTACACATAATTTTAATTAGGTGTGTTATCGTTAACATCAGATAATATAAAAGGCGACTGCTAGAAACCGCAAGAAACTTCAAGAGCTGGTCAGGGCAAAAGTTTTAAACATGACAAAAATTACAAAAAAGAAATTCGTGCTTTTTTCATTTTTAATTAAATAATTCATTAGGCGAATTTTAATTGGATAGTCTTTGAGATCTAATTTATTTGAAAGCAATAACATAAAAAAAACGCACATTTCGTAATAGAGCATAAATGAATGGTCTCAGTGCAGTCTAACGTAGGTACTTATCGGCCGGCTGACGCGGACGGGTCAACAGACGGTTGGGTCAACGATCGGCGGCCGCTGCCCGCGCGTTGTAAATAATCTTTATTTTTAATGGTTTTTCATTGTATTTTTCTCATGTTATTGCTTTAAAATAAATAAGAGACTCAAAGACTATTTAATTAAAATTGATTAAAGCACGAATTTCTTGTTTTACTAAAACACTTGACCTGACTAGCCCTTGAAGTTTCTTGCGGTTTCTAGCAGTCGCCTTATATAAAGCAATGGCACTTAAACTAAAAAAAAACTATAGTAGACTTGCCCAAAGCTAACTGATCAGTATCATCGTGTTGTGTGTGTTATATGTTATTATAGAGAGTGCGTTATGTATATGTATGTATTATAGAGAGTGCGTTATGTATATGTATGTATTATTATGTATATGTATTAAAACCGTATCGCGTAGTTGTGAAAGAATACCACTAACCCCTCTCTTCCCTTGGGTGTCGTAAAAAGCGCCTAACGGACTACAGACTGCACATACTACCAACAGCATAGAAAGAAAGAAAACATTTATTGACTGTCACAAAAAAATAAAAGAAGAAAATAAAAATATAAAAACAGAAAATTACAAAAAAATATTATTAACATAGAATAATTAAAAAAAAAAACACTACAGTGTGACGAGCCAATCAGGACCCTACCTCAGCTTATGCCGCTACGGTGTGACAAAATCACATCGCAACGGCGCTGGTATTCTGGCCTGTACGAGGTGACGTTCTCAATCAATAAATAAAAAAATATGTCCTAATGTAATAAATAAACCTTATCTAGGTTTATTTATTACATTTGGACATATAATAAATGAACCTAGATACTTATAAATATATATATTAAAGATGCACATACTAAAACACTAGCTATTTATACATAATAAAAACAAAGTGTAAAAAAAAATAAACATAATAAATTGTAAGTACCTACCTTTTATAAAAGAAAAAACCATAGCTAAATAAAAATTGGCGAGACGGACTTCATATAGAGCGGTGATGGGCTCACCACCTGTCACGCTGAGCACATGTGCAGTCACTGTTTGGTGAAAAGTGGACTATGGTAGAGGACCGCTTTTGCTGTCCTCATTGCCTATTCTCTGACTATATAACCTTTCGGGATAATAGTCGTGATATATGTATGTATGTATTATACCATATGAATTGTAATGTCGGGTTGTCGTTCACAAAGACTCCTAGTGGTAGCTAACAATTGAATTTCTATTGTTTCTGTCTCTCTTAAATGAAAGTATGTGTGTATGTTATGATCGCTGGCAACACCTGGATGTGATCGAAACAGGACAGGGGGGGGCCGGCACAAAATAAAAGAAGACTACACGCAGCAGTGGGTGATTGCGGGCTGAAATGATGCAGGCTAGGCTCTGAAAAAGGTCGTAGGCTTCGGTCACATAAAAAGACTAGATACACAATCCTATACTAAATCATAGCGGAATAGTTGCAGCTTTGACATAATATAAAAATATATTTGACGTATATATGAGCTCAGCTGCCGTAATGCCAGAGACAATAGAAATTAAATTGTTAGAAATCTCTATAGTCTTCGACAGTCTTCGTGACAGACAAGGAGATATGTTTATTGGCCGAGTAGCAATTTTTAAGGAGCACTGCATCACGTTGAGACTTAGCTCATAGGATAAACTGTTTAAGTACTATAAAAAAAACGAACCAGTCTCAGGAAGCTCGAATGGAATTCGAACATGACCTTTGGATTGCCGGTCCACTGCTCTAACCGCTAAGCTACCGAGACCCCAGAAGACTAGTTAAATTCTTTCCAGTAGTTGATGATAAAAGCTGCAAGCCAGCAGTATAAGGGTAGGTCACAGTGACGTAATACCGCTGGCTTGCAGCGTAAATCATCAACTACTGGAAAGAATTCAACAAGTCTTCTGGGGTCTCGGTAGCTTAGCGGTTAGAGCAGTGGACCGGCAATCCAAAGATCATGGGTTCAAATCACATTCGAGCTTCCTGAGACTGGTTAATTTTTTTCTCGTACTTAAACATTTTATCTTCTATTTATAAAGCATTGTGAATGCAAAAATTTCAATTATAGAGATACTTAGCTCGTACATTGAAATGAGTACCTAAAAATCTCGCTAGGTAGGTACTCTTTTTGTGTTGACGTTTTGAGGGCGTTGATTGGGCAGTTTTTATATGTGATCTAAGGTTATGCTACTTTTTCTCGCAGAAAAAGAACGCGAGCGAATCCACTGACAGATGCTAGTGTACAACAAACCACCTGTCACCATATCGCACGGTGACATAGCAGAGTGAGTGACGGCCGCCGCCGCGCCGTGCGCATACGCCGATGCGGAAGCGACACACTCCCATCATTGTGATAATGACACACTGCTGCAAAATTAAAATGGCCGACGTGGGACCTGCATCATTACGGCACCATGCAAACGCCTGACTCATTCGGTAGTACAACCGGAGGTAATGACAAACAGTTTACGCGTACACCGAATTTTTGGGGGCCGATTGCTATCATCGTCAGCCTATAAACGGCCAAATGCTGGACGTGGCCTTTCTACATGGGCAATAGTACATGAGGAGATTAGGCTATAGCCCACCATGATGGCCCAATGCGGGTTGGTGGGTTTTAACGACTGCCATCTTCTAATAACGCCCTTCTTGGGCACTGGCTGCACATTTGCAAGCTTCCAGGACTAAGGAACTTCCGAGCCCGTTCTTTACAGTCACGAGCGCGTACCCAGGTTTGGTAAGCGGATAACAAGTAGGACCAATGGCTTTACATTCCTTCCGAAGCACGGAGGTTCATCCTTGTAAAATTAAAGTAAAATCAAAGAAAACCACAAGAAATTCGAAAAAAATAGGAGCCTCCGACACGACAAGGGCGTTGCTTATAAAATTAAATGATGAATGAACATCTACAATTCTCTGCATATTGTGTAATAGGTATAAATTGTAGTCTGGGAGTTTAGGTTCAAGATTGCAGTAAGTAATTACTAAATCTTGTCATGTCACGTCATCATAGCAATATATTGCAAAGGGCATTGCTTAGGTAGTGCAAGCTCAAACATGGAAGAGTTCAGACACGACGTAGGTACGTAATTTGTGTTTCGTAAAAATCCATCCATCGTTGATTAAATATATTTTTTTTTTATAACAGCAACAGAAAACATTACTGGTACGGCATACAAAAGCTACGAAAAGTTCAACAACTTTTCAACATACAATCTACACCGAGTGTAAATTTTTTATTTGTATCTTACTGCCTAAGTCAGGAAGTTTCTTAATAATCAGGTATTTTGGGAACACTGGACTGGACTGACCTTTTCGCATTCAAGCTTAAATGTGCTTTCCCACATAAATCAGTTTGGATTATAGTAGTATAAATCCTCGTGAGCAATCCTGAACAGAACAATCAGAAGCTTATGATGATCAATTTTTCATAACCGACACCACGTATTTGACCTAATGCGCAATGCGCTTAAGCTGACACGGACGGGAAGAAAGTCATTAACTCTGGCCTCCATCTGAAAAAGCACATTGATAAACCGATACAACTCCCAGAGATGAGGTTATCGCAATTAAACCCCAACGCTTGTTTGGTTCAAGGGATAAGAGACGTGCGACAGAGAACACTTCGACTACTTGTTTCAACCAAAAAATTGAGCAATATCCTACTAATATTATAAACGCGAAAGTTTGTAAGAATGTATCGATATTTGTTACTCTTTCACGTAAAAGCTACTGAATGGGTTTGGATGAAATTCGGCATACAGATAGTTTATAACCTGGATTAACACATAGGATACTTTTTTATCTCGATATTCCCACGGGAACGGGAACCAAGCGGGTGAAACCGCAAGCGGCCGCTAGTCAAAAATAAATGGAACATAAAACTTAATGCATCTTGTAATGAACTATGAAGATAAACAATTACAATAATTGATAAAGTAATACTGCAAAGTCCTCTGCTATGGTTTAAATGGGGTATTATAATAGTTTTAATAAAGTTTATAACAAGGAAGGCAGAAATTGCTAGGATGCATACTTCTGTGCTGCAAATACAGAAAACAGAAATATTACTTAATAGCGGACCGCTCGTGATTTCGTCCGTGTGGACCCCGTACCGGTACACCGTCACAAAATAAATAATAGTACTGACCCCGTGACGAAATTTTGAAATATTATTATATCCTATGTCACCCGGAGACAGAGTAGATTCCCAACGGTGAAATAATTTTTCAAACCGGTCTAATAGTTTCGGAGCCTATCCAATCCAAACAAACAGTCAAATCTTTCCTCTTTATAATATTAGTATAGATTTCATCTTTAGTGAACTATTAAAAATTTACACGATTCTTAATTCTGTGCGGTAAATCAAGAAAGTAGGATCGCTTTAGTCAATCATGACTAGACTATTGCGAGTAAAAAAACGAGTGAGAAGTAGTAAGCAATTTTGCAACTATAGCTTCTCTCGAAGGTAAGTTGTAATAATTGGCATAGTAACGACGTGCATCTTAATACATACTTACATAGATATAAACACGACTAATATCCCCGAAGGGTTAACCAGGGACTAGGCAATGAGGACAGCAAAAGCAGTCCTCTCCATAGTCCACTTTTCACCAAATAGCGACATGTGCTTAGCGTGACAGGTAGTGAGCCCATTGGCGATCTATGCTGTTGGATGTATGTGCAGTCTTTAGTCCGTTAGTCGCCTTTTACGACACCCAAGAGCAGAGAGGGGGTGGTAGTATTATTTGACCGATACGCGACACGGTTATTAAAGATATCTTATTTTAAGATATCATCATTCGCCATAACGTAAAGGAACAATTTCATAGTAAACATTTTGCATAATGCCCTTACAAAGCGGCTTTACCAATGTCATAGGCTTCATACGGCCCTATTTGAAGTTATTAAATTGTCGTACATGTAGCGGGTTGACAGTAGTGGATGCTACGGCATGTAATGACGCTTGTCACGCAAGTACCGTTGAATACAATTACAGCTGAGAAAACGATAAAACGATGGCTGAACAGACGCTGTTTAGAAGTAGTTAATGAAATTCCAACGGTCCGTTAATTAACTGAGGGAATTTTAAAAAAGTGCCTATGAAAATCAGGAGAATTAGGCAAAAAGGGACATATACTTAGCAATTGGTCAAGTTGGGTTATAGATGACGAAAATTATTGATAAAACTAGCAATTTATATTAGTTCATCTCATTTTTAAAACATTCAGATTTGTCTTGGCAAACAGAGAATGTTGGAACATCAAATATGACTAGAGACAAGAATTAATGGGTTATGAGCCACGTAGGCTGGTCTAAAGAAGTGGCTTGCTATTGAGTAAATGTAGCTTTTATTATGAGTTTTAATCTACATATGCTATTGTTCGTAGAAGACTGCTTGAGTTCATCAGTTCTCACTGATTCTCATCAACTTCTCATTCTTCATCTGATCTCACGGTTATTTTATGTTACAATAGTTTAAATAAAATAAATTCAGGAACTAGCTTGTGTTAATTTAACGCCCCAACGATAATGTGAACGTTCCATAATAATTCGGATTTCATGGAAACTCTGCTAACAAGTACTTGTTTGGATTAACAATATTACGGCAATTCGCTGCACAGTGACTTAGAACGCCTACAGAGAGACAAAAATGAGTATTTGAATATGATATAACGTAGAATTTTAGTCTGGGTAGATAGATCACTTTAATGGTCTTAATGGTCGCATCACTTAGGTCGCGGGTAGCCGCTGGATGCGAGCAGCACGAGACTGGTCGTGGTGGAGATCCTTGGGGGAGGCCTTCGATCAACAATACAACTAGATGTCAGGTCGGCGCTAAAAATATGTCTCGGTAAATAAGAGAGCACTTGAGAAAGGAACTCTTATTTTCTCGCAAGGCATAACAGGAAAAAGGTATTTAATTTTTGCCACTTGAGGTTGATTTCACCACTAAATGTTATTGACGTTTTTTTTTAAGTGACAGGAGTAATTTATTGCTTTGAAAAAGTATTTATTCACGTAGACAAAATTTAGCTTTGATTTTGGACGTGACGCGTTATCTAGTTGGTATCTAGTTGATCGAAGGGGGAGGCCTTTGTCCAGCAGTGGACGTCCTCTGGCTGATGATGATAAGATTACTTATGGTAATAAGCAGTTTATCATTCAATCATACATCACACCCGTCTCCCGAAGGCAAAGACCACAGCTTTACATTTGGTACGATTCTGACTTATTACAAAAACAGACTTTAGTAATAATGCACACTGATTTCAACATCCAGACCTACTTCTTTTTCCTCATTATCCTGAACGTCTCCGATTTGGCCGGAGTCCGTTTACCTAGCTCTTCCCCTTCAAACTGTAACTCACTCTCGCCTAATTTTCCGTTTCATCGACATTAATTAGCATCGAGCATCGAGCTTATCGCTTGGGCTATCTGGCTGACCTTCCGTGGACGCGGCAAATGATGCTCTTCCTATGGCCAAGGACGCAGCAAATCGCCGTGAGAGTGCGCCATTATCGGTGCCGTGTGTTTTGTCAAACTGCAATTTCAACGCTTCCGCGTGTACAATGTGGGATGCCTAGTTTCAAGAGCAAATTCTGCATATTCTAGTTGTATCAGTAGTACCATTAGAAAAGAGACCATGTTTTCAAGTAGCCAGTTTCCATTCTCAAAAAATAATTTAAGTAAAGCTCAATAGCTAAGTTAGCTTTTGCCATAAATTGGGAAAGTAATGGTTAGTAAAGCAAAGCATGAAAAGCTTATCTTAGGAGAAAATTAAAATAGTTCACCAGTTCGGATTTATTTTTTTATTAAAAAGAGCTTGGCAAAAATTTCAAGTAAAAAGACCTTTGAAAAAATTAAGTAAAAATTTTAAATTGTTTAGTTTGCTTGTCAACAGGCTGTGTCATATGAAACCTGTTTTGAAAATATGTATATGACGGTGAAAACCTTAAACTCAATGACATAATATTAGTAATATTTAATATTAGTAATATTATGTCCATGCTCAAACTTAAGTAATGTTTTATAAAATGCTTACATTATTGTATTCAAGATATATAGTAAAGGAATGATGTGGAATAAAGAATTAAAAAATATTAAATTGCAGAAAACTACTACAACAGAACAACATGAATGGAGGACTCATGAATGAACCAATGAATACAACTGCTATTATATGCAAATACGTTATCGCAACGTAGACTTAATTATAAACAGTCAGTAATAAGTGTAAAATCGGTCTCATCCGGCGTTACTAACGAGCCGCAAGGTGAAGAAGATGACCAGGTCTTCATGTTCCTGAGAATTAATTACCTTTTTATAATAAACGACGTTGCAAGCTAAAGCGGGTTTAATAAAGATGGAAAAACATAGATGTAGCATTAGATGATGGTCGAGCTTGCAAAAGTACCAATTGCGAAACATGACAGGTATAACGTAATATAATGAGGTTTAATTACACTATTAAAACGATAACAGGCAATTATTTTACACCGCAATTTGTGAAATAAATATCAATTTAAAATTCACAAACCTAAAAGCAGTGTGTAAAGGGCTTTTATCAACTATTATATCCTTGATCGATATATTCTCTATCAAGATTCAGATAATATCGACCTAAAGATATCACAAAACGTTGGTGATAATAAGCCAAAGGTGGCGTCTAAAGCTATTCGTTAATCGTATTAATGTATACGAGCATTATATATTTTCATGTTCTTAAAAAATATTTTTTCGTGTCAAATAAATATTTACCTAAAGTTTCTGAGGAATACTTTCGATTTTTATGCAAAGAAACGTCGTATCTAAGCGTACGCATACGTCATCAATCAGCGTATGGATTCCGTTTACTGATAAAGACTCAATTAATTCTTTGCGTGCTTCAATTCCACACAATGATCATGACCTCAATACGAGTCACCATTTACGGCTAAGACACATGATACTTTTTGTAATAAAGTTTCACTGGTTCGCCTAGTGTTCATAGGATTTGATAAATGGAAAAAAAAAATTGTAAATTTAAGATTTTAAAAATATCAAAAATAATACGTCACTCAAATGAGACAGGCAACGGGAAAATTATCATACTAAAACTAAAACTGGTAGCGAAGACTTAATACTAACTGGAATGAAAAAAAATAAAGAATCTTCATAAGTGTCATAATTCCCTGAAACATCTAGCACGGAAGCTTCATCATCAACGGAATATTTTGTCAGTCTCATCATTGAACATGGGATGGACGCTACATGAAACAAAAAATCCTTAACTACTTTGGCATACAAAATGTTAATACTCACTCTTTCTTATTGTTGACTACAATGACTAGTTTCACTTTCCGAGGGCCCTTGGTCATCTTGCAAAGGTCCTTGCTTTTCTCCGCAGGGCCCTGGGTCAGAATTTTTAGAAACGGAATGTTTCCGCGTTTATCACTCTTCAGCCAATAAGGCCAGTCCCGTCGTCACCTCACTGACATCTTAATTACTATCACCACTTGTACTTAAAACACATTTTCAGTCTTCATTTAATACCTTAACAATATCACTTAGTCCATATAATACTGCTGCAATCACTCACTTCGAAATCACTGGCTTTAATACTATTTAATACTTAGTTGCGACTGGTTATCTGAAAGACGTATATTATCGTCAAGCCCCGACTCGATTTTGTCCATCGATTTACAAACTGAATTTATAACATAACAAAGGATTAAGATATCGTGATCGATGCACTGGTGACGTGACAATTTTATGTAATTATCGCAATATGCTAATTGCTACACACTTTACACCGCTTGGGAATGACGTCCGATTAAATATTTGGATTAGTAATAGATGTTAATTTAGATTATAATAATTGTAGTAAATTTTGATAATGTGATATACGTTGCATAAGGGGATCAAGAGTGTTCTCTTGGCGACAGTTATTATCAAAATGGTCGCTACTGAGAATAGTGGAGCAACGTCAAGATTTCGTATGATGAATGATGATGCATTGGAGATTCTGATAAGGCTATCAGCTGAGCCACAAGAGTGTGAGACTAGTTTAACACAATAGATAAACGATAAATATTTAAGTAACGTCAAACTCACTGGAATTTTATTGTTCCAAGCTCAGTATCCTAATTGCCGTCATATATTTGCTTTAGTGTTACGTATATTTGTATTTTCTTAAGTCCGTTAAGAACTTGTGACTGTTTCTAATTTAATATAGTTTTCAGGCCTCACTCACACGCTTGCGATTTAAAATAGAATACACTACCCTAGTTCCTTTATCAGTCAGACTCAGGTTATGTAACTTGGTTGATAACAGTTTTGGGTTTTAGCTCAGGTTGATACACAAAGCAGGCTTTATGAAATGCACGCGTAAACTTTATGTTTTATTAATACAATTTTTGTAATCCGATCTGTTATCCTAGACGCATGTAGAAATATTAGTAATTATTTTATCATTAGAAATGGAAATACAAACAAGTGCGATGGCACTCACATTTTCTTTAGTAGATAAACATTATCGTTTTCATAATCAATCGCGTGAAATTTGGTCTGTCTGCCTCTAAAGTCTGTGCAGGTCAAACTAATGTATTAGGTAACTGTTACGATGAATGCTGTCTGTGTATGCCAATATGTTTAAACATATTATATTATGTTCAATTTTAATATCTTTGTTACGATAAATCAAATGCCATGAATAAATGTCCGCGTATCACTTTTGAACAGAAGCACACATTTTGCTAAAATTATTTTTCAAATTGTAGAGTTCTATATGGTACAAAACTCTACAATGTAAACCACCTCGAGTTCCTTGGTTTATAGGAGTTAAGTTAAGTAGACAATTTCTTAAAATAGCTTTTAGACTCCGATATGGGCATATTCCACCAAACAAATTTGCATTTCTTATGAAGAAATCAGAGTTGCCAAATTGTAAAACTTGCGATGTAATTGAAGATGTTCACCACTTGCTGGTGGAATGTGCCCAGAACGAGAGTAAGAGACGAGAGTTAATGGCATCGCTGAAACTTAATATTATGGATTTATGCATGTTTGTTGAAGATGTTTCTGAAGCCATAATTCTTTATAATTTTACTACTACTACTACTAGATAGTCTGGCCAGCAGAACAAATTAATGTGCTAATTCTAATGTAAATAAGGTTATGATGGGGCTGGCATAACCCTATCGTGTTAAAAGCCCCTAAATAAATAAAGAAAAAAATTGTGAGGACAATGTTTGTATGAAAGAGGTTTTTTAGAAATACGTCAAGAGACACGGGGTGTTCATGCGGGCGCAGTTGCGGTCGGGCCGCCTATTAAAATATTAATACAATGAAATCTTGCTTGATGAATGTATTTGTTAATGTTACATGAACTTTACTTCAACGTTTTGTTATGTAAATAATGTAGTATTTATTCAAGCAAAAATAGGCCCATGGTCTACTACAAAGTGAAGTCGGAGTGAATGGTGGTGATGGATAACATAACGATGATGATAATGATAATTATAATAATGGTGGTGATGATGATGATACTTGTTTTGTAAGCAAAGCAGAATATCAAAATGTAATGAAAGAGTTAAAAATCTTCCTCTTCATAACACTTCTGTGTTGAAAAAACGGTACAAAAGGCATTAAAATAAGATATGCAGGATATTTTCCATTATTAAAACTGTATGTAGGTAGATAAGATTTACAATTAATACTCATGGAGATAGTCGTACTTTATCTAGTGCCGGATAGACCTAAAACAAAGTCCGCGGTAGTGGTTGGTGTTGCTATTTCACCAAGTAAGCAATCCGACAAAAAAAATTATAATGGGTCTCTTATACATTTATTTACTTAATAAGTTAAGCATACCTAAAGACAAACACATAAGTACAAACTAAATAGATAGACCTTCCCTGGACAACAGCTGTACATGGTAAGATCAGGCTATGACCTACCACGCTGGCCCAATGCTGGTTAAAATATATTAGCGTTTACTAAAGAGCATTCCTTAAATCTTGGTAACCCTGGAAGGAATATTCTGGTTATTTACCGACGCCTCAAGTTCTGGAAATTTGAGGCGTAGGTAGCCGAGCGGATAGATGCTCGGGTTGAACGCGAGAGATCGTGGTTCAATCCACATAGCTCCGTTAGACTACTGACGTGAATCCACTCCGAGACAGTCATTTAGATTAACAGGATTGGTTACCAGGACTATTATTAATGTGTTAAACGCCCATTAATAATAATCTTTAAAAAATAAACACATGCATTACTGTGCTTTAATTAGCAAATACATGAAGCCAATGAGCCTCAACGACCGAGCCAATGTGTCCAAAATTATTTGCAATTTAGTAATCTGTGAATGTCGACGGAGGCGCGTAGAGGACACTACTTTAATAATGATGGCAATGCAGATATTAAAGTAATGCAATGCACAATTGCACATTATGATACTATGTGTTTTATTCTCATATGATATGTAATTTTGTATATTTTTTATTGTTTCAAACCATCAAAAGATAGGATGTGGAACACATTCTTCATTATTAGTAATAAGTGGAAACTTTACTGATGTATGTAAAATTTAATGTAACATTTAAAAACTATATTATATTGTATGTTTCCCAAATAAAGTAAAATAGAATAAATTTACTATACAAGGGCCAAATTTGACGGAATGCTTTGATAAGTTTGTGACGATGCAAAGTCGGTTTTGTGACAACTGTGGCTGGTATAGTTTATAAGCGCAATAGTCGATGCTTTCAAACTTCGCGTTTCATTATACACAAGTATTTGAACGGAGTTTAGCTCGAAACTACTTAAACTAGGTCAAATTTGATGAAGAAGAAATGTTTTTAAACTAAATATTTACAATTCTTTGAGCATACACCAAGTGTCACTGAGATTTTTGATGTTGCTTGAGGGAAAGACACCATTGGTATTGGTTTCTTGTTAATCTCTCTCAAGAAACAGTAAATATCCGAGTGACACTAAGACTTGTGAGTGAATATATTTTTGCATAAACTATAATCTCCTACACCAACCACAGTTATCACAAAACCGACTTTACATCGTCACAAACTTATAAAAGCATTCCTATCTGCTATCATTTACACGTAAAACGGCAGGCATACTAAGTAGGGCACTCGAATTAAGAGTCCAAACCACTTGCAAATTACAAAATCACTCATGCTCAACAACGTTACCGAGAAGAGTGTTTGTAAACAATCTTGTAATCCTTAAATTCGAATGGGACGACGCTGGCCATGTGACTCCACCACGTGACTTTGGAGCACATTGGAAGCACTATTGGGCTAGTTCATAGCGAAAAGATGTCTGTAATATATAAGGTGACTGCTAGAAACCGCAAGAAACTTCAAGGGCTGGTCAGGTCAAGTGTTTTACACATGACAAAAATGACAAAAAAGAAGTTTGTGTTTTTTCATTTTTAATGAAATAGTTCATTTTATAAATTTTAATTGGATGGTCTTTAAGTATCTAATTTATTTTAAAGCATACGGCCGTCTGTGGACCCGTCCGCGTCAGCTGGGTGATAAGTACCTACGTCGACGGGTCAACAGACGGCCGGCCGGCCAGCCGTTGCCCCCGACACAGCTGGGTGATAAGTACCTACGATAAAACACGAATTCCTTTTTTGTCATTTTTGTCATGTATAAAAAACACTTGACCTGACCAGCCCTTGAAGTTTCTTGCGGTTTCTAGCAGTCATCTTATATATTTTATACATGTAGGTATGTACACACATGCGATCGAGGATCTTCCCGGTCGTTACGGCGATATTCGCTTGCGTTGCGCACGATTGAGGGCCATATTTCATTAGGACTACATGGCGCCGCTACCAGCCGGCGCGCCGCCACCAACAAAATGTATGCGGCTGCATGGAGGGTATCTCACCCGGCGACCGCTTGGTTGCGCTAGAGGTGTATGATATGTATATGATGTAAATTTTGATGGTGGCGGCGATTGTTGCCCCACCATGGTGTCCTAATGAAATAGGGCCCTTACGCTACTGTACGTAGGTACGCACGGTGCGAATAATAATAATACTAATACTTTATTATCTAAATTCACAGATGAAATAAATACATACTTAGAAGAGAAAAAATTTGTTGTGGCTATATTTTATGACTACAAAAAAGCATTCGATACTTTAGAAATGGGCACCCTCTTGAATGCAATGGACGAATGTGGCATCGGGCAGCCTCTGAACCAGTGGTTCCGAGATTACCTCACATCACGCGCCTATCGTGTGAGAGTGGGCGACGTGCTCAGCGAGGAAACCGAAGTGAAGTGCGGGGTACCGCAGGGGTCTGGTTGCAGTCCAACATGCTACCTCATGCATGTAAATAGCCTAAGGGGTGTCCTACGGCACTGCTCGGCTTATATGTTTGCGGATGACCTATGTACCTTACGTGCTGGTACTGACCTAGCTGAGACATGTCGCCTGGTCCAGCTTGATGTTGACGAGATAGTTAGGTGGTCCCATGATAATGGTATTATTTTGAACATTGATAAAACTAAATGTATTGTTATAAACTCACCATTTAAGTGCCCTTCAGATTTGCCCCCCCACATGTACACGCATAGCTTTCGATGTCTGCATAGTAATATGGTCAATTGTCAATGTAAACCCATTGAGAAAGTCGATTGTGTAACATACCTCGGTGTTAAGGTGGATAAAAACTTCTCGTGGTCACACCACATTGATTATATTTGTTCGAAACTAAGACTACTTCTGGGTAAATTTTACCAATTGAGTTTTAAAATTCCAAGTTCCACTCTGAAATGTTTGTATTTTGCACTAGTAGATTCAATTTTGGGATATGCTCTTGATAGTTATGGTCTTACATTTAAAACATATATAGACAGACTAGAAGCACTTCAAATTAGATTCCTAAAACTACTTGTCAATGGAAAAACAAAAGCTAAGTGTAAAGGTGATTATTCCAAACTATTTAAAATTTGTAAGGTACTCCCTGTTAGCCTAAAACATAAATACTTACTAGCCTTAAACAATCATGGCACTCAAGAGCATAACCTGTCGTTAATTAAGCATAACCATGGCACTCGATCGGTGTCCACGGGCAGACTTGTAGTACCTAAAGTTAATAACTACTTTGGTGATAGAACTTTAAAGAAACGTTTACCGTACCTACTTAATAGTTTGCCCGAGAACATCCGTCGGGAGTGTAACAAAAATAAAGTTAAGATTTTGTTAAAAATGTATTTATTGAATACATTAATTTAATAATTAGGTAGCTAAGCTGTAAGTATATATTGTGATATATAGATTTGAGACTCAAACTCAACCGATCCTGCAGAACTGTGTAAACAGTTTTGCGGGACTACTCGTATGTATAGCAGTAAGGCATTCATGTATTTGTAATAAGAAACAATAAAAATAAATAATAAATAAATAATGAAGAGCAAGCGTATTGTAGAAAAGTGGTCGACCAGGAAGTTCCTCGATTGTATCTACAGGGTTAATTTTGAGCCCTCCGCCATAAAACAAATATGGAGTAAAAAAAGGAATCAAAAAATAATTGGTATAAAAATAATTAATGTCTTTTTGAAATACATTTTTGCCAGCTTTTTATATCCTAAATTTCTAGGTGCGTGCGCTCACCCTCGTGGGCAAAGCGACGGCGCCCCGTCATTGGTGCAAGGGGTGCGGCCGCGCGCTAGGTGACAATAACTTTAATTTTCTTAAGAAAAATTTAAGACATAAAATTTTAAAAAAATATTTTTTTTATTTCATTATTCGGTTGTACTGCTGCTATCACGTGGAAAAAAATTGGCGAGGGGTCCAAAATTAACCCTGTATACACACATACACAAACATACAACACGCTTTTAGGAAGGGTAGTTCAGAAACCACAGCTTTCCATATGTTACAATCCTGACGGCTTGACACTCTGACCTCGCCGGGAAACCTTCGCTGAAACTTGCCAATGTTACATAACAATCGCATGAATGGTATAGGAACGCATACAGGACAAACAAAGAAACATCCAGCTTTGTATGAAAAGATTATCACTAAATGAACTAGCATATTGATGGGGGATTTACCGTGTCCGTAAACCTACCTAAATGTTACAAAACAATAGCAGTAATTCATAAGGTTGTTATCGAATGTAAATTATGCCTCACTTTAATAGTGAATTACAAAAACAATAGATGATTTCAGTACGAATGGAGAATTTATGATTAACCGCCATAAAACTACGTACAATTACGTGGATAATTGAACTAAATCGTAAACAAAGGCGGGCTTAGTAATGTTATAAGATAACAAATTGGTCAATAGTGCTGATTAACAAAAAACAGTTTTACTCCTGGACATAGGCCTCCATTATTGAAATCAATATCATCTTCTTGTTCAATTGCTGGGAGCAAACTAGATAGTCGATTGCAATAAACAAATTACGCTGCAATAACGTAAAATTGCGCAAAACCGCACAACCAAAAAACTATTTTCTTGTATTTGATAATACAAGTAATACACAGAGATATAGGTTTTTTTAGTATCATATGTTTGACAACAGAAGAGTGATAGATGACAGAAAAAAACCAATCATAATTTAGATTTGATAAAAATATGATACCTAAAATATCTGGCTGAGGAGTGTTAAAATAATATACAAATACTCGTAGGTCGATGAAACTCAGCAGACAGACAATTACTTACCAATTGTATTAACGGTAAACCTAGGGATATAATTATCTAATAATAAGGATGTTGACAGCCGCATTATAATTAAAGGTAATTATTAAATTACTAAACATCGAAAGTAGGTAGGTACCTACAGATGACATCACATCACGTAGCGCTACACAGCACATTACCCATTTCTTCATTAATTATCCTGAACACAATTTTTTGTAACACTAGACATGCAATTGATGGAGCATAATTTAATGATATCATATTCACCATTTTGATACAAATTCAATTCCCACACAATGTTTTAAGAACAGCTTAAAAGTTACACTAGTAATTTTTATATGGTTTTCTTTGCATGTTGTTGTTTCTTGTATGTTCATTTTGTATTGGAATGTGTCTTCCTATATTGTTCTTCATCATCAGACTATAGACTTTCCATTGCCTGTGCCCACACAGGCATTTCCACATGGACAAGAGCACATGGGGTCATTAAGCCATAACCAACCACGATGGCCCAATTATGTGTGCTGTTCTTATGTGTTCTTTTCTGAAAGGTATTATTCAATAGTTGATGCTATAATAATATGCTTGCTATTGCGTTGAGGTCCTCATTACAAGGCAGGGAGAAAGAAATGACATTGCTGAGTTACTCATGCCAGTTCTTCTCAGTACAAGTTCTCCTGTCGTAGACTTACGGACTGATAGCGTAGTTCATAAGAGCTTAATTATTGTGGCTTAAAATAAGAATGTAAGAAACCAGACAATAAATGGTTATTCTATGACGCCATAGAGAGCAATGATTTGTTACAATTGCAAACTAACGTACACAATGAATTGTGGTAACTTGTATAATTGTTTGCATAAATCAAGTATGATTCAATGATTAAACAAACTTATCAAATATTTTGTACAACTTACGATAGGTACACTGGTAGACGCCGGAGATAGAACTAATTTATGGCACATATCAGTATCTATTGTGATATGTAAGAATCCGACCGCTCAGTCAGATGATTCCGTAATGATTTATTTTATTGGCATAGTTAAAGACGGTAAAATAGACTTTAAGAACAAAATCATTCTTCACAAATATAAGTCTGCGTGTCAGCCTGTGATCAGTGCAACCGGTATCCGATAAACATACGTATAATACCACAAAATATTAAAGAATACCTACATCCATAAAGTCCATCGTTTCAAGATACATAAAAATATTATATTGTAAGTCTAGAAATGAACGTTTCAATTGTAAAAATGACGAAACTGAACTTAACTAAAAATATGCAATGATTGATACATTTCGAGCACCTTAAAAATATCAATCAAATCAATCAAATAACAGTTGAATACACGGAATAGATATTAACTGCTCTGTGGTTGAATAGAATTCGGCAAAGTATATTAGATATTGTACAATACGTATACTAAAAATAAAATTTCAGGATTCTTAGAAGCTCTTTATAAGTTTTAACGCATTGAACCCTAAAATAGTGAAGCAACAATCAAGGTAAATAGGTGGCAAAATAAATAAAGAGCCCGCCATCTTCGATAAGGCACAGCAGCAAACAATGCCAAGACGATACTTGACCTACTGTTCATGAATCAGAACAGTAACAGGTTGATTGAAAATAATGTTCTTTATGTACTCGTACATCCTACTAATATTATAAACGCGAAAGTTTGTAAGTATGGATGGATGTTTGTTACTCTTTCACGTAAAAACTAATGAATGGATTTGTATGAAATTCGGCATACAGATAGTTTATAACCTGGATTAAGACATAGAATACCTTTTGTCCCGATTTTCCCACGGGAACGGGAACCACGCGGGTAAAATCGCGAGCGGCCGCTAGTACATTATATGAGGGATACGCAGAGACCACGCAGCCTTCCATTTGCTCGATCCGGACACACTTGTTTTTCTTCATTATTCCTCTTTTATGTTAGTCGGTTTAGGGTTCTCTTAATCTGAAAAGTCAGATCAAGAGTACCCTAAAACGAGCATATCTCCGATCTAGTCGGAGTTCGTTCGCTGAGGTCTTGTCTCGCCAACTGTCTTATACACTCTCGCCATGTCATACACTTTGAGATTGGCGTTTTCCTTAATGAGATTTTATATTTTTCCTATATCATATTAAATAGAAAAATATATTGAAAAAAAAGAACGGTTCATCCTATTTATTCCTTAATTTGAATGACTTGTCGTCCCAGATATAATTTATTATTATTATTCAGGTACGCAGTTGAGACAACTGATAAATGCCCATTTTCGATATGAAATACAACAATGTGAATGCATAATAACGGTTTAAAACAATTGTTATATGGCACTTAAAATATTCAGCCTTATACGTGTGTATTGACTTATTATTCTCACATTATCACTGTAAATCTACATGACACACATTGTGAGACAATAAGAACAGACTATTTAAACACACTTGATGAAGTTATGCATCGCGTTAATCTAATTGGAGTTCTCACGTTACTGATAAAGTAATTGTCAAAGTTCAAAATATTGTCGACTTTATCCGCAAAAGAACTAAAACCACTCATTATTTTGGACTGCATCAGCTGCTTATACCATCAGGCAGGATGCGGTCACTATGAGGAGTCAACATAAAAAGAAAATCGTTTCCGGGAATCTGAGTCTAATTATGGAAATTTTAGATCTACCACCACAAGACCACTAGAAAACATTCGTGACCGGTAATCGGACGATGAAACACATGTAGGTCTTTTACAAGGTTGACTGAAAACCTTGTAAAAATCGGTGGAATTCACTGGATGAGGGCACCACATGATCAGCATTTGTGGAAAACGTAATGGTAGGTCTACATCCAGCAGTAAATATAAGACGTCCTATAGCTAAACTAGCTAACGTCCGTGATCGGGCTCATTGGCATGCATTGTCCAGCAGTGGCGTGGTAAGAGGAGCTCGATGGCGCAAGGGCTTAGGCGTTCTGTTTGTGATCTTGCCAGTTAAGCAACTATCGCAATGCCGAGTCACTGGATGGGTGATTCTCCATGCCTCGGAAGGTACGTAAAGCCGTTGAAGACGTAAGATGGTAGTGGTTAAACCCGTCATCATCGTCGTTGTCAACCCATCAACCCGCATTGGGCCAGCGTGATGTGTTACTGCTCAATCTCCCCATGTGCTGTTGTCAAGGTGAGGCTTGTGCCCAGCAGGACATTGATGCAGCAGAAGGCTGATGATGATGATGGACTGATACGGGCTGATGATTATGATAAAACATCCTTATCCCATGATCCTGAAGGAATTTTCAAATTCAGACCTGCCTGCGAAATTTCAGAATCAAAATAAAATTAGAATTTCATGGATGCTGCAGATGATGATTTTTCCTTTAACTTTTATCTCGACGATTCTTGCGGAAATTCAGTTAGCTTCTCGAGGCCAGCCGAGGCGATTGATCAAACAAATCAGTGAAACGTTTATCTAGACAGGAGTCGTCAGGTTAAAGATTACATTTATAGGTTTTTATTTTAAAATTTGTTATCGTTATCTTGCGATAGCACAGGGCTTTAGACAAAAGTGTGTGCTGTACGAAATGCTTGATATAAAATTGTTGGCGCCAACTATAAACATGTTTTTTTTATGGCAAATATTATTTGTGACGTATGTGTAGTTTATGTTCGATCACATAAAAAAGGGGCTTTATTCGAATGTATACTTAAACTACGTTTAAGAGTCTGAGGGTTTTCGCAGCGAATGGCAAGTGGGATGAATGAGTGATAATCAGAATATTGATTAATATAGGCATAACAATAATTTCAAGAGTTCTCAATTATATTAGTCTATTTACATTTCCACCAGGTTAAAAAAGAGTTGCAAGAAGACAAGTATTAATTACACGAGACATAATAGTTAAATAAAAACATTAATTTTATAATGACGACTGATTAGAGTTCTTATTTAGGTTATTCAACTGACAATCAGATTCGAATGATATAACAAGTAAGTACTGAATGTTTGACTATTATCCCCGAAGGGTTAGTCAGAGACTAGGCAATGAGGACCGCAGTCCTCTGCCATAGTCCACTAAACCAAATAGCGACTGCACATGTGCTCAGCATGACAGGTGGTGAGCGCATCACCGCTCTATTCTGTTGAATGTATGTGCAGTCTTTAGTCCGTTAGTCGCCTTTTACGATATCCAAGGGAAGAAAGGAGGTGGTAGTATTCTTTTAATGTGCCGCTACGCGTCATGGCTCTTCATTTATTGACTCTTCATTTATGAACTTTACATTTATGAACTCTTCATGTAATGTAATTAAGTTGTGGGTAAGTAGAATATTAGACGTAGGTACTCAATGACAACACAATAGAGATCCAGACTGTCAGTCTCACTCTGGGCCCAGGTCATATGAACAAAAGGACATGGACCTGGATAAGAAACTGGGACGGTCCCGGGACCAACAAAGGAAACCCATCCGGGAACCCAGCACTGCAACGGTTGCTTAACTTACGCGATAACAACCGCCGCCGATTTGTTTCTGGTTTCGATTAGAAGAACAAACCAACGTACTTAGGCTGTTTGAAATTTCTTCCGAATTTTCTGGATACTTACAATATACTCGTACATGTGAAGTTTCAACGATACATTTCAGTGATAAAGCCGTAATCTCTTTAACTCACTAACTGCACGTCAAGCCACTGATGGATGACCCGGCACTTAACATTACAAGGTGAGTGAGACACATCATAGAATTTAGATCTTGTTATCTTCCGTCCTGAACAAAATTTATTTCAAGAATTAAGTTATCGCAAAACAAAAGTTTAACTCATTGATTGATCGATATTTATTTATGAACCCGACAGGGTCTAAATTTATTCACAGTTGAGTTGTCGTCATATCAAATACAATAGAAATTCTAGAAGTAAAACCTCAAAGAGTGTTCGTGACAGACAAGTTTGTTTCCACAGTATTAAAATAAAAATAAAAATAAAAATTTCGCTAGCACAGTCGCTGCTCCTTCCTGTCTTAGACTATGCTGACGCCAGCTATCTTGATCTTACGGAGGACCAGCTAAATAAACTTGAGCGCCTTCAAAATCTTTGTATACGATTCATATTTGGCTTGCGTAAGTATGATCATGTTTCTGAATATCGCGCTAAACTCAAGTGGCTTCCTATTCGTCTTCGCCGGAATACTCACATCCTCTCCCTTCTTTATAACGTATTGTTTAATCCCAATTACCCTAGCTATCTAAAGGATCGTTTTAGTTTCCTTCATTCTTCTCACTCGCGCTCATTACGGTCATCAGAAAACCTAACTCTTAAAACCCCTCCGCACCACACCACCTTTTACGATAACTCCTTTACCGTACAAGCTGTTCGTCTCTGGAATTCGCTTCCAGTTGCGATCAGGCGTGCGCAATCTATCCACACATTTAAGGAGCTCGTGAAAAATTTTTACCTATCCGCTTAACCACATCCTGCTGCAAAGCTGCCATTGTCAACTACTTTCTACCTGAGACTATTATGTTTAAGTATGTATATGTATATATTTACATACTAATATATTTATTTCACACACACTTATTACTTATTTTATTTATTTATTTTATTACATACATTATTTATTTTTATTTATTTATTGCTATCTATTCACTTTTATTTAAATTCCGTAAAAAGTTTACACCTCCGATTTTCGAGTTTATATGATCTCTCCATCCGACTGGTTGTCTGGAAGAAATCGCTTCATAGCGATAAGACCGCCAAATTGTGACTATGTATTTTACCTATTTTCTTGTTTTGTATGTATTTGTATTGTAAACTGTTGCAATAAAAGAGTTATCTAATCTAATCTAATCTATTAATCTCAGAACAATATTTTGTTCTGAAGTATTAATAAATATATTAATAAACAATAATATACCCTTTAGGTTTATTAAGTACGTCAGTCGTAACTTTTTTTACTTTTTGTCACCTATTTTTAGCAGTTG
Organism: Scoparia ambigualis; assembly: GCA_963921215.1. Classification (NCBI taxonomy): domain Eukaryota; kingdom Metazoa; phylum Arthropoda; class Insecta; order Lepidoptera; family Crambidae; genus Scoparia; species Scoparia ambigualis. The sequence continues at coordinate 16,786,877 of OY992528.1, read as the reverse complement.
TGTACCTAATATTATTGCTAACTTGTCCAATATATTTATTCTCGAATCTCATGTCGTGGCGTGGAAATCCGAAATAAATAAACAAACGTAACGCTGCGCTGGTCACCTATCTCAAGTCGACAGCAATCATCGGTCGCACAAGCAGAAAATCTTCGTTTAAACTATCTCACAATTCAATCACTTATCTACTGTTAAGTATTCTTATCTCCGGCCCTTCAAGGCTTCTACAATAGGTATGTGATATTTTTCCTCGTATGAGTATAATGTATTTATGCCTAAGAATTGTTTGTTCAGATTCTTGTAAGAAAGCTAAGCTACTTTTGTGAGGCCGGTACCCGAATCGGTGGCCAAATTATAAAACTTCAGACATATCGATTAAAGATCATTGTTTGTAACACGTGAAGCTAGTGCATAGTAGAAAAAAAGATTAAATCATGTCACCATTTAATCAGGTTTGTAGGTTTTTTTCTACATTGATTATCCACAATCTCTAGATAATAGGTACTTTTGATTTCATGCGACATAACATTTTAGTTGATTGGTCATAATATTGGTCATTCTTACATTAGCGTGTCGATTCTGTAACACTCGATCGTAAGCTCGTGCTCACTTCGACCCACATCTTACGATCAATAGTGACCTCTGAGTCTGGGCCGTCTCCTCCCCAATCTGGGGGGCCCTAGCGCACTGTGCCGGCGCTTATATATGAGGGTCATAGGGAGTATGGCCCTCTATGGACCCCAAAAGGTGATGGCCATAAGGGCCATTAGAGGGTACCGCACGGTTTCCGGGGCCGCGGCATGCGCATTGGCCGGAACCCCCCCGTGGGAATTGGAAGCGGGAGTGCTGGCGGCCATGCACCGACTAAAAGTCGCGGCCAGGATCGAGGGCGAGAGTTTAGCGGCGGCGGAGCTGGCAGCAGCGAAACGCGCCGCGGACGCTCTCTTATATGAGCGATGGGAGGCCAGTCTGGCCGACCCGGCGTTCGGAGAAAGAACGGTGGAGGCGCTCCGCCCGGCATTGAGCCGCTGGGCGAAGCGGACGCATGGGTCCCTCTCCTACCGCCTCGTGCAGGTGCTGACCGGGCATGGTTGCTTCGGTCGGTACTTGTGCGGGACGGCTAGGAGAGAACCGACCCCGTCTTGCCACGAGTGCGGCGCTGCGGAGGACGACGCGCAGCACACCCTCCAGGTGTGCAGTGCGTTCGCTTCTCAGCGCCGTACTCTGGTGGAGACGATCGGCGCGGACCTCTCCCTGTCCAGCGTGGTTCTGGCCATGCTGGACAGTGACAGGTCCTGGCAGGCGGTGGCCACCTTCTGCGAGACGGTTGTCTCGCTCAAGGAGGCCGCGGAGCGGGAACGCGAGGACGACGTCCATGCGCACCCGCTCCGGCGTAGGCGAGGGGGGGCTAGACGAAGGCGGTTCGCCGCGGCCGTCTAGTCCCCCTGTTAGAGCTGCGGCTAGGTAATGGGCTACCTAGCCGCATTGCACAGCTCTATCTCCGCCTGGGAGGGAGTCCGCTTGTCGGCTCCCCCCCTCTAGCGCAGGGGACCAGGCTAGACTGGTCGCCCCGTAGGCGGATTCCCGGAGATTGCTAGCGCGGCCCCGGGTTCCGCCAGCGGTTCAGCGGGCAAGCATTGGGGTTTTTATTGGGTGGGGCCACTAGTCCTAACTCATCCGACTCATCTGCTCCCCTCAGGGGGAGCAAATGAGTGCGGGTGGGGACATGTGGCCTCGAGTCCCTCTCCGAGCCATGCGTCATCCCAAGCCCATTGGGTGCGCATGGCCTGTGTTCAACACATTTTCCCCAATCCAAAAAAAAAAAAAAAAAAAAAAAAAAGGGGTGCTAAGCACTAGTTTTATTCACAAGTTGATCCACGATAACGATAACGATAATGTTGCCAAGGCCTCATTGAAATCAAGTCGTTGCTACAATGTCATATGTCAACCCCCATAAAAAAATCTAAAGGGTCCACCTACAAATATTAATCGATTATCAAAAATTTTTCGCGATTTGTAGCTAAACTTATACTCTAGGACACTTTTTTTCATTTTTTCTTAAGTCTGTTTTTTTCCGAAATATTTACAATTTAGTTAAAAAAAAACATTTTTTTAACATTTTTCCCAATTCCAAAAAAAGTTACACGCCGATTTTCCAAATTCAAACACTCTCAGGTGTCTCGTTAAATTTCTCTACTTTTGGTACAATTCCCATCTCGGTCCTTCCAAAATCCTCGGAGTTATTGCCAAAAATACGTCTCAGACGATTTGCATCTGACCATTTTCAATGGTAAAACAATTTAAAAAGCATTCGACAAAAACAGTCCGTCTTTCCAAATGCTACTTTCCGCTTCAACACAAACACTGATACTTTTATGCAACCGAAGCAAGCCACCACAATAACTTACACGTCCTCTCCAAGTAGGTACGCAACAGTGACGTGTAGAAAATATGGTGTCCACCAAAGAAATTAGCATGACAAAGGTCCTTTAAACAATGGTGCAACATCGAGAGCAATCGCCAAGAGAATCGCTCCGATTTGTGGCACAAAAGCGTGTGTCTAATTTTCACTAATTACGTTACGCGGTGCGCAGAAAGGCGGGCCCAAGAGTGCTTTAAAAACAGACACGTCTTTGGAATCCACGAAGGTTTTGTCGAACCGAAACTATGACCTTGACAATATCAACACCGAAGAAGACCTCGGCGAACGTACTATAGATCAGATGGGTGACGTTCTCGTTAAAGGTCAGGTCAAGAGTACCCTAAACCGAAGAGTATGAATGAAGAATGTTATGAGAGTAAGTGAAGCAAAGGGTGTGTGCCAGGATCATAGCCAATGGTTGCAACCCGAAGCCCAAAGCTCGTAAAATCTAACCATGAATTAAGACGTTGTATGCTTTTAGGTTCATATATTCAAAAAAAGAGAAGAAGCTGTAAGTAACTCATCATGGAGTTTATTTTATTCTATTCTGCCGTCTACTACCAATTTCGGAGCACCGCGAGTCGTCGTCGCCGGCAACTGTTTTCTCTAACGATTACGTCAAACGATTTCGATATCAAGAAACGTGATATCAAACGAATCGTATCAAACAGGCTTGGCTTTTTATCAAAACTCTTCGAAATGGAAAATTTGTAACAAAAAAACAAACAACCAAACCGCGCGTCGCTAAATCTTTAAGTTAAGTTAACGTTATTTGGGTTTACAAAACAATGAATAAATGCATGAAAAACTCTGTAACCAAGAGAACACTACATAAATATGACCAAATACGTATTCCCAAACAGTTTTACAATAATAAAAGGTTTATCTCAAAATTTCGTGTACAGGGTCTTAGATAATACTGACAATAACAACCTCAAGATATTTTAGACATTACGGTAACCAAAACAAACGTCACCGTTCAAATATAATTCAAACGAATAGGCTAATTTTTAAGAAACTTCTAATACATACACTTTTTATGTTTACCATCTTGCTAGATATGATTTTCCTTAAGGATGTAGTCAGTTATGTTTAAAATGTGTGGCCAATTAAAACTATAAATAATTAGCTTGAAAAAGATGCGAGGTATCGAGATTGTATGGAATACCTGTAAGAGGCTGTTAATGTTTAGTCCAAATGGTAATATTAACTCATAAAAAATTTGTCATTAAGTGACAAAATAAATATTCGAACAGTTACACTAAATAAAGCGCATGATTCTGTATAAGGACCTGAAATGTTTTTATCACATTGTGTTAGTATCATGACCTAAATAAAACTTTAAAGAAAACCATGTACAAAACAATATATAACATGTCACTCGCCATTCTAAACGTAACTACTACGATATCTCATTTTTATAACACACACAACTACAGCACAGTCATTTGTTTCGAGCAAACAGTTTTCGTCGCATCGAAACTAAAACAATCGATACACTCGCGAAACTAAATCGATCACTTACGTAGAATCGAGTCGGGCACTCGCGAATCGTAAAGCGTCATGAATGGCAACTGTCTGCCGTCGCTCACGTCAAAACGCGAACTGGCGGCGCTACGGGGCATTATCATAAAAAACACATACAAATAAAATACTTCAGATAACTGACTGACACGTAACTATCGTATCGTCAGTACGTATCTACCGGTAGGCGCCGGCGCACGGATGCACTTATAAACTTAATGAATAGTATCATTATTGTAATAATTAATGGCAGTGGTATTTGTCTACCCATTCGGGAAGCAGGCGTTCGTTATTATGTATTAATGGCTTCGCGGCAAACGCATGAAGCCTATTCTAAGTGGTCTATTTTTCAATAGTAAACGATTGTATGGTAAGTTCAGTTTAAAAATAGAGCCTGAAAACCTTATGTCGCGTCCACACGCTTGGCAAACCTCAACAAGCCGTCACAAATTCAAACGTGTGGATAGAGCGTTTGGCTTGGTTTGCAAGCGCTTGTAGCCGATCCGTTGAACAAATCACAAATCCAAACGTTTGTAGAGGTTTGGAGTTTGCGGCAACTGCCAAGCGTGCGGACGCGACATTATGCTGCGTCACAAACGCTCTATCCACACCTTTGAATTTGTGACGGCTTGTTGAGGTTTGCCAAGCGAGTGGACGAGGCATTAGATTGCAGAACAAACTGTACTCTGAGCTCACAACTTAATAATAATAAAATAAATAAATAAATCTTTCCTACAATCACACCAATTATCTAGCCCAAGAGAAGCTTCGAAGAAACTCGTTACATGGTTACTAGACAACGGATAAACATACTAAAAATTCCATAGTAACTACATAGATTGAGTAGATACGAGTCAGTGATAATAGTACATTATGATATAAGTGCGGTAAGATGAAAATTACAGCCGAGGCGATATTGCCAGCCCGAGCCATAGGCGAGGGCTACAAGAAAGCAGAGGCAGTAATTATCAAAGCGCACGTATGCCATACGACGTTTTATAACATATTTGTGAGGAAAAAAAAATTCCGAAAATGACTGCGTTTTTTTGTTGTTTTTCTAGTGCATGAATCTTTGGTAAGCCAACATATATTTTTCTTTGTCCAACAGCATAGAGCGGCGATGGGCTCATCAAAATAATACTACCAACCCCTCTCTTCCCTTGGGTGTCGTAAAAGGTGACTAACGGACTAAAGATTGCACATACATCCAACAGCATAGAGCGGCGATGGGCTCATCAAAATAATACTACCATCCCCTTTCTTCCCTTGATTGTCGTAAAAGGCGACTAACGGACTAAAGACTGCATATACATCCAACAGCATAGAGGGGCCGTGGGGTCATCAAAATAATACTACAAACCCCTCTCTTCCCTTCGGTGTAAAAAAGGCGACTAACGGACTAAAGACTGCACATACATACAACAGCATAGAGCGGCGATGGGCTCATCAAAATAATACTACCAACCCCTCTCTTCCCTTGGGTGTCGTAAAAGGAGACTAACGGACTAAAGACTGCACATACATCCAACAGCATAGAGCGGCGATGGGCTCATCAAAATAATACTACCAACGCCTCTCTTCCCGTGGGCGTCGTAAAAGCTACTAACGGGCTAAAGGCCTATGTTGTCCATAGATTCAAATAATTACTAATTTTTAAATTACATTACCGCACTAGTGCGAAACTTATTACATTACGATACTGAAATCGGTGTAATAAGAGCTTCTTTACGAGCAAATGTGTTATAAAAAAATAAACAAAACTAAATTCAGGAATCTACAACTACTTAGCTATACCATAGTCATTGTGATAATGTTAAAATTGTTCTTAACCAAGTAACCATTTGCTAGTAATATTGCACCGGATCTTAGTAATTCCATGAAATCACAGGTATTCTGACAGCAAATGACTGTGGCTTGGACATGATCATCTGTCGTCTGTCGCTATGCAATCAAATGCTTGCAGACACAGTATTATTTGTAATGCTGCTCTTGGAAACTTTAATTTTTCGTAGTCTAATGGTCTTACTTTTTCTATTGTAGATGTTGTAACACATTGTTTATTTAAAATTGGTGAGTTAGACATTTCTTAAGATGCCTTTTGTAATTTAAGTAACTCCCTGTATCCTGTGACAAATTTCCAAAAAAATTCTTTCACACAAAGCTTGTCCTGACAATATACGAACACAACTAAAAAAACAGAGTGCGTGTCGGACTCGCCCACCGAGGGTTCCGTACAAATTTGTAGGTGCATATTATAAATTCATTTATCGTCATAAATCAAAAACTTTATAATTATAATTAAAAATCTGTTTAAGCTTGTGCCAATGAAGCCTTTTCATACGATACCCCACATGAGACGGTTAACTCAATTCAAAATTTGGGCCGCCGTTCCTGGCTTAAAGACCCTGTTTTTTAATGATTTAATTTAGAATGTACAGTTTTCAGATTTTTTCCTATAGTTACTTGTAGTATAAGACGGTAATACTTGCCAAATTTCATAGTTCTAGGTCAACGGAAAATACCCTATAAATTTTGATTTCTCTTGAGTGTCAAAATATACGTATATAAATATGAAATATTTTTGCGGCATAAACGGCCGTATCTTTTTTTTACGTTAAATTAGTAGTTTGATTTTTCACAGCTTCAAGAGACTGCTAGACCTGAGTATATAGTTTTAATTTCAACTCGATACCTTCACGCGTTCCTGAGATAAAAGGTCTTGACTTGACAGGCAGCCGGACGGACAACAAAGTGATCCTATAAGGGTTCCGTTTTTTTCCTTTTGAGGTACGGAACCCTAAAAAGAATCAGCCAAATCGGTTGAGCTGTTCTAAAGTGATACGCGTTCAAACATTTCACTATAAATGTTACATCACACTCTAAATGTCCCACTACTGGCTCAATAACACATGAGGAGATTGGTCCATGCGTGGAGACGCCGCCGCCGACCCAATGCGGGATGGTCAGTTTAAAAGACTGCCATCTTAAGACAATTTACCAGTCTAGGTATTGGTTCCTGATGGTACTGAAGATAGTCCTAGTTGGTTTAGGTAGATTATATAAAAGTAGAATTTAGGTTAAGGAGATTTATATTGTAAAGTTCACACAGTACACACAATATATCAGTAAAAGTAACCGGTATTACGTTATGACAAACCTTACGACACGCGCGAAAGGCAACAACTGGCGATGGCGATGCCGTTGTGTGCTCTGGATGACTTGAAACAGGGTGCTACGACAGCACAAATATACAATGTTGCGACACCATAGTGCCGCTACAAGTATTACAACAACATTCGGGAATATCGGCTTCACGCCCTTCGGAAGCATAGAGACGCTCGAGATCTATTATTTATTAGGTCACCCATCTAGTGACGCAGTATTAAGAAAGTAGATTAAAGGAGACTATCGCAAACTGAATGCCTTAGCCGCCGTCGAGATTCTTACAGCATCTTTATTCAAAAGCTATTTTCGGTATTGAAACAATTTATGTAATAATCAAACCGTAACCCGTGTTTTTGAGATACACGAATCACCGTAAGTCTTCTGCAACATTTTAGTGATTTGGCCCAGGAAATTTCGTTTGATACGGAAATCTTAAGGCAACAAATGCTTCCATAGTAAAATCGCAGAACACTTAAAACAATGAAATACAAAAACGGCAGCTGTAATTACACTGAGTGACATATAGCGCTCAAGTTTCGCGCGGTAACTCAGTACAGTGCTACAACTTATAGTAAAAAATATGTCTATATGTTTACCGCGCGTTCTGTAATTTATGAATTCCCGGTACTTTTTATTACACAGAGTAGTATGTATGTAAATTAGTTATCTGATGGCACATAAGTAGCTGATAAGCTGATCATTAACACGCGTCTTTTTTATGTCTGCGGGTACCATTGCTTGTTAATTCTGTTAAAAATATGAATTTGAATGTTAACTATATACGCGATCCTCATTGCCTAGTGTCTGACTAAACCTTCGGGGATAACAGTCGTGATTATATGTATGTATGTCACCAACCCTAATTTGGCAAGCAGCAGCGTAGTGTATAGGCTTGCCAACCGTCCCGGACTTTCCGGGACGTCCCGCTTCTGGGTCAATTTTGGACCGTCCTGCCGTGACCCCTTGCGGGACGCTTTTTGTCCCGGAAATCAGTGATAATATGATATAGTAGTACCTAGTATGTAAGTATCTATCTCGTACCAAAACTACCCTCGAGTTAAGCATATGTATTGATTTTTTTAACATATTATTTATTATTTCAGCCATGGTCGTCCTTCTGCAGGGCAAAGGCCTCCCTTCCCTATTTCCAATCTTCGCGAATAAGCGCTCTTGATGGCCAGTCTTTGCAGTAGTAGTCTAGCTCGTCCCGCCATCTCCTTCTACATCTTCTCCATGTTTTAATAGATGATAAAAAAATACATGTATAAGTAAGTATTTTTTTACTAACCATTTTATATGTGGTGTGTTGTGTCTCGCGTAATACACTCATGACCCGGATATCGGGCTGGGTAATCCCGGAAATGCCTTTTTTGGAGTTGGCAAGCCTAGTAGTGAATAGCTCCAACACCCATCAATTATTGTAGCGATGACTTCATTTGTGGGTATCCCATTATATATGATATGTTATACCCCGTTATATGATAATAGGTATACGCTAAAATTAACAAGCTCTTTCATTACAAAAATAAAACAACCGCGAGTACATATACACCTTCTGTCTTTTCAATGTGCACTGTCCGCGTAAACTTTGCACAACAAATGACTTATTGCAAACATTATATTATTATGTCAGTGTTAAACCACAGCGTTTGCCCAAGAGAATCGATCCAATTGTGCGACTCCAGCGCTGAACGACGATGACGTAGCATCGCGTAATCAGCTATTGTGGCGCTGCTAAATATTCATAAGAGGAATAAAGCCGCTTAGCTAGCGTGAAAAATGGCGAGGAAAAATGACCGGTCTGGGATTGCGCATGCATACGGCTATCTAGAGGATACAATGAATTCCGATGCACGAACTTGGGCGAGATCTTGCAAGCTTAGCAACTTTTGTAATGGAGAGTGAGCGGATGGGTGACAAAATGAATAATTTTTATAAGTTTTTCTGCGTTTTAGTAGTCACGTGAGTCATTGGTAATTTGGTATTGTTGTTGTAAGATGCCAGACGTTAAAACCCACCAACCCATATTAAGTCAGAGTGGTGGATTATGGCCCGACTCCAACGATTAAATATTTAAAAAGTTATTGTATTAATGTAAGTTGTAAAAAAACAATTGTTAACATTCTTACAATACCATAATAAAAAAACGGAAAAACATACGTAGTGCCTAATATTAATTTATTTAAGTAGATAACAAAAGCGCACATACCGTCAGAGATTTAACAAACACATCAAAGTGTTTAGAGACAATAAAACATTTACGATCTATTTGTATGAAAATGTAACTCATAAATCATGTTAACAGTTCATTCAAATGACGTAACACTATTTGAGTTAGGATAACCAGTGCCTTAGTAGTTAATGTTCCGGGTGAAGCACTTGCACCTTCGCCTTATCGTCCCTTGCCAAAAAACACTCCGAAACTTCGTTGGTCTTAATTCGGTGTAGTTTCGTTTCGGGACCTTCCCATTTTGGCACCCTTGGGATGCCGCTTCTAAAGTACAGTCCCGTTCGGTTCCCACTGGCAATCATTTTAATATTTCAGTGTATTTTACCAGTAAACTTAGCATGTATACGAACAGCACTCGTTCTTTTTTGCCGGTGACTGTATCTCCTTGATTGAAATTTATTGAGTTCATAAATTCATGGGTGCCAAAATGGGAAGGTGCCAAAACGAAACTAAACCCTTAATTCGTCAATGCTGATTTTATATGTGAAAAGAAGGTAAACGATCAGGTGGATCACAAATCGGATCGGAAAGTAATCAATAACCGCCGCTCATAGACACCCCGACCCACTTTTAAAACCGAAAAAGTCTCAGATGTGTTGCCAGCTTTGAGGAAGATGTAGAAATTATTGGGAGGAGGGGGGAGAAAATAAACCTCCGGACGGTACTCTCACTCATCGAACGAAGCAACAGCTACGGGTGGTATTTCGCCGGGCTAGCCAGCCTAATTCGTTTACTGCAAGTACTGCAACACTGCGTGGCTTTACTACCACTCAAACAAGCTTAAATAGATTGAACAGATTAAAAAAAGCCGTAATAATTTACCCCGTTTGACAAATTCACACCCAAAGAGACACCCTTTTCAAATTACCCCATTTATTTAGGTCATGTCGCAACAGCCAAACTGAAAAATCATGATTATCGTGATAGCCACCATTTAGCACAGGACATGACAAAAAAATTATAGACGCATCGTGTGCCGCCAATTTGTAGAAACGTGACGAAATCAAGGATTTGGCGGCATCGAATTTTGAAAGTATTTTCGAAAAATGTTAGCACAACTCACGTAATGACGATACTAACGGCGCGTGGCATTATCTTTTTCTTGTTTGCCCAATATTTCAAACTCTTTGGCAACTTGCACAATTTCGGATGTCATATTTTGATCCTGTAGCCGAGTAATCTTACCCAGAGGACAAACCGCTCCCGAATTTACCCTTTAAATACCTGTCTAAGCCGATCTAAGAAAAATCACTGGCAACCCTAAGATTAGCACAGCATGTGGTGAAAGAAAATATATACCCAGCAATGGGAACCTACTGGTGAAGTGTAGATAAAGATAATAAAGGTTATCCCATGCCAACTTTTAAGTTCCATTTTTCAAACCAGTTAGCAAAAAAGCCTTGACTAAGAAATGCACATCCTATGGGTCCGAACAACGATCAAGGCGATACAATACAAAATCTATGACGTACGACGATTACTACAATTGCTAATTGTAGCGATACAACTACATATTATGTACACGCGATATGATATACCTAATTCGCGGGCATGTGACGCGCACGATCAAGATTATGGATTCACTTCACACTTTATTGGAGTTTGTCTTTGCTGTTGTCTGACGTCGTCATCATTTCAGCCAGTGCACGACTGCTGAGCGTCTGTAAATGTCCATATTTCAATATTTTGTTTGAACTAACACGCAGAGTATTTATCCGAGCTGGCATTACTGCGGTGATTGTTTAAACCAGACCCAGAGGCCTACTCTCTTTATCCGAAACGAAAATCGGCCGAAATTTCGTTTCGAAGAAAGAGAGTAGGCTCTCAGTCCCGAATCACCCTGGCGTCATGTGAGGAGATGAACAGGAGTATTTAAGGGGTATATCCTTGGGAAGAGTGTCCAGTATAACCGTCTGCGTTTCCCCAAGCGTGTGGTATGCCCAATACTTTCTCTCCTGTCTTAGAAAATATAAACAACGGTCATTACTCCTCTTAACAATAATAGATCATCAGAGGCATTTAAATCGGAAGACGAGAGAAGAAACCCCGAAAACGCTACTAAAAGCTAGAGTTTCGTTTCTTGAAATTTTGAAAAGTAGCCAAGAAACAAAAAATAAACAGTTTATTAATTTTAATCGTAAGCATACCGAGATAGCTGCTCAAATCAGTATGTTTGCAGATGTCCACTTGTTGCGGTGATTACGGCACATAAAATGAAAAGGGCGGCTGCCTGACTGATTCTTATTTAAAAAAATACAAGACTCAATACTGAGAAAAATGCCTCGTAAGATCCTTATATGTTTTGTTCGTTTACTGCATCCTTAGATGTAAATTAATTCAATGAAATACCATTCTAGAGACCGAATCTGGAAATTCTGCCGTCTAAAAACACGTGTATAAGGCAAATTATTCACAAAGCGTTTGAATTTACTGCAAAACAGCCATTCTCAACACACCCTACATTATGTACAATACGAACACAAATAGAATACTAACTCCTAATTCATACACAAATCGTTAGATTACACTGTGTGACATAATAAATGTACAAAATAACACAAAAACAGCGCATGTCACGATCCAGCCGCGTAAAACAGCCAGTCACGAAGCCTCCATTGTATGTAAGAGTATGTACCGCATTATATGTAACATAAGAATATGTATGTCAATATGTATGTGTGTCAAGAGAAACGATAATGGTGATAAGACGATCGCTTGTTCAAAACACAATCATCAACGTATAAATAATATCACTGACTTGTACGCGTTTGTCTTACACCGTCGATTTTAAGTCACATTTCGCGTGTAATTGTTACTCTTTATGTTGTGTCTATTGTACATTTATAGTTTTTATTGTACCTCTTGAGAGAAACATGTTTGTTCTTAAGATGATAAAGCTTGTTTCTATAGAATTGTGATTTAGTTTTAACAAAATGAGAACCATTTTTTTAAAGATATTACGGAATTCACTGACCTCCACGTCCACGCCAGCCGTCTCGTAGATAAAGTTATTATGAAGAACATTAAAATGTCATGTTTTATCATTAGTATCAGTATTTTGTAATAGGCTAGGTATGTGAAATTAAGATTCACACTCTTTAGCTAAGATTTCCACGAAACAGTCGTATGAATTTGTATAGTTATTGTTAATGGCTACATTTTTTTTAATATCACCCCCTGTTTATTCCTAATTCATCGTTCACTGCTACAGTGTACTGTGCCAATTGGTAGTGAAAAATACAGCAGCAGATCAACCTATCCAAACTGTAAAATTTCTTTAATCGATATTGATTCCAACAGCCAAATCAAGAAGTTCATAATTGATTGTAGAAATATTACATTTTGTGGTAGCTTGGTCTGTACAACGAATTACGAATAGGCGGTGACTGTTAGCCAGTTGTCTAGGAGGGCAGAAGTCGCTGCTTTTGCCACACAAATTCATGTTTTCGTTAACGTGAGTGAAGAAGCGATCTATCAATCCAAATTTACATTCCCTAACCTAAAGATCCACATACTATTCCTACAGCGTCGCTGCGTATGCATGCGCACCTCGGTAACACGATATCTTATCTCGTCTCGAGATGTTAAGGCATCCATCACTGATAGTGATAGCGGGTTCACAAAATAATTGCGATAGCAAACAGTTTCTATACTACTCGGCCTTATCAAAACCATCCAAAGTTTTAAGATATTATATTGATGCAACTGTGGAATAACCTGATGACACAATTGAATGCGGAGAAAAATATGTAAATCTAAGATTTCTTGGTGGTTCGTTAACGTGAGTGAAGAAGCGATCTGTCAACCCAAATTTACATTCCCTTACCTAAAGATCCTCAAAGTATTTACCTACAGCGTCGCTACGTATGCGCACCTCGGTAAGACGATATCTTATCTCGTCTCGAGAAGTTAAGGCATCATTCACTGATAGTGATAGCGGGTTCACAAAATAGTTGCGATAGCAAACAGTTCCTTTACACTCGGCCCTATCAAAACCATGAAAAGTTTTAAGATATTATTATAATGATGAAACTGTGGAATAACCTGATGACACAATTGAATGCGGAGAAAAATATGTAAATCTAAGATTTCTTGGTGGTTCGTTAACGTGAGTGAAGAAGCGATCTGTCAACCCAAATTTACATTCCCTTACCTAAAGATCCTCAAAGTATTTACCTACAGCGTCGCTACGTATGCGCACCTCGGTAAGACGATATCTTATCTCGTCTCGAGAAGTTAAGGCATCATTCACTGATAGTGATAGCGGGTTCACTGACCTCCACGTCCACGCCAGCCGTCTCGTAGATAAAGTTATTATGAAGAACATTAAAATGTCATGTTTTATCATTAGTATCAGTATTTTGTAATAGGCTAGGTATGTGAAATTAAGATTCACACTCTTTAGCTAAGATTTCCACGAAACAGTCGTATGAATTTGTATAGTTATTGTTAATGGCTACATTTTTTTTTAATATCACCCCCTGTTTATTCCTAATTCATCGTTCACTGCTACAGTGTACTGTGCCAATTGGTAGTGAAAAATACAGCAGCAGATCAACCTATCCAAACTGTAAAATTTCTTTAATCGATATTGATTCCAACAGCCAAATCAAGAAGTTCATAATTGATTGTAGAAATATTACATTTTGTGGTAGCTTGGTCTGTACAACGAATTACGAATAGGCGGTGACTGTTAGCCAGTTGTCTAGGAGGGCAGAAGTCGCTGCTTTTGCCACACAAATTCATGTTTTCGTTAACGTGAGTGAAGAAGCGATCTATCAATCCAAATTTACATTCCCTAACCTAAAGATCCACATACTATTTCCTACAGCGTCGCTGCGTATGCATGCGCACCTCGGTAACACGATATCTTATCTCGTCTCGAGATGTTAAGGCATCCATCACTGATAGTGATAGCGGGTTCACAAAATAATTGCGATAGCAAACAGTTTCTATACTACTCAGCCTTATCAAAACCATCCAAAGTTTTAAGATATTATATTGATGCAACTGTGGAATAACCTGATGACACAATTGAATGCGGAGAAAAATATGTAAATCTAAGATTTCTTGGTGGTTCGTTAACGTGAGTGAAGAAGCGATCTGTCAACCCAAATTTACATTCCCTTACCTAAAGATCCTCAAAGTATTTACCTACAGCGTCGCTACGTATGCGCACCTCGGTAAGACGATATCTTATCTCGTCTCGAGAAGTTAAGGCATCATTCACTGATAGTGATAGCGGGTTCACAAAATAGTTGCGATAGCAAACAGTTCCTTTACACTCGGCCCTATCAAAACCATGAAAAGTTTTAAGATATTATGATGAAACTATGGAATAACCTGATGACACAATTGAAAGTGGAGAAAAAGATGGCTATCTAAGATTTCTTGCTGGTTGATTGACAAAGCGACCAATTTTCAGTTCGGGCAGTGTGTTACGAATTTTTGGTAATTTTGAATTAATTTTGTTACATAGTGTAAGTTCAATATACACTGTAAACGACAAACAGCACATCACGACAAACCGATCAGTTACTACGTTACTAGTATCAGTCTGCAGTTACAATAATTAAGCACGTGTGGCGGGCGACTCATATAAAATACGATGTATTGTTTCTCGACCTTCGAGCCGATGGTATCTTCTTGGGAATGCTTCCTTGTCATAAAGTTCACTTTTAATTAGTTTAGTTGGTTTATTTTATTGCTTTCAAGCTGTGTGATAGCGGCGGCATTATTAAAAGAATACTACTACGAACCGTGTGGCGTAGCGGTGAAAGAATATTACCACCCCCTCTCTTCCCTTGGGGGTCGTAAAAGGCGACTAACGGACTAAGGACTGCACGTACATCCATCAGCATAGAACAGCGATGGGCTCACCACCTGTCACGTTAAGCACATGTGCAGTCGCAATTTAGTGAAAAGTGGACTATGGTAGAGAACTGCTTTTGCTGTCCTCATTGCCTAGTCTCTGACTAACCCTTCGGGGATAATAGTCGTGATTATATGTATTTCATATGTACTACTAACCCATCTCTTCTCTTGGGTATCGTAAAAGGCGACTAACGCATTGAAGACTGTACATACATTACGCTGAGCACATGTTCAGTTGTTATTTAGTGTGCCGTGTACTGCTTTTGCGGTCCTCATTGTCTAGTCTGACTTTGGGGATAATAGTTCTGTATCATTTGATGGTTTCACCAACTCGGAAACCTTCGCACAACAACTTACCAAAGTTTCATTGCAATCGGATTAATGGTATAGGAACGCATACGGGACAAACATATAAAACATTATTTATAATTAAGCGTTTAAATTGGAAGAAATCGTACAGTAATTTAAATTTGACATAACAGGGTGACAATATCGAACCGATCACAAGTAAGATATTCGAAACGCTTATTACGCACAAAATTTTCATTATGTAACTGAAACCGGAAGCACCGCAGCCTTAAAGACAAACAATAAGACAGAACTAGACCGAGAACATTAAGAGGTTTTTGTCCGAATCTTCAAAAATGGGGCCGAGGCGGCCTGTTTTTATTCTTTTCAGTTTTCTTTAGTCAAGGACGCTTTTTAAATAAATTTTAATAGCTGCTGCTCACCGCTCAATAATTGTCACTGTTTTTTGTTTGCGCTTTAGAAACACGGGACAAAAATGTATTACGATTTAAAGTTGATGGTGGAAGAGTGACGAGGCCCCTATTGCGTTTGGAGTACCTCAAGGTAGTATTATCGGTCTCATGTTGTTTTTGGTATATATCAATGATTTATGTCAGTGGGACATTAACTTCACGGGGGAAAGATTTTTCTATTTGCCGATGATGCTGCTCTCTTTTTTAGGGGTGATACTTGGCAGGAGGCCTTTGATAACGCACAGAGGGGTTTTGACAGAGTTAGCTAATGGCTAAAGCGTAATTTGCTGACATTAAATGTTTCCAAAACTAAATTTATTAATTCAGATCTGATCGCCTCCCACCATCGTTACCATAGTTCAACTCTTTCGTCATGCTGTCCAACCCTTCAACGAACAGACAGCATAAAATATCTCGGTATCGCCATGGACCAAACACTATCGTTCAAACCACATGTCGACTCTCTGGTGTCTAGACTGCGCAAGCTTATCTACATTTTTAAACTACTTAACGTAACGGCACGTAGCCGAAAGACTAGTGATCAGGACGGTGTACCTATATGCTCTTGGACAGTCCCTTGTGGAATAATGTCATTTCATCGTGGGGCGGTGCAAAACTCATCTCATCGAGGTGGAAATAGCTCAACGAGCAATACTCAAGGTCGCTGCGGGTTTCCTTTTTCGCTACATAACTCTTTACAGCCACAGGGATATCCTTACGGTTCAGCAAACATTCATACTCCACACCATATTGAGAAAGCACTCTCAGTTGCAATATAATCCTGAGCTGCTGTGAGACATGCGAAGAAAGGGCACCGTTTGTCCAGTATAATTGTTTAAAATGGCCACCTCTCATAATTGTTTCTGTTTCCTTGAGCAGCACCTTTATAACAAGTTAATTAGGTTCCTTATCATCTACTCACTTACCAAGTCTGTCTGCAAGACTATTGTCTGCAAGTACTTCAAGACCCTGGAGTACGAATCCACTGAGGCCTTGCTTATCTCTTTCAAATTAGTATCGCAACAGTTAGGGTGAATATTTAAGAAAAAATATTATAATCGCCAGACACGCCATTCACGTCCGCTGTCCAGTCGAGTGACTTTTCGCCTTTATCACACATATCACACTCACGTACCCTCACACCCCCACGCACTTTTAAACACTTATGCTCACATACACACACATTAGCCACACTAAACACAAACGCACACACTACTAACTTATAAACTGTGAGTCATCAGTGCATGAAAAGATTGATGGATTTGAATGAAGCAAAAGAAGTGTGAAAGGAACGTCTCAGATGGCGATCCATAGTCTCTGGCTACCCCTATGGGAAACAGGCGTGAGTTTATGTATGTATGTGTTATTTTAAAGTTATTTGTTCTTGATTATTTCTTTACTGTTTTATTTTATTGTTTACTAGCGGCTAATATTGTTTACAATACACCCGTTCCCGTGGGAATATCGGGATAAAAAGTATCCTATGTGTTAATCCTGAGTGTCAGCTAACTCCATACAAAATTTTATTAAAATCGCTGCAGCCGTTTAGACGTAACAAACATACACATTCGCAAACTTTCGCCTTTATAATATTAGTGTGATGTGATTATTCTTGTCACATTCTTTGAGTGCTCGATGTCTACTGACATCAATGTATCCTGCCTGCGAGAGGGGCGTGTCCTGTGATAACTGGTTCTCCTTGGGAACCTACCTCAAGCACCAGTCTCTTACAAATCATATGATAATCATAAAATCAGATAGTTAAGCCTTTGTCTCAACTCATGTTTGTGAAGAGAGAACCCCTCAGGCCCCAAGCGGTCGCATGAGACCGCACCTACAAAAACACTCTTGACTTTGTACCGTGTTTTCATAGACGTACAGACTACTTTATTATGAACAAGTTTGATTATTTCGGTTCTGTGGTACATCTTAAGCATCGTGATTGCAAAATATCGCTTATTCTATGCTCGATTCTGTCAAATTTGACGTTGACAGTTGCGCCACTTTTTGTGTCAAAATTTTTTAAACATTATTGATTTTCGAAAGTAACATAGTGTTTACATCCCAGAGTAGGGCATATTTTCATAGTTACAAGGTTAGGGTTAGGTTAGGCTGCTCGCGCACGTCCGATAATCGGTGGCTGATTTTTAGGACGAAGAAAAATATTCATTATTCTTTTTCAATGGAACTAACTGGGTAATATGTAAGTTATAGCAAAAGCGAATTCATAACTGATCGGTCGTATCACTGTATAACAGTGTCGCGTAGCCGTGAAAGAATACTACCCCCCCCTCTCTTCCCTTGGGTGTCGTAAAAGGCGACTAACGGACTAAAGACTGCACATACATCTAACAGCATAGAGCGGCGATAGGCTCCCCACCTGCCGTGCGATTCTCTAAGCTAAAGCCTTGATAGCTGCGGCTGCAGCAGCGCTGAGAAATGACTCTGTCTCTTTCATATTCATAGAATTGGAAAGAGACAGCAGATCACAGCCATGCGTGCAGCGTCTATGTGTCGCTTAGAGAATCGCATAGCTGTCACGCTCACATGTACAGTCGCTATTTGGTGAAAAGTGAACTAGTGTTGAGTACTGCTTTTGCGGCCCTTATTGCCTAGTCCCTAACTAACCCTTCGGGGATAATAGTCGTGATTTTATGTGTCTATATACATACGTTTTAAATGTAAATAAAGTACGTGTGTACCCGTCGCCCATGGCGGGTCGAGTCGCTCACTTTCGAACGCCTTGGCAATAGCTGTCCCCGACCGGGTAGGGTTGCACAACCGCTCACAATGACCGTTATTGCTGTGCGACAAATTGATTTACAATTCACACATTGGCACATGACATGACGGTGCGCAGTCCGCACTTTTACGTGTTGTACATACACTCATATAGTCGCGACTATTATCCCCAAAGGGTTAGTCAGAGACTGGGCGATGAGGACCGGACATAAATAAAGACTGCACAAGTGCTCGGCGTGATAGGATGACCGTTATTGCTGTGCGACAATATTTTTTTTTACGGGTATCGGGTAAGCGCTTGGCCTTCATCTCACCTGATGGCAAGTGACGATAAGGCCGAAGGTGGAAGCGCGCTTCACCCGGAATCCTCAACCACTGAGGAACTGACTATCTTATTTCTAACTTTTGGAACACAACTACACGGAAAGAAATTATTAGTTGGGTTTACCATATTTCAACAAAATTTTAGGGTAAATATAGCACCTACTCTTGAGTTTTGTTGAATGAACAAAAACTGTATTGTTGATCAGTTACGGTAATTTGAACTTATTACAAATATCTTTTGTTGTTTTAACGTATTTATTTTGTAAATTTAACTTTAAAAATGGTTATTTCAACAACTTGAACAGTAAAATCAACAATTACCTATTTAATTATGCATGAATTGTTACGCCAACATGTACAAATAGGTAAAAACAACTGTTTTCATATCAACAAAAACATTTCTGTGAAAACAACAATTTGTTCATGTTGCTTTAACCCATCACTTTGTTAATTCAACTAGTGTGTCGCCAACCCGTGCAAAATCAACCTTTTTGTTCTTTCAGTGTATGCTATAAACATCGTTGTTATGGTGACAGATTTAGATAAGATGGTGGTAGCTAGCCAGGCGGACTTAACAGCCCTATCACCAACCAAACCGAGCACACAAAGATGTGCCCCCCGCTGGGAATCGAACCCGGGACCTCTAGGTCTGAAACCGGTGGCGGTTAAAAATTGATTTACAATTTACACATGGCGGCGGTGGTGGTGGCGTGACAGTCCGCCCTTTTACGTGTTGTATACGTACATACTCGTACATTCATGGTTTCCTATCATTTTGTATAAAATTTTATGTCATTATTTAACTCAACATGTCATACTTTTACTTATCCTAATAATAGTTACGCACAATATTAATGAGGCATCATTTTTTTAGCATAGTTAATGTTAAGCATACTATCCCCTAATCTGGCAGCTGCCATTTTGCAATATCGCGCCTAATGTCGATCTACTTCCGCATTAGTCCGGTCTAGGTATAATGACGATTTCAATGAAATTTTGTATGGAGACTTTACAAAAAACCTATAGCACTGATATCATTATCTAATAATATTAATTAAGCATAATTTCGATATGCATAATAATATATATACCTAATGCAAAAAATAAATAAAAAAATATTGCTTTTAAAAATAACAGACTGTTTATCAAACAAAATCACATTAGTGGAATGCTTAAATAAGTTAGTTTCGTTAAATCATAGGCCATAAATTATTTAATAAGTAAAATAATAATTTTGTTTGCTTTTTAATAAAATAAATTCAATTTTATTTTTCTCTGTGTTTGATTGTACTTCAAATATTTTGAGAATATTATCATATGCGTATGTAATTATTTGCGAATACAATATTTTGCTAATGTACCTAATATTATGAGAACACTACCACTAGAGTTGGATAGGACTCGAGATCTTTAAGTCCTAATTTAGGGACTGGACTCATTTTGGCAGAGTTCGCAAGACTATGAATAAAATGACTAAGTGACAA
The DNA here is from genome assembly GCA_963921215.1 of Scoparia ambigualis. Classification (NCBI taxonomy): domain Eukaryota; kingdom Metazoa; phylum Arthropoda; class Insecta; order Lepidoptera; family Crambidae; genus Scoparia; species Scoparia ambigualis. Next base: position 16,766,351 of record OY992528.1, on the reverse strand, counting down.
TTCAGACACTTTAAATTCGGACACAGTGTCCGAATTGACACTTTTTAATTTTATTTTTTTCACTGACGATTCGGACACCAACAAAAATAGCTGCTTTGTACAGTCAGATAAAAAACTTCTATAGATTTCTTTACATTAATTTTAAGAACATATATTATAGTAAAAAACATTACATTTTGAAGCTTTTTTATCTGACTGTACTTAACAGCTCCAATAATTTAATAGTCTCCGAATCGTCAGTGAAAAAATAATAAAATTAAAAAGTTTCAATTCAGACACTGTGTCCGAATTGTCACTAAGTCAATAAAATAAGTTCTGAGTCTTCAGTCCTTTTGTCGAGTCCTAATGCAAAAAGACTCGACCTTTATTATGGAACTCAAGTTCTTAAAAAAAACCTAGCCTTTTTAATTGTATAATACTAATGTAAATTTTTGCTAAGGCGTCTCACCTTCATAGGCAAGCGTTTTAACTCGTCTTATGAGTCTCTATATTATTGTAAAAAGAATCGAGCTCTCAAGTTATATTGTAAGGACTCGTGAGTCTTATCACTGACAAAAATGCTTGTGCTTTCATTTACGAGTCCAGTCTCGAAAAATGGAGTCCAGTCCATAAAACAGGAATTAAAGAACTCGAGTCCTGGCCAACACTAGCTACCACACAGCACGTACGTGTTGTTGTTTTGTTTTTGTTTTTTAATTTGTTTGTTTGTCAAACAACAACGAGAAACTAGGTTACTGCGTAACTATTACCATGGTTTGTTTGCGTGTACAGAGTCCACGTATAAAATAGCCGGACCTCTTTATTGAACAATATAATTAGGGTTTAAATAATGTTTCTTTGTGTGTGTAATTGGTAATTCTTTCACGTTTTGACTTGTAACTTAATTCAATATGTTGCATTATAAGACTTATAAGTCAACTTATCATAACAGCGAATGTATTAGAATGATGTAACGAAAGATCGGATTCTTCTCATCCAGATTACTTGAATATACTATCACGAACCTGACGAACCGCACGACCGCTTCGCCTATGTCACAGTTTTCTCGTGTGTAGGAAGTTGAGAAAGACTAAGCGCAGCTGTGGGACCACAGAACAGAAGAAAAAGGGTCTCTTCTGTTCTGTGTTTGGAACGGTAACGATATGACGATTCATTATTATACAACTTAGCATTTTAAAGGTGCGTCGCGGTAGTGCGTCAAATCAAATCAAGTCATCAGCCTATAAACGTCCTACTGCTGGGCACAGGCCTTCCCACATGGGGAGGTTGGGATATAACCCACCACGATAGCCAGATGCGAGTTGGTGGGTTTTAACGACTGCCATCTTACGACAACAAGCCGGGACCAGGCTTGACGTGCCTCCTGAAGTACGGAGAAACTCGAGATGTTTTTGATTTGGCCAACCCATCCAGCGACCCGGCTTTGCCAAAGTTGCTTAGCGGGCAAGATCACAAGACGAACGCGCTAGCCGCACGATGGCGCAGGAGGTCGTGCGTATAAGATAATCTTTTAATCGTTCATTTGCTTTTAATTTAATTAAGCAAATATTAACTAAACAAGCGGCCGCTCATGGTTTTCCCTTTGGAATATCGGGATTTAAAGTGTCCTAGGTGTTAATCCAGGTTATAAACTATCTGTATGCCGAATTTCATCCAAATCCATTCAGTAGTTTTTGGTGAAAGAGTAACAAATCCATCTATACTTACAAACTTTCGCGTTTATAATATTAGTAGGATGACTAAAAGTTTATTGGTGCTCCTATATTTACTCATATATAAAGCGACTGCTAGAAACCGCAAGAAACTTCAAGGGCTGGTCAGGTCAGTGCTTTAAACATGACAAAATTTACAAGAATCATTGCAGACTAACGTAGGTATTTATCGCCCAGCTGACGCGGACGGGTCAACAGACGGGTGGGTCAACGGCAGTTGCCCGCGCGTTGTATATAATCGTTATTTTTAATTGTTTTTCATTTTATTTTTGCTTTAAAATAAATTAGATACTTAAAGACTATCTCATTAAAATTCACAAAGTGAATTATTTAATTAAAAATGAAAAAAGTACTAATTTCGTTTTTTGTCATTTTTATTATGTTTAAAACTAGGTATTGACCTGACCAGCCCTTGAAGTTTCTTGCAATTTCTAGCAGTCGCCTTATAAGTATATGCAGTTAGTCGTGGCTGCCCGACCGATTTGTTTTCATTTGACATTGGGAAGGCTTGTAGTGTAGTCACTAACTTATCTATTGAGTTGGTGATGATTAGTAACCTCCTCTATGGCATCATCAGTGTCGTGACGTAAATAGTCGTGATAATTAACCCTCTAATTCAATACGCAATCTTACTCTGTTGCCCAAAAAAAATATTTTCGTAAAAACAATCACAAATTCCAATTCACAATGTTTTGGTTGACAAAACTTGAGCTGGTTTACGATGCTACATAATATAATTAATAAATGACATGAAACGATTTTATTCATTTGATTATAAAGCTTAACAAGAAAATAACACAATTTCTTGATGTGTGTAACCTACTTTTACACAGACAATAATTTAAAACAACAAAATAACTTAAATACTTAAACAAAATTAAACTACTTACCTAAACATAAAACTATAGAAAATAAAACTATAAATAAAAGATGTCCTCCAACTGTGGGCTCATGGGACGGTACCAAGAATGCTGGCAACGTTACCTCTTTGGATTGCCAGGCTGATACGCTGGCAGAGGAAGCTGCCAGCTTTCTTGTCACCGGAGGCTTCAATAAGTCGAGTACTTAACTCTTTAACGAGCTGTTTTGCCTCCGGCCCCCATGGACCCAATGTCTCCACCGCAAACGGAACAAATATATAGTTGCGGCCTAGATTCGCGTACTTGTTCCGTTTGCGACTTTCAGCACTTTTTTTTTTTTTTTTTTTTTTATTGACAACGGGTAAGCGCTTGGCCTTCATCTCACCTGATGGTAAGTGACGATAAGGCCGAAGGTGGAAGCGCGCTACACCCGGAATCCTCAACCACTGAGGAACTGGCTATCTTATCTCAAACTGCCGGAACACAACAATGCTATAAACATCGTTGTTATGGCGACAGACTTAGATAAGATGGTGGTAGCTAGCCAGGCGGACTTAACAGCCCTACCACCAACCAAACCGAGCACACAAAGATGTACTCCCCGCTGGGAATCGAACCCGGGACCTCTGGGTCTGAAACAGGTAGCTTAGCCACTAGACCACAGAGGCGGTTTTTTGCCATCGCTGCGAGAGATACCAGCTGGTTCTAAGACAGCCGGTACACCAACGGTGGCAAAAGCACTGCGGATGATGCTGTTGAGTGAGGAGTGCCGTAACATACGGCCAGCACTGCGAGTGCATGAGAGGCCGTGGTGGCCAAGCTCGTCAACAGCCTCCCCACACACACAACGATGAGGGTGGACTACCCTGGCGCCAAGACGGAGGCAAACCGCTATAGTGAGGGACGGCCCGTCCAACAAGGTACCGACATTAGCAGATGGTAATGCATGTGTGCAAAAATGATAATGCTGTATTAGCAGAAGTGGATATAAGCTCCTTAAGAACTAGTTTGCAAAGTGGCTCGTCCCATTGCCTCTGCGACTGTGGCATCAAAAGGAAGTCTGAATTTTGACAGATGGATTGCCATGCGTTTTTGGCATCCGACACACACGACAACTCTACGGAACCCAAGGATGGGTTGATAATCTTCCGGTAGAGATTGTACGTGCTATGCGCAGAAGACAAAAATGCTGGCAGGGCCACACTACTTCAATTTCTAATGCCTAGGCCCCCGAAGCGTACTGGAAGGGAAGCCTGTAGCCATCCGCGGTCGCTCATGGGACAATTTAGAATTTTAACTAGGGTATCTTTAATCAGAAAATCTAAGTTTGACAATAAGTTTGGAAAAAGCCATAGTTGGGAGCATCGGAGTACGTAGGTAAATTTTGGAACGAAGAGACAAAAACGAATAATGAATAGTGCCATGTGTGGATTAATTTGGAATAGACGGTCTGAATTTAAATTGAATTTAGCGATGGCATCATCAATAAAAGCCGGCATGGCAGCATCGAGAAGTGGTGCGCCTTATAAAAACAATGCGTCGTCGCTAAGAATTTTGATGTTGGGGGCCAGAAGACTAAAGTCAGAAATAATTTGAGCTCTACGGTCCGGGGCCACGGTATTTGATATGTATAATTCACACTTCGAGAAATTTAGTTCCAAACCTATGGTGCCAAACTGGTTTATTAAATTCTGTAGGTCCTCGAGAACCAGGTCGGAGTTACCCCCTAAAGTGCCGTCATCGAGGTACCAGACGTTAAATTTGGAATTTAGATTTGAAATCATTTGGTGGATAGCCAAAGAGAAAATAGCTGGACCCAGAGGATCGCCCTGCTGGCAACCAACGGCAGAATGTAAAAGATTGTTACGGTGAATCAATTTAGTTGGTTCACTGTAACATTGCCATATATAATTAAAAAATATAGGTATTTCCTCTTTTACTTTCGCCAGCAGTGCACCCCTGTCTACGGAGTTGAAGGCGTTTTTGATGTCCACCTTCAACAGCACTTCGCCACCATCATTGAGTAAGAAAGTGCGGGCTGAGTGAACGGCGGCCTCGCAGCCATCCTTCGAGCCGAACCCGAGTTGTATGGGCTGAAATTTTGAAGAAAGGTCAGAAAGGATGTGTTTGACACAAATTTTGGATACAATGCGCCTGATGGTACACCCTACGGCGATCGGCCTTATACCGCCATCTTTCTTTTTTAAAGCGCAGAGGTTAGCGGCGTAGAGTATACCAGTGATGTCTTGCGGTACTTTACCAGCAAGCATGAGGTTGGAAAGTTGTGTAATTTTGGTGACAAGGAATCTGCCGGCGTCTCCAGAGGTACCACAAACCAAATCTTTGAAATGTTGCGGGGAGAGACCGTCGAGGCCACCGGCAGATCCATTTTTGAATGAAAATATAGAATTATGTACTTCGTCTTCGTTAGTCGAAGGCGAAGCATCTGTAGACTCGGGTGGATCAGGGAGGCGAAGTGTTGCTGCAGGAGAAGGATGTTTCGAAATTAGTAATGCCACAGTCTCTGGAGAGTCAGGAGCAACGGTATCACTAGAAAAAATCAACTGGGAGGCCCCTTTTAAATCACCTTCATTGATTTTTTCTTCAACCTTGCTTATGTTAAAAGAAGTGGTTTGTGATTTTCTAAATCTAACTACTGAACTATGAAACGGTGGTAACGGATTTGTACAGTTCGATTTGATGTACAATATGTAAGCTCATTTCCGTAATCAAGAAAATGTTTATTTATTTATTGTTTGACTAGTTTGGTTTACGTTTTCTTTGAATGCATGTGAATAAGCAAACGTATGTCTACCAAGTAAACGTTATCATAATAGCATGTGTTTGGCAATTTTCGGAATTCAACTTGACTTTGAAATTTTTTTGAATAATATAAATCTGTGCAGCTAGTTTTGGACTTCACTGTAAACTGCACTATGCACTGGAAAAACCAATTTTTTGTGTAAAGGCTACCATTAACTGTGGCCAAGGTCATGGCTAAAGTATGATTGGAGGCAATAAAAAGCGTTGAATGTCTGCTACACCGACACTGTGACGAAAAAGTAATCGAACGAAGCCGGTGTTCTGGTTATACGATGTCAACTGTACTGAGAATTTGCAACATCCTTAATAAAGATACGTTAGCTTGTGTAATTTCCTTTATCATTCATGTTTGTGAACGCAAATATTTATTAGTTAACCTTTCTTTTGAACGATAGATGTGTGACGAAATTTTGAGAAGGTACAAAACCGGTCTCAGAACAATGCCTGGGACTACTGCACTAGTTTAATTCAAGTATAACATGAATGTTGTACGCTCAACCTATGTTTTAACTATGTGAGATACTGTTTTGAAAGGAAGAAGGAAGAACGTAATAAAGATTGCCTCTCTGATTAAAACATAGGAAAAACTACGTCTAATTTGTTTTTTTTTAGTTTGCAGTAGTTATCAAACCATATATTTTCCCCTTCTTTTGTCACATGGAAATTATGTGACACTAGTTACCCTTGGCCTGAATATAGGAAGGAAAATAGTCTGCAAAAAATAATATTAAATGCACAACACAACTCTGGCGATGGCACAGCGGCTTGCGCGTATGGCTTGCGAACTTGCAAATTAAGAAACTTTCGCAATGTTTAGTCACCAAATTGAAATATCTTGAGGCTATTATTATTTTTCAGTACGATAACAACATTACACGGCATTATATTACGAAAATTTAATTTAGTTAAGAGGGTGCCGCACGGTGCCGCGCCATCGCAAAAACTGACATAAGTCTCATAACGAATCAGACCTAGTAATTTGATTAGAGCAATGTTTTTATTCTGCGATTTGTACAAAACCTTGTGTTAAAAATTAAAATTTACTTTTTAAGACGGGGGTGACCTGTGGAATATCAATACAAATATTTTTATGTAACAATTATTGTTTCATGCGTAAAATTAAGATATTGTCGAAGAAAAATGTTTTTAGGAGTCAATAGATATATGTATTGTTTAAAGAATTTGTTTCAAATTTCAACAAGGCCACGACCTTGTGCAATGATCAGGCTAACTTTCGTAAGTTCTTTTAATGTATTTAACTAATTCAGCGCATAGTACAAGTAACTTAAAAACACGTAAATTTTTACAATTTCGTGCAAGATCCCCTTATTTTTATGTATACTATCCCAATGCTAGGTAAAGGCCTTCGTCATCGAAATCACGTGATTTCAATTGATGGTACGGCGATGATTTACATACTTAATTGCAAACATATTATACCAATCTTTATATAATTATGAAAGCGTCACATTTTCGAGACACAAACAAAATAATAACAAACTCCAACCAGCCGTTAATACAATAAAAAAATAAAGCAAAAAGCGCAGTTTTCTAAAAACGGAGGAAAACCAACCAGAGCTCATAGCAAATTGAACCTTACATAAAAAGAAAAAGATCCCCCGGCGCGTTAAGTACCTGTGGTACGTCCAAATTGTCTGCGAATGATTATTGGATAAAGGTCGAACGGTAATCAGCAAAACAAAAATAATTTGAAAATGACAAGTCACCATTGCCTGTTCATACGACATGCTACGCACAGCTGAATACCTGAATAGTAAGTATCCTTGAGATAGGTACAGAGGTACCGTGCCTCTTAGAGGCGCCCTCGGGTTTTCCGGTCTCGAACCGAATCGAACTCCATAGAATCTGGGGTGGGATCGGAGACTCGTTCGCGAGATGCCATTCCCCGCCAGAAGACCTCTGGGGAATTTCGGTCTCACGGCTAGAGGAATCTGTAAGTTTCTCGCTGCCCCTAAACAAGCCCGGTTAAGCTGTAATGGTCATCTGCGACCGAAAGCAAGCACACTGCAAAAAAAAGCGCCGGACGATGTTGTGTGGACGGACCTTAAACATGGACGCGTACGGCATCCAGGGCAGCACGCGCGCACAACTTGAAGCTTCGATTGATATGCCTCGCCCTTTAATTTCACTGGATCTAAATAATACCTCTACAAACCGAAAAGCAGCAATGTAACACAATGTTACAGGGCGACAGAAATAGTTATTAGGGTGGTTGCCATCAGTTGGATTCTGGGGAAAATCCTATCACTCCGTCCTAACGTGTATACTATTCAGTGATCGTTTATTGTTGATGCGAATTTAATTGTAAATTAAACTTGCCTGCCTATAAAAACATTATTAGCTTATGATCTTCCTTCTTCTGGGCTCAGACAAAAAGTGCAATACTTAGCACAAGGGTAGTTCGGGTCATAAGTACCTATAGTTTGCTTTATCCGGTGAGTTTTACTATACGGATAATATCCAACAACAAATAAGATTTTCCGGATTTCCGAATAATATCTGGAAAAATTATTTATTATTTATTTATTTATTACAACACATAACAGATCACAGTCAGTTACGTACCTACAGTATTATTGGAGAACTTAAAATAGGATCAGACTATAAAACCCAATAAAGCGCGTCTGCTATGATGGTTACAAGTAATAAACGTCACAACACAAACAATATTTAAAAATAATAAATCAAATTAACATAATCATTTCGATTTTAGAGAGAGAATTTAAACAATTAAAATGTTACTAACAATGATCAAATTAAATACATTTTTATAACATTTTCATTGATTATCATTGACATTGAAAATTAAACTTGACAGCTGACATAATTAAAGAGATTAGATTAAAGATAACCTACGTTTTCATTTCAGACTGGATCATGGAATGGAAACAGTCTGCGGATGCTAATGCAAAAAAAATATAAAATATCTTAAGTTGCCATAAAAGATATCAATGACAGCATTTTGCTTAACGAGCTCATTGTACCGGCGACACATCCGTACCAAAGGATTGTAAAAAGAAGTGTTATTACGATATACGTTAATCGCAAATGTACTTGGATTACGTGAACGGTCGTTAATATTAAAGTGCATGAGTGACAACAAGTAAGGAGAATCTACAAAACTATGCAAAATTTTGTGCAGAACAGTAAGGTCGCCGGCAAGCTCACGACGGTTTACCAAAGACGACAATGAGAATTTAACCAAGCGATCTTGGTACATCTTGTGCGATCGTAAGAGGTTAAAATGAAAAATAAATAAAAATACTTGTTTAAGTGCATTTTTTTTATTTACGTAATGAAGTCCGGAAAATTCGGATATCCGGTTTACAAACTTTAGTTACAACCAACCAAGATGGCTCATAGAGGTCGGGTCTTAGGGAAACCACCAGGACAGTCGGCCTAACATGCCTTCCACGTTACGAAGGCACTTGAGGAATTTATATTTCGGCATTGCGAAAACTCACAAACTAGTGCGTGATCAAGCTTCTCAGGTCAATTAAATTACTACCCGCGAGATCTCCTCTGACTATAATTTTACGAGCACAGCATTATCTTAAGAACATAACATCGTTTAACTATAAATCAATGAATATCGATTACATGCGATCTATAAACCAGTAGTTGCGCAATGTGGCAGGTTCATTTCGCTTTGCCAAAAACAAATCGTGCAATCACCTTAGCAGTGATTACTCTAAATCTTGTTTACGGCTTTATTGCTGGCGAGGTGGCGAGTTATCAACCCACCCAGGGCTGCCACTCCTTAAAACATGTGAGCAATAATGCTAACATCCATAAAACTTGTCATGATGTGAAAGTTGGACTATTGAACGAAAGATCGGAATCGGATATGTCTATTTTAAGACAAATGGTTTTGCTATAGTTTGATAATACTTACTATAATTATTTAGTAGTAGTTGAATGTCATTGAATTAATTAATATGAAATATTTAGAACATTAGTATTTGGATGTTTATTATTTAAATTCACAACATAGGTAATATGCAACGAAATAGTGGTAGACTGTTTAAACTAATATTTGTTTTATTTAACGGTATTCCGTCTTGATGAGGATGATTTCCGCAAATCCCTGAATCAATAAGTGCGTAAGTACATGGTTAAAATGACAAGACTACACTTACTTTTGGATTGAATACAGGTATAATTGAATCACGTATGTGCATCGAACACTGAGGCAAAAGAAACGAAATCAAAACAAATGACAATCAATGACTCTACGAGTAATACGCAATGGACAACTTTCTGCGCTTTGAAAAACACTGCCTCAGGAAGGACTTAATTTTGCATGGCACATGCTAGGCCACAAAATACTAATATAAAAGCTATCTAATAAGACAGCCCTGCCATCTGATAAACTTGCATCACAAAGATACATTTGCTAGTGCAGGCGACACTAAGACCAAAATCACCTTCTACAATCCGATCAGCTAGAACGGGCTCCCAATTTTGACAGATGCAAAACAAACATGGCCGCCGTTTTTGCTGGCGTAAGCTGTCACTGAGGTGTCCACTGCGACCGTTATAGTTGCAGGTTCACATTGCTAACGTTTAAGCCATTACGGTACGGTAGAAAAAATGACATAAAAAGAATGAATCAAAATGGTTTGGCACGTGTAATTTAAACTGGTTCACTGTCCGAATATATAACAGTGGTTTAAGTAATTGATATGTGATGAATGGGATCAAGACTTACCTACTTCGAGGAAATCCATTGCACGCAAAAATACAAGTAAATTATTATCATCCTCACCCGAAAGACGTGCACTGCTGGACAGAGGCCTCCAACAAGGATCTCCACTACAACCGGTCTTGTGCTGCTTGCATTCAGCGGCTACCCGAGTGGTATTTTTTTTATAATAAACCGTCACCAACACCACAAAGCAAAACAATGCAGCATGGCGGCAGAAATAAGCATTATCCAAATATCAGGTCGGCAATTTGTCGTGGCTGGGTGCCTGTGAACCTGCACGGGAGCAATGTATGATTGGTGTGGTGTCGCTACGTCCCGAAACGACGGTTTTGTTCGGGCGAAGCAAGGCGTGAAGGCTTCGATGGGAGGTCAATTTCACTGGCGGATAACTGTGAATTTTAAAGAGCTACTCAGTAATTGTAACTTTTCAATCTGCGACAGCTATTGACCTCTAATTCTTTAGAAATAAGAACCGCGTACTGTCAAATATTTTCAATCTCTCTTCTGTGGCTAACGGCAAAATTTCGTACAAGGCAAATATACAGGGCTGCGGAGGAACATATAGTTAATCAAAGACTCAATAGCTACAGGACCTAGCAGACTCGTACAATTTGAGTACTACTCAACTCTTTCGAGTCGCATCTTAACGGACCCAATTGGTCATAACAATAGCCGACCTCCAAAAGGAGATGGCACAAGAAGGACAAACAATCATGGTGAAAAGCCTGCCCACTGCTGGTCAAAGCCTTCGTCATTAAAATCAAGTCGTCGCTAAAATAAAATTGGTGGGTATTAAGAGGGTTTACAGGCAATTTTGATGAAACTTTGCATGCTAAAGTAAAACACAGGGATCTAAATAGTTTGTTGAAAACATTTTTAAAAAACGTTTATTTAGCTGAGTTATTGCGATTTAAAGTCCACCATAGAAAGTTTAAAATTGGAATAACTCACTTAAATAAACGTTTTTTAAAAATGTTTTCAACAAACTATTTAGATCCATGTACTTGTTTTACTTTAGCATGCAAAGTTTCATTAAAATTGGCTAAGTGGTTTTTAAAAATTTCGACTTGGAAATTTGTATGGGAAATCGAAATGCGTAAACCCACTTAATCACTAATTGCGGGTTGGTGAAAACAATCAATTCCGGGCTATCTTAGGCGAAACACACTTTGTCTGACCTGGGAAATGAACCTAGGAACGATATCGGGCCCCGCAACAAGCTCTACCATCTATCTTATCTTTTGCAGAGGGGCCTGGCTGAAGTCTCCCTCTCGCGTAGCACGTCGACCGATTGGGATCTTTTAACATTGAAAATGTTTTTTCGTTTGCTCCAGTAGGTACTATTATTTATTCTGTGGTAGGGCCCCCATTTTCGCTGAAAGTGCGACTTGCCCGTGATACCCTGAGGCTTGAGGCCACGAGGACGTACGAGGGCTCAAAAGACGCGGTATTCGAAGGGTTTTAAGATGATCTAAAGATATTTTGGAAAAGTTGTTTTTTTTTGTTGTTCTGAAATAAAAAATTATCGAAAGAAAAATTACGCGTTCTTATTGAAAATTGCATTCGATAATCTATAATAAGTAGGTACATTTTCAATGCCCTTTCAAGTCGTGTAAAGCCTCGTGCTTTCTGTGGATTTTTTGCAAGCTCTACCTCAAACTGAGTACGAAGAAGAAGAACATTGTTACTTCATCAATTCAAATCAGAAGAACATCATGAACTCCATTACATTGTTTACTTAAGAATAGAATAGAGAATTATTGCTGGCACTGTGCACATTTCGCTGGTGATAACTGATAATACAATACATAAGTAACAACAGTTATTACCTGTTAAGTAACCTGTAGCTGGCGTGCAATTTTATCACAACAACGACACGAAGATGCGGGCTCTTTATTTAAATGCATCGTTGGTTTGGTAATTTTAAGACCTTACTTATAAACACACTATTTGGGCATTGTTAAGTTAAACATTGTTTTGTATCTTTTGCTCAAATTCAAAATGACATTTATGTGACGTAGACAAAAAAATATTTAATTAAATGGATATTCCCAAACCATACCTACTCTAAAATCCCTGGTACATCCTGCCACCTGGCAAAAAGCTGAATTTTTCGCGGGAGTCGTGAGACGTCAAAGACAAAAAAATGTGCATGCTTTCTCCTTCTTGATTTTCTTTATTAACTTGTTTAAATTAACTCATGTTTCAATAAATTCAATTTCAATAATTTGTCGCTTGTTGACGGGGTCATCTGGGACCGCCTGTTAAACAATCACCAGTTCACCACACACTAAAGTTCAAGACCTACCAATAATTATAATTCAAATAGTAATAATCATAATACTCATTATAACTGAAAATGTAGGTTATCTGTCACGAAATATCATTATGTACGTGACCAGCTTCGAAATGATTCATTCAATGTTATCGAGACAATAAAATGACATTTAATTGATGCAAATGCACGTAAGAATGTAAGAACGCAAATGTAAGAATGTTAAAAGTTGAGAATAAACAAGCAAATTCTGTCAATGCTGCTTCGGTCTATTCTAAAAGTTACGGTTATCAGGATTAGATTATTTAAATAATTGAAGACAGGCAAATGTCCTTATGTATCCAGCAGTGGGACGTTTATAGGCTGTTGATGATGAAGAAATCTCAACCTTGCTAATATTATAATAATATCACTGAGGACTTAGATGTTTTCTCGCTTTCTCTTTCAACCTACCTTAAAATATGTAAAAGTAAGTTGTAAAATGTCGCATGTATCTTCGATTTTTGCCACTAATTATTTTAATATGATTTGATTTAATTTAATTTAATTTGATTTAATTTAATAATTTTTAATGTCTTTGTTTTTGTCACTAATATCTTGAATTTATTGAATGTTTAATGTTAGCTTCTATTTTTTGTTTTTTATGTGTGCACGATATCCAAGAAGCGCCGTGCTCGGCTGCAATCGGAATGCAAATTTAACTGCATATTATTTTTATTGTGTTGATGTTCAAATAAACCTGGAAGAACCTTCTGTACGGAAGTAATATTAGTTATTCTGTGCTTGTACCAAGACGAAAAACGAAACAATTTAAAAACACACAAATTTATGCTTATTCATTTTTGACGTTTTCTATGCTTAAGTTTTTATAAAAAAAGATATTCGAATGATTAAAAATGTCAACCTTATTGGTTAGGTACTAATGTTTTCCAAAACTCATTTCAACCGTTACTTTATTTTACTTTAAAAACTCAGTTATTTCCAATTTCTATTACTTACCACAATATCAATACGATAATTGGAAATCACATTTAATTTTATTCCTTAAAGTAATACCTTAAGTTAACAATTCATTGTGATTTATCATTCTTCACCTTTCATCCTAAAAAAAAAACGATAAATTACCTATAAATATTAGCCGTTTGTGTCGCTAGGGGAGAGACACGGTCATCAGAAAATCTATCCCTTAAAACCCCTCTTCACAACACTACCTTTTACGATTGTTCATTCACCGTTGAAGCTGTTCGTCTCTGGAACTCGCTTCCAGTTGCGATCAGGCGTGCTAAAACAATTCACGCATAGAATTTCTACCTTTCCCTTTAACCCTATCCTGCTGCATAGCTGTCATTGTCCGCTACATCCTACCTGAGACTATTATATTTAAGTATTTATATGTATGTATATATAATTGTTACACCCTATTATTTATTTATTTTATAATGTTATGTATTATGTTTTGGTTCTTATTAATTTGCTTTTGTTTTTAATTGTTTTACTGTGGTATGCACCTTCGATCTTTGAGTGTATAAGTTCTCTCCATCCGAATGGTTGTCTGGCAGAGATCGCTTTAAAGCGATAAGACCGCCAAATTGTAACTTTGTATTTGTGCTCATTGTTATGTGTTATGTAAATGTTTGTGGTGTTAAGTTACAATAAAAGTATTGTCTATCTATCTATCTATCTATCACTTGCCCGCTATTTTTGTCTCGTACCAAGATACGTTTGTTTACACAATTCTATGACCACGGCTTAAATTTCGGTTCGACGCGATTCTGTTTCGGCGTGCAGTGGTACTGGGGGTAGCGATGCGCATTTTATCTGGCACAGACTATAGCTCGTTAGATTAGTTGTTAAGTCTTAACTATAAGTTAGTTAACTGTTTTTTTTATTATTATTATTATTGACGTCAATAAGTGCCTGTAAAGGTTTACATTGAATAAATAATTTGACTTTGACTTTGACTTTGAAATACGATTTGTAAGTATTCTGTGCCTTAAATAAATAAATTTAAAAAAATATATAAATGAATAAGTGAGTTTGTTTGTTTGTTATGCTTTCACGCCATAACTACTCAACCGATCATCATGAAATTTTCCATACACGTTGTCAGAGGCCCTACTGTCATTAGAGCAGTATAACTTTAATCTTTCTATGCAAAATTCGTATGGAAGATTTTCATAGTAAGACTATAAAGTTAGAAACACTGCTCAAAGAGATGATACCACTATCAACCTTGCCATCAACAGAAAAGACATCGCGATGATATGGAAAGCTAATGAAAAGCAACAGAAGAATTATATATAATTTTTCAAAGCATTAACTGTATCGCGTGGCGGTGAAAGAATACTACCACCCCCTCACTTCCCTTGGGTGTCGTAAAAGGCGACTAACGGACTAAAGACTGCACATACATCCAACAGCACAGAGCGGCGATAAGCTCACCACCCGTCACGCTAAGCACATGTGCAGCTGAAATGAAAAAGTTGCTTGAAACATGGACTACGTACGGCAGAAGACTGCTTTTGAGGTCCTCATTGCCTAGTCTCTGACTAACTCTTCGTGGATAATAGTCGTGATTATATGGATGTATGTTTCAAAGCGTGACCATCCCTAACATAATATTATAAATACAAGACATAACTTTAAACACACAGATATTAATTATAACGTTATTACGTTATTAGAATAGTCGTAATTGTTCAAAGATAGTTCAATGCCGATAATAACGACATAGTAATAAACTTAATAGATTGTGTAATAGTTCATGATAAGATAATTTTGCCTTTAATGTTGCAAAACTGTCATAAAACCGACTGGTTAGAAGGACCTCACTTTAATGGTGGTATAAAGTATAAAGTAATTGATATCAAGTAGTTAAACAAATATTAGAAAATTAAAGTATTCTCACATTAAAACTATAATGATATTATTATGTAAAGGTCTATCATAGGAACTCTTATTTCGATTTAAAGTTAGTATAAATATTGGCAACCTTTAACATGTAACGTTTTCAAAGTACCTATATAGGTAACCACATTTTTAAAAAGATTTGAAGTAGAGGCTAAGTATGATTATAAAAAACGCCTTAAGGAATACTTTCACCACTTTCACTGTTTTTAAATTGTACGACCGATATGTCGTGAGATTATTTTTATACATAATCGTATGTACGACACAGTTACAGTAAGACGAACGCCCTGATAGGACCTCAAAATTTGGACAACCTTACAACTTTTAAGAAAACTACCTGCTAAACGAAGAGTTACACCGATCATCGCATTAAACGTATAGTTCCATTGGTAATTGGTATATTTGTATTGCCATATTCAATAGCTTATTCATATATTTTCTCACAACAAAGCTTATAAAGTTAATGTTTATTTTTAATGCCAATTATCGACCGTAACTGTTTCTTTAATGACGAGAAACGGTTGTTTTCGCGATTAAAATACGAATATAGTTGTTAATGATGTTATTAATGATCATGACTGGTTTGCGGCAGAAGCGACTAATAAAATGGTAAGTATGTGCGAAAGACCCACTGCGCTTCATTTATTGACGTGACAACGTCTTATAAATTGGTTTGCCGGGTGACACTTCAAGAAACTGCGTTACGCTCCGCTCACGTTATGCGCTCACAATGAGAGCGAGTGAGAGGCACGCGTCCCTTCCACTCGGGCATGGTTAGCCCGCCTAAGAGCGAGAGAGACAGACATAAAAAGTGAAAGGCACGCGTCCCTTCCATATTATTTCATCCTTCTTCCTACTATACGAATGAATATTCACATTAAAATTATTTTACCACTCAAAGTCGTTGTCACGTAAAACTTTCGCCCGTATTTATTTTTATTTTTATATGTTTATTGCGAATATAGGTGCTAGTAGATTTTACAAAATGTACTTATGATTAGTTCCGCCATATTCTGTCTTACTGACATGCAACCTCGAGTATAATAATCGAGTAATAATATAATTTACAAGAACAACATAATATGTCAAAATACAGATAAACAATTACTTACATTACAGTAAAAATAATTAAATTAAAATACAAATCATGTCACGTATAACTAACGGTCACAGTAGAAAATACGAGTACCTAAGTATGTCAAAATAGATAGGTACTAAAGTTATTCCAATTATATTAATTTATCCTTTAAATATACGTCAACTGTATACCCTAGTATGCCTTTTCTACTAATAATTTCGTTGCTTTAAAAGTTTTGATGCTAGCTATTTCTTTTAAACTGTCTGGCAGATCTAATAGTAACTATTAGTACTTATTTGATGATTTAGGGCCGATTTTTCAATCTTCGGATACAACTTATCCTTCTGATAAAGTAATGATAAAAAAACATGATACAACAATACATTTTATAAATGGTTGTATGCTGTATAATACTTTAACAATCAAATATGTTAAATGTGACAATGGAAAAATCGGCATCGGCCCTAATACAAATAAAAAGGCTGAATTTAAATTAAGTGTAACCTTCATAGCCAATACCTACATTATGGACCCTATTGAAGATGTAGGCAGGCACCCACTCACCCAATACTTCCTCTCTGTCCACTCCAAGTAGAGTACTTATAGAGAAGTTAATTATTTTTTAGACGATTCAGATTGCTTATTTTAAGTTTACTGAATAAAGAAATCATGATTTGAATTGAAGGCGGGAACCTAAAGAAAAATAGCTAAAACAACGTAGGTACAGTCACGAGCTCCAATATGTATACTCTTTGAATCTTATTCCATTGTATTAAGAGTTACAATCGTTTACATATTTTTGCTCGTGACTGTACTATATAATTTCCATAAAAATAGGAATTGCGGAATACTAGTAAGTTACAATAATTCCTTCGGCCATACCAATTCTAGTTTTCGTGATTGAATGGAGAATAAAACACAAATAAATCACTCAGCAAATGCTGAGGCAAAATAATGTCTCCTCTTAGAGCAATATTACTTTAATGTTACTATACAAAATTGGTATGGGAATTTGCATAGTAAGATTGAAGTAATATTGTTGTAATAGTTGATCGTACGCCCCCAATTCGTCTAGTAAATGCAATTTTGTCTAGACCATCTGATTTTTCGGAGTATCAGAGTTGGTCTTACACAAATAATTGTTCCTCGCACTAAATATGATAGTTGCGGGATTCTTTATCTAGGTATTACAAACACCATAATCGTGTCGCGTGGCGGTGAAAGAATACTACCACCCCCTCTCTTCCCTTGGGTGTCGTAAAAGGCGACTAACGGACTAAAAACTGCAAATACATCCTACAGCATAGAGCGGCGATGGGCTCACCACTTGTCACGCTGATTACATGTGCAGTCGCTATTTGGTATTTGGTGTGCGGTGGACTATGGCAGAGGAGTGCTTTTGCGGTCCTCATTGCCTAGTCTCTGACTAACCCTTCGGGGATAATAGTCGTGATTATATCGACGACGGTGTAACGCCATTTGGCCAATTGTTCAGCATAGCTGTGTAAAGTTAATTTTTTTTATAACTTTTTTATTTATTAATGGATTTTTTTGAAATTTTGTGAACAGATCAAGTTTTATGTGCTTTTAATTTAAATTAATTAAAGTCAATAATTAAAGAAAAAAATGGCGTTTTATTGAAAATGACCTTTTGAGTAAACAGGAAAAAACACTGCATAGGCCATCGACAAAAAAATCTTAAAAGGATAAATTAATTCATTCGCCAAATCTCTATAAAAAGTCAAGACGAAAATTATTTTAAATTCCAAATCAAATTAAAAACACAAAATGAAAAATGCTTCATAAATAACACTTCGAGGAAAAAAAAACAATATTTAACATAAATTGCCCTACTCCAGTAGGTCACGTTAAAGGTTACAATTTTAAGACAATCGTGAAGCGCAGCGTAGCGATTGTCTTGAATTTCGAGGTTATTTTTTTTAATTAGACAACAGAAATACTAGCGGCCCTACGCCTGTAGGTCACATGTTTTTGGTCCTATCACGGAACCAGTTCTGTTATTTGTTCAAATCCCTATATTTGTTAAGGGAAATGATAAAATCGTGTTGTTATTTTAACATCCTCGTGAATTGATCAAATCACTTAGGGAATTGACCAAATCTCTGTTTTTATCATATCCCTGCGACATTATAAAAGTCATTTTCGACCAAAGTGGCGTTTCATTTCTTTTTCCTTTACCGTCGTTATGTATGTTGACAGTGTGTCAGACTTGGAGTGTGACAGTGCCCTGCTTTTGCTTTTCTCATTGCCTAGTCTCTGACTAACCCTTTGGGTATAATAGCTGTATGTATGTATGTATGATGGATGATTGTAGCACACCGCACTGTCAACCGTCACTCGTCGCGAGGTTAGCGAGGCTTCGATGATGGGTCAGGGTGAAGTCCTTTCTCCAAGAACAGGTACCGAGATTATCGTCTTTGCATTTACATTAGCAATACTACGTGTGGGGTTATAATTCAACCAGTGTCTCGAATCTGCTTTTTAAATTGTCTTCTTAATTTTTTCTGTAGTCTAAATGTCAGTATAAAAATGAAATAAAATAAAATGTATTTTTTTGCATATGAATAAGGTTAAAATCAGATAACTGAGACACGATAGAAGACGAAACGTTGAAAAAACGTCTACTTCAGGCGGGAATCGAACACGCGTCCTCCGCAATCCGGACGGCTGCGTTGACCGGATAGTTTATTTGAGCGTTTTTTAACGCAAATAATCAAATACTACGAAACGATAGAAGACGTTTTAAAATAACCTTTATACATTTCGGTACCACATAATTAAGTATAAGAATTAACCCAGTACTTCGCAATTTAATTTTAATAAGAATACTGTTTTTACAACAAGCACTAAACGCACAGTAACTGATTAATGTCAAAACCCCGACAGCTAGTGCGGGGCGTAACCATATATTTAAATTCTAAATCTATGGGCGTAACCGTCAACTATTTAACAGTATTACTATAATCTTACTATGCAAATTCCCAGTAAGGTTAAAGTAATAAATGCTCTAACTAAGAGGTGACAGTAGGGCCTCAGGAGGAGTACGGAACGGATTGAGATGTGCTAAATCGATGGACCCATTTTTCAGATAATTGAAGGTTTTTTGTCTAACAATATACAAATATTTGTTATATCAATAAGCCCACTCTAATTAATCTTTGTATCAAGATATCGAGACATGTATGTTTAGACATTTAAAAACAACATTTTTGACCCAGTTTGATACATTCACAATAACAAATCCAAATCGTATACAGTCAGTGTTTACTAAATCTTTGTATTTTCCTTAAACAATATTTTGTAAGTAAGATTAACGGAAAATATCATATTTAAAAGTAAATGTTGAACTCACAGGAAGTGCAAAGGACAAATGAGATATCTACTCGTCACTCGAGTTTGATTCATCATTCCGTATATAATATCATCATCAGTATGGGCGACCCACGGCTAAGCGACACAAAGGGAAAGTAATATTGTGAATACAAAATTTTACAAAACATTTTACTAATCATATTTAGAAACGCTTAAAATTGTAACCCGACAGATCAATAATGATAGTTAAAGGAGTAATCGGGAGTCCTTAAGACACCCTGACCTACTTACGAGTTACGACACGTGCATCCTGCGATCTCTACTAGGTATAATCTATTACAAAATATTATATAGAGCTGCCATATCAAATATAAATAACAGAATAACCACATAACTATATATGCTACAATAACACATCGTTAAAATTCAGATATCGCTACGTAACATAACGGAATAGAGATCGTCTGATGAATAGACGACAAGCTTTTAACAAAACTGATAGACAATTGACTGTTACAAATTCACCTGTCAGTTAACAAGAAGGTCGAAATTCGTCAACGTTATACATATAGAAGCGGGCCTAAAGTAGTGCCCTGGGTGACCCCAAACATATGTTTCGCATTTAAACCGCTACTGTGTCAAGACAGGTGCTCCGTTTTCTTATTACGTTATTCTCAACCTTATACCAATCTGAACTATAAACTGTTTTACGTTAAACGTCATTTTGATTACGATCAGCGGTGCGGACCTGCAGGTCAAGGTTTTATCAAACAGAGGCTGCAATGACGTTTCATCTGTTACAGATCTTTTTTTAACTAATCTGTGAGCCGCTGACTGTTCTCAAAAGCCGTAGGAAGGGTCAATGTCAGCATTGTTTCAGCATCAGTTACTAATCGCGAAATGTCCGAAGTAGTTAGTGGAAGTGCGATTGCGACACCGACAAATATAAAAATGAGAATAAACGTTACACCAGTTAGACCGGTGTACTTTTCTGTACATTTGTACATGTGTCTCATAACCGTGAATAAGATAAATAGCTAGATAGATACTACCAGAGCTGTGTGGTGGCGGCTCATCAATAGAATTACTACCAACCCCTCTCTTCCCTCTCTCTTCTGTCTCTCTCCTCCTCTCTTCTCTCGGTGCAATTCTGATTGATTTTGCGGTCCCCATTGCCTAGTTTCTGACTTACTCTTTGGGGATAACAGTCGTGAGAATATATTTATGTATAAAAGCACGATAGTGGTATCTATTAGCCAGATACCACCATCACATCGTGCTGGCTGATGCCATATCAATAATGTGAGTAGCATTGTTGTGTTTTAGATGAGATGGCCAGTTCTTCCGTAGTTGAGGTTTCCGGGTGGTATACTTGTATTTCTTGTACTATTATGTATTCTATGGTGGTATGCATACCTTTTGCCATATCGTCACTAACCATCAGGTGAAATGAAGGCCAATGCTAATCCCCGTTGTGGAATTAAAAAGTATATAAATATTGTGTATAATGTGCAATTTAACAAATGTAGTGCAATTTTGATAGCTGTTCTAAAATTGCAGTTGATTACCCAACAAGACATTTTTAAATACTATAAGTTAGTTTAGAAAACAGTTCAGTTTTCAAGTAAATATGAAACCATAACTCAATTCATTCACTCAATTTCCTATGAGTAACAGTAATGTACGAGTCATTTGACGTAGAAGTACGCCCCCTAACAAAAACACTTTTATGTTTACTACAAACATTCCATTATTCTACTGATATGAAACATAAAATTATGCTTAGTTGGCCATACTGTTTTTTTAATACTGTTTGTTATAGTGGTTCAGAAATAAGTAGTTTAAAGTATTTAATTTTCCATGTTGCTTTATCTGTATCGGCTACAAATGTTTGTTCTTACTTTTTCTTTCGTCTATTTAATCTGTTGGTAAATGAGCAATAATGTTGCTTTTGATAGTAAGCGGTCACCATGCAACACAACACTATGGGTATTCTTGTAAGTAATCATAGTAGAAACGGTACACAGTTATTTAAGGCTCATTATCATGGCGGATTTTTAAATGTTTGGAGTGCTGCTAGAATGCCGGCGCCCTTGTACTTTATTTACTGTTTTACTTATTTTAGCACTTCTAAATAAAAATCTTTATACAGATCTACTCGGCTTAATTTTAAATATTAGTTTAAGCCTTTCAGTCACGGACCACGGCCTCTATAAAGGGTTTTAAACCCTATGAACCCTTTGGACGTCAGTATTAAATAATACGTGAAATAAGCGCTCTACATTTTGTATTAAGTGTTAAATGCAATGTGTAGTGTTGGCGTAAACTTAACATAACAATAATGTTTTCACCTGTTTCTGTATGTACATATGTTTGTATAGGAAAAATAAACAATAGTTTCCTATTCATAATTTATTTTCTGTCATGCACAGCACACTAATGCAGTTTATCTGTTTACGCTCTGAAGTAGAGATCAGAATCATTGCTCTATTTTCTATTTAGCTCCAGTCCATGGAAAGTAAATAATAAATATACGGTATTTTAAGGTGACTCGATAATACCAAAAACATTTCTGTAGTGCTAAAACAACTGTAGTTCTTTGAATGTCTCTAACAACTGGTCATTGCCTAATCTGCGTTCCAGATTAATGATGACACTTAACAAGGATATTCGATCTAGATTTTTATTTTGATCATTAATGTATTTTACTACTTAAACGTCATACATGTTTTTATATGTCTAGTGTTGAGTTTCTAATATTTGAAACGATAGTTTTCAAGAGGTTTTAAGATTTTGTAAAACAACCAAAATTGTGATGGAGTTAGAAGTATAATTTTAACTTTAGTACAAAATGTATTTTGATGAAATGAGTAACATGTGGGTGGTGTTAATAAACAGTTAATTAAGCTCGTTAGTTATCTATTAAACAGAGTCATTGAGTCATGGACGCTAAAACAAAGTTCGTTCCATACTTTAATGTTTGTGTACCGTGCTATTCGTTTATTATTCAAACGAATCTTCTTCAAAGGCGTTTATGTATTTCAGCCACTGAGTCATAAGTTCATAAGAAAACCGAAATTATACGTATTATCAGTTATTCTGTGATTATTATACTTCATCTAGCACAACAATACAGCGGAATGTCTCAAACAAATTCGATACTCTGCTGCTGTCGCTGATAGTGCATCACAAGGATTCGAGACAAAACAATAAACACAAAGAGCGCAGCACATTACATCGTGGCACGCAAATATCGCACTTCTGTGCATACGTTAAGAACGACGCTGCCGACCAAAATGGTTGTAATGGTCACTTAACATCTTAACGAGTGCCGGTCATTGATAATATCAAAACTATTAATGCTACGCTTGCGTAACTATATCTATTGTCCGCTATAACTAGCGGCACGTGAACCGCAGCGGGCATTTTAGTATTTACATTAGGTCCTATGTCATTAATCCTTCTCGGAAGCGAGTCAAGTCATCAATGTAAACAAAATCGAGCCGGCCATACCAACTGTGCGGAGCGAATTGCCCGTGCGGACTGTAGCAATCCAATGGGCAAACACAAAACTGGCACACACAACAGTCCAATTGAAACTGAATGGTCCACCGGTCCACGACTATTTACTCACAACTACACGTGTCTGGAAGGCGCAAGTGAGATCGTGCGTCCATTCGGTGCCGCGGTTAGAGTGACACTGACTGACTTGACTGGCTGATAGGACCGCGGGAGCCGGCGCCTGCATACGGTTATCAAGTAGGCAACAGGTAAATTACTACAGAAAACAGTGCGCAAATGTGACGCAACGGTCCTCTTTTCCTTCCTTTGACTTGGGGAATTATATGACCGGTTGCACTGGTCCAATCTTGAGGATAATCTCAGGTCAGAGTCGTATAAATTGAGCAAGGAGGCGGTATGTGGTAAGTGTACAAGACTTAAAACGTTCATTCATAATGTAAACAAGAGTTTAGTTGAACTAACAGTGACGTATAAGCGATTTGGACAATTGCAACAATTAAGTCATCGGCCAGATATGAATCACTCTCACTCATATCCAGGAAAGGCATATACGTTGTTATACTTTTTACAACTTCATTACCGGGGTTTTTTTGTAAGACAAAGTGCTGTTTCAGATACCTATCACACACAACTCAAATACTCTGTATAACCAACCTGTTTGGACAGCCATTTCAGAGATCGTAGTAGAGTGACCATTACAAGCAGGCCCGGATGGATTGTCCTTGACTGGTAATTTACTCTATTGCGAAAAAGGTTTCGCTCAATTAGAGCGGTAACCCAATGTTAACGCAATGACCGTATGACCATCACACATTGCTGCTCCCAAAACGAGAAAAACTCCATTGGTTTGTGTTACATATTAATTATCCTGCCACGAGTAAGACTGATATGTCCAGAACAGGCAAAAGCGTTTAAATAAATAAGTGTAACCAAGTCTAATTGAGAGCGTTGTAAGCGGATATATTATTATTAGCTTCTATGGTCTGGGTTAGTAAGACTACCGGTTCGAGACCCAGAATTACCGTGTTTTATTCCCAGCGGATGTTTTACATTTTATGCTCGGTTTCGTTGGTGAAAGGACAACCACAAAAATCTTTTATAATTATAACAATTAAAATAACAGACGTTTGTGAAGAAATTCCGACCAATTAAGTAAGTATAATATGTTTTTTCTAATAATGCTTAAGAAATTTACTTTTGCCTCATCGTAAATATATGTAGGTAACATAAAAATCACCATCACTTGCGTTGCGTGTGTTCTACAATACGAGACATTGGTAGAAACTCTGCGAAACATTATCAACGCTTCTCGTTATCAAAAATTTATATCGTAATTTTATAGTTAGTCGTGTAACGTTTGTCAAATTATCTTCAAAAATTACTGAAAATTCAATCTTGCAAAGTTGTAACGTGCATATTGCTGCACATGTCATAAACTTTCAGCCGAATTTGAGTTAATTGAAGAAGCGACACAGTTATTTTCCATGGCCTTCACCCCTTTTATAAAGTTCATAGCATAAATGTTTATTACCACGCGTAATACTGACATTTACATCTGTGCAATTTTGCAACGTTCGTTCAATATAATCGGCGATGTTTTCACGTACTTAAACATCTTTTATTTTGCCCCAGTTACATACCTCATTGTCTACAACAGGGGAGTTGGAATCCCACATAACCATTTTGTTTTCCTGAACGCGGCGCTATACGGGACACATTTCTCAGACCCAAATATTTCCGGGAAAATACAAAATGTGACTTGTAACAAAAAAATAAGACAGAAGACAGCAAGAACTCATCTGGGTAATTTTGGATAAGGATAAAACCTAGATGCTGGCACTCTGGCAGCATTCTGATGAGAAGAGCCAGAAGCGCAAGAGATGACACGAACGGATTAAGATAAGGATGAATTAGTAGTATACGAAAGTAATATAAAGTAAAGTATAGCCTATGTATGTACTGTCCCACTGCTTGGCAAAGGCGTCCATCATTGAAATCATGTCTTCGGTACAAATTATGAGTATTGCCTTAATCACCACACTTGCCAAATTTTTATGCGGGTTTGTGATTTCAAATTGATAAAAAGTAAATTGAATAATTTTACTCATTCTTTCTGCATTTATTTTAAAAAAGAGATTTATTGAGTTTTTTATAACGTTTGCCATCAAATGTGTTTTCAACAGATTTCAGTTTGGTTTAAGGGGGTTTTCGGTTTCCCATACCAAATTTCCAAGTCGAAATTTTTAAAAACCGTAAAGCCAATGTTGATGAAACTTTGCATGTTAAAGTAAACCACTGGGATCTAAATAGTTTGTTGAAAACATTTTTAAAAAACGTTTATTTAAATGAGTTATTGCGATTTTAAACTTTCTATAGTGGACTTTAAATCGCGTCAAAAAATTCAGTCTTAAAGTCAGCTAAATAAACGTTTTTTAAAAATGTTTTCAACAAGCTATTTAGATCCCTGTATTTTACTTTAGCATGAAGTTTATTTAAAATTGACTTAGTAGTTTTTAAAAATTTTGACTTGGAAGTTTGTATGGGAAACCGAAATGCGTAAACCCTCCTAAGAAGAATGTAAACGATACGAACTACCGATCCCAAACATATTTGATATAACTATGCTTTTAAAACACATTGAATGAGAGTTAAACATTCATTGTTTCAATTGGTTGAATGAAGTGCGCGCGCGTGGCAACAATTTTTCATGACTCTCCCAGATGTTTCGCAGAATTTCTACCAATGACCCGTATTGAAGAAGACACGCAAGTGATTGATGGGTGATATTTATGTTATCTAAATATATTTACATTGAGGCAAAAGTAAATTTCTAAAGCATTATTAGAAAAAAACATATTATAATTGGTCGGAATTTTTTGACGACGACGACGTAGTTTACAAGGAAAAACTTTTAGAGTACACTAAACGTACTTTTTTTTATTTTAACACACTTTGATAATAGTGTAGTGATAGTGATAGTATACATAACTGTACTTGTTAAGTTTATTTCGAGCTTTATTTTTGTTAGTGAAAGAAACATAATGAAACGCATACAACAGACACACAACAGAGCACAAAAATCAATAAACTTCCCACCATTTTTTTTTTTTATATTATGTTGCACTATTCTATTGTATAAATACTTAGGTAGGTATTAAAATCATACTCTTTTGTACTTTTCCTCAGTAATAGTTTTCCGTCATACAATACAATTCGGACCACTTTAATCAACTATCATTGATACTTAGAACTGTGCAACTGATTCCTTTCGTGATGTCATTTAAGGCTTATCTTTATAATGATTGGGGTCATTGACATAGAAGAATGTGGTCTCAAATTATGATGATTACCTACTGTTATGATTCGGCATGCTAATTGTAATTTATGGAAAGGACAGATATAGCAATATGATTAATTAGCTATATCATAATAACGCTAATACTTATATTGGTCAAATAATTAAAAGGTTGAATTTAGGGATATATCACGTAATTGATGATAGACTTATCATTATTAAAATAATCAGATCTATTAGCGTTCGGGCGAAACGTTGACGTAATTTGTCAAAAATCAAGAGATAAGTCAATCCAATGTGCAAAACATTTACGTTACAGCTCTTGAAAGAGAAACTTGATGGCGTAGCTGCGCTCTTGCATATTACGAAACCTTTACAATGCCGGGTCACCGGATTTGGTTTATCAAATTTAAAACATCCATAAGTTCAAACAAGTAAAACAGACCACCACCGGCCGGATGATTCAGGGACACCTGAACCAAAACCATACCAAAACCTGGGTACGATCGGTTCAAAATAGAAGGAAATGGCTGCCATGGAATGGCATATACGTACGTGATGGAGGCCTATTACTCATGTGCCTATACTAAGCCGTGGGTTAGTACGGGCTGAAAATGAATTAATAAATAAGCTCCTCCGTCGTTTGAAGTACATATGATGAGCCGTTGGTCCCGGTTGTTGTCGTTGAAACCCGTCAATATGCACTAGAGCACCTGGATCAGTGAAGATCTGAGACTAATAGTGAGATAGTTATAAACTGATGATGATGATAATGATGATGATGATGATAAATTACTTAAAATACAGTAGGTGACAAACTAATTTGTTAACCTTACACTGAAACTTAACGAAGAATTAAACAGTCTGGGAATTAAATCGAAAGCATCTGAAGTTTTAACAATATGTTTGTACAGTCACCAGCATTAAGATGTGACTATCGACGGCCTGCAAAAATATGATTATTGGTGGAAGGCATATATATGCCTATAATATGTCTTTCACCAATGATCAGATATTTTTGCATCATCACATCTTAATGCTGGTGACTGTATGTATAATATTATGGCAGTGTAATGTACGAGTACATAATACAAAAATACAAAAATACCCGTACTGACGGTACAGTAAACAATATGAAACAAAGCAGACATACCTCTTGTTTCACCGCATTTTTGCGTCTTAATTTTTTGGGAAGTCGTTAGCGCAGTTTCACATAAAGCGTTTGGGTTGCGATCTTACAATCCCACTACTGGGAATGCCAGGGACTATTAAGAGGAAACACTACGTCGTCGACGTGGCATGCAAAATTCTCATACAAAACACGGATAATCGACGTTTCGTATTCCCCTGTTTCCTCCTACAGAACTGGACCAATTTTTATTACTTTTTCAGCATCGGTTAAAGAAAGAAATTTTCTGTATGTGTATGTTTGTTTTTTCTACATTAATAACCAGGAGCCTTCAAAATTTAGCGAAATCCTTTTAAGGCGTCATCAAAAACATTAAGTGGCTGGTTTAAAAAAAAATGAAACATACAGACATAAAAATCGTTTCTGAAACATACCTCCGACAAACGTTTCTTTGCCGGATGGGCCGTCGACAGAATGTTTCGTTTATGAGTTGTTCAACGACAGAACCTTTCAACTACGAACGATTCGCCGACAGAACGATTTATTCATAAAACCGAATCGACGACAGAATCTTTCACCAAAGAAGGATTCGTCGACAGAACGATTCATTCATTTTTATGAATAAATCGTTCTGTCGATGTCGGCGAATCGTTCGTAGTTGAAAGGTTCTGTCGTTGAACAACTCATAAACGAAACATTCTGTCGACGGCCCATCCGGCAAAGAAACGTTTGTCGGAGGTATGTTTCAGAAACGATTTTTATGTCTGTATGTTTCATTTTTTTTTAAACCAGCCACTTAATGTTTTTGATGACGCCTTAAAAGGATTTCGCTAAATTTTGAAGGCTCCTGGTTATTAATGTAGAAAAAACAAACATACACATACAGAAAATCTCTTTCTTTAACTGATGCTGTAAAAGTAATAAAAATTGATCCAGTTCTGAAGGGGGAAACCGGGGACTACGATACGTCGTATTTCTGTGTTTTGTATGAGAATTTTGCATGCTACTTCGACGTAGGGTTTCCTCTTATGTGCAAAAAACAAAAATTGTTATGGGAGCAACTCTGAAACTAGCTGTTCTATACAAAACTGCAAATAATAAGAACACCAAACACTTTGTAATTATTAATAAAGGTTTGGATATGACATAAAGACGGTAACCAGCAAACAGTTAAACGAATACCGTTTTCAGTTTTTATTTACAATACTAAAATCTGAAGCTGAAGTGTGTCGGGAACTCAGAATCTTGATCGTTGCAAATAGTAAGCTGTGGCCTCTGCCTACCCCTCCAGGATAAGGGGTGATGTATATGAATGTATTTACTAAAATCCGAAGCGAAGTGTTGTGCTTCCAAAGTGCCCTTGGAATTTTTCAATCTCAATTACAAGTAACTAATGAAAATTCGCGTGCTAAATCTATAGAAATAATGAAGAGGCTAGCCATGAAGGTTAGAAAAACTTAAAGCAGTCAAGCGCGACATGTTATCTTGATACTTTGACGCGAAGTACGTTCATTTATCAGGCACGTTCTATGAAGACGATTACTATTCTATTCATTTTTATCACGAAATAAGTACGAGATACCGGACATCAAAGCTGAACGGATTGTGTCTCAGATAACTGTTATTTTTAAACATACCACTTCTAAATGATAACATAACAACCGAAACCTAGTACATAAACTATATATGGATTAATTTAAGGTCATCAGTTAGTCGAATCAATCGCTCTAAATAATAAATGTTGTGAAATACATTGAGAACAAAATCGAAAATCGGACTTGCCTTCTACTTATTTTAAGGAGGTTTACTTTTCGTCATCTCGCTTTCCGTAAATACTCCATAAATTGCACAACTTTCTGGAAACGGCCATGACACATAGGTTTAATTAACCTCATGTATCTGTTGCCATCCAAATAGGTATCACAGCGCGCACCACAACAAAACCAAAACAATAATGCACAGACGAACAGCGGTAAAGTTCTCAGAATAACAAAACTAAAGATCACACAAAAAAGTTCAACTTCATAAGACTGCACAGATACAAAAGTAATGATACCGCTGGTAGGATGACCTTCGACATAAACAAAACACTGGTCACTCGCGCGCCGCGTCAACGATTGCGCGGCAAATTTGACATACGGATGTCATCTGCCGCCATGTTTGTTTCCTGCGCTTTTATTAGGTCGTGATTGTTTTTATAGCATAATTAATCCGCATTAAAATGCAGTTATTAGCGATTGTGGACGAGACGGTCGGCGGCGCGTACGCGCAGCAGCGCTCTAGCTCCTCGCATTCTAAAATAGAAAACCTAATTGGAATCGAGTCTCGCCAGACGGGCAGACGGTTAGGGTTGCTAAAATTACGGCTTCATTCCGTGAAGATTTACAACTGAACTCATCAACTGCAAGGTCTGCGCGAGAGCCCTAAAAATACAACGCGTTTTGGGCCGTTCGTGTTTTGTTTTGACGCCAAAATTTTAGCTTTTACATAATTTTACAACGCTACGCTACGCATTAAAATTGTTACAGTTTAGGCCCGGAAATCTATGAGAAATTTTGATTCAGCTGATTTGAACTGAAAATTTTAAATGTAATTCGATAGAGACCAAATAGAGCTCAAATGACCAAGAAACTGGGGGTCGCAAATAAAAGCTTTGCTCGTTATTTAAAAAAACACGGTTTTTTTAAATTCTTAGTCATAAGCCATAATTCAAAATAATTTTATTTAATTTAGGCCATCGGTTCGTATAACTATGGGGCGGGAGCCTTGTACTGAGAAGAACCGGCAACAAACTCAGCAAGGGCATTTCTTTTCTCCCTTTCTTTTACAGCGTCAACACAAATTGGAAAATGCCCTCCCTATCATAGAAGGACATTTTCCATTACAACATAAAAAAAACATTTAATACGATTACAAGACAACACAACCTATACCAAAAAAATATTTAGTAAAAAACAAGTAGGTACTTACTTATTAAAATAAAATAAACAACGTCTTACAGTATCTGTGAAACACGAAAAAGACAGGTTATTACTACTACCAATAAAAAATAAGATTGCAAGAGCAGACCAGCCTCCACAGGCGGCACCCGTTCACGAGTATGACATGTGAATTAGCCATCGCTTCGATCAACCATGTTTTAGGGAACGCCTGACGCACATGCCATCACCGCAGCCACTTTGAGAGAGCATGACACACTCGAGCAACTCCAACGACGGTAACTAATAGATTATTGAGTAAAACTTTTACTGCAAGTCATTGAGGTACCATAAACAATACGATGAAATATTTACCTCAATGCTGCAAGTCAATATCCTCTACTACGATGGTAACTGAACTGATGAGACATGCAGCAGACCACGTCATTTGGATTGGTCAGGTTAGGTGACAATCTGCATTGTGCAAAAACAAAACCGTGCAACTGTGTAAAAATGCAATGTCAAATGAGCCATGATGACTTGAACTTTCCATGAATAGTTTTTTTTTAAATAGCTTTTATTACTCTCAGTACTGTTTTATTTCACCCATATACCCCAAGGAGTTTTTGGACCGGATGTGCCCAGGTGGTCGTTTACGACCCACTGAAAAAAAGAGACTTACAGTTGTGTAAAAAAATAAAAGTATTTTTTTCTGTAGTAGCTACATTAAAAGAAATCTGAGATGCAAATAGTTGCGGGCATATAATTATAGGTTAAACACAATGATAAACGGTTACCTTTTTTGCACGCAGTTTCAAAAATTATTTTTTTTGCTTAAGTACTGCATTTTTACAATAATATGTTCGTTCACTTTTGTTTTTTTACTTAACTACAGGTTATATTTTACAACAATCAAAAACCTAGACCGAATCCCACCCGTGGGTTCGAATCCCACTCGAGCTTCCTGAGACTGGTTGATTTTTTTCTAGTAAATCCAATCTTAACATTATTAATTGGGAATATATTTTCATGTCATGGAGAGGTTTTGCCATGTTACACTGCACCTACATTGTATTTAATTTTTTAAAGCCATTATTTTTAAAACTGTAAACAATTTTTGTGCAACCTGTGCAGCGGTAGGAAATGTAGGAATGAATCATTTTAACCGATGTTAACTAGATTATTCGTTATTACGTCATCCCGTCGCTGCTCGCAAGCGTTCATTTTACCTGGTGTATCTACCTACTCATAAGTGTCGCTCTATATCTCGTCTGGTACAAGAATTTCTAAATCTCCAGCTATTATTTTAACGATAAGATTGTGATAAAATTCCATAGCAACATCAGAAACCACTTGAATAGTTCGAATTAAATGGCGCGAAGTAAAAATGCTTGCGTTACATGCTTTATTTGTACGTGGAAGTTGACGTTCTTATGTACAGTACGTCATAGCTTCTATATACTCTTTGACATACCTAACATTACCTTCCACTATCAACAGTTATTTTCTCACATTGTCCTTCAAAATTTGGTCCGGCTATATTTTAATAGATTTCATTATATTTTGTTTACAGATAATTTTATGATATAATAAAGTACAATTCAATCGCACTTTCTCTAATGACATTAATTTCTTCAATTACTCTAATCATACTTGTATAAAATATAACTAACAGTTGCTAGTCTTAAATAAGACGCGAGTTGAACTTCATTTAGAGTTAGGTGTTATCATTATCAATGAATTATCATCTTTTAACTGGCCTTATGACTTAATTTTTTGTAACTAAAGTAACAACAAATAGTTTTAATAATGACATTTCTTATGCAAAACAGTTTGATTCGACAACAAGAATACAAAACACACCATAACCACAATAATGTGTATTGTGTCATAACTCCATCGAATGAGATGCAGAACCATCCAAACTTCTCCTAGCTTTAGTACTTAAACTGAGTTGTGATTGTGATAGCTCAAATGCTCGTCTTCACTGAGCACGTGTATTTGTGGAGCCGGTAAACAGATCCGTAATTATCGAACACCGACACGTGCGATCTGCACGCAACACATTGTGTACTGTAAACAAACCCAATCATTACGAAGAACATATGAGAGAAAAGATCCAAAGAATTGTACAGAGTACTGTTTCTAACTTTTAACAAGTATTCGATCGCATTCGAACACGTTAACGAATTAGAAAATTTGTAAATGCAGGCCTCTTAAATGACAAACGAGGCGTGTCGCAATTTTGATATATACGTCGCAGTGATATGATAAAAACCGATTTATCATATCACTGCCCTACTCCGGTAGGTCACATGTTTTTTTGTCATTTTACGGAATCAGTTCTGGTATTTGTTCAAATCTCTAGATTTGTTTAGGTTTAATCGTGTTGTTATTTTAACATCCTCCGTGATTTGATCAAATCACTTAGGGAATTGACCAAATATTTATTTTTATCATTTAACACATGTTTTGCGTTAATTAAAGTGATCGAAACTTTAAGCAAATCTAAAGAGAATGCTTCCCAATTATAAAAAAAAACACATTAGGACATTCAGTTAAATCTGTGAGTGAAAAGATTTTTTAAAACCTCACGGTTTAAGAAACATCATCATTATTTCAACACCCAATTGCCCACTGGTGGGTGAAAGTCTTTTGTAAGTATTTTGTGTCGATCCCCCTGTCCTGGGTCGATCTCATCCAGTTGTTTCCAGCGACTCTGATAGACGTTATCATCAACCCAACGCAAGAAAGATACGGGTCATTCTCATAAGAACAGATTCTCATAAGAACAGATTCTCAAAAAGACAGATTCTCAAGAGGACAGATTCTCAAAAGGACAGGAGAGTACACGTAAGCACATAAAGAGAAAAATTTATATTATTAGTTATTATTTTTTGAGAAAAAATTAGGTTAATATTATTAAAAAATATATATAATTAATAATGATACGCTCAGGATAAGCATGTCTTTTACAAAAACCAGAACAATACTAACCTACGATACATTTCCGAATAATTACTATTATATTAATGCTTCGTAGTATTATGCCAGTGATGGCACTACGATGAATTAGAGACTCCTACTGGAAATCTTTACTGTCCAATGCCCTATTCGTTAATCTAATAACAGGACTAGGGCTTAAATTGAAAACTTCGTAAAATATTTCGAACCGAATCTAAATATTTTCATACAACCATTTTTTTTTCATTCTTTAACAATAAAGGAAAATACAAATTTTGATACTAAAGCATTTACAAAAGTAGACCGAGATGTGCACCTTGAAGGACACCTAAGGTCAAGGTGATAAGTATCTTTGTAGCGTGAATGTCGCCAAACAGTGTGGCGCCACGTGAAATCGACGTGCACAAATAAAGTGTGATAAATCATTGGATAATGACCATTGCAAGATAAAAGGGATTACGGACTGCACTAAGCAAAATAAATTGGTTGAACTAGATTACTAAGATGAGCGAGCATGTTTATATTTTTTGTGACAAAAAACTAACCGAAAGATTTACCATAGACAAATTATTCGTCCTTGGATTAACTAACCCACTAATAAGTTAAAGTGATTTGAACTGTCTCTCTCATCTTGTGGGATTCAAGGTCTCAGTTAGATCCAGAGATCACAAAAGTTTAACTTTCATCGAGTTTTCATATTATGCTCGGTTTAGTTAGCGGTACAGGTTGTTCCAAGTCTGACTAACGTAATTCTTACTATCTTATTTAATCTGTTACCCTAATATTTATATAACAACGTTGATGTGTTCTGTCACTTACTAATCTGATCATCTAATTTAATCTAACTTTAATTTAGGGACAACCAGTTCATCAGTTGTTGGGAATTCCGAGTGGATGTCCTTTAAATTTAGCACAGAACAGAAGAAAGGGTATCTTTAGTGTTATTCGCCACTCATCAGAGGACACGAACTCTTAGCGCTTCCCCATTATCTCAAATATTAATAGTACCTGAGCTAACGCTGCATTACAAACCATTGGTGTAGTATGCCGCGTTAAAGCATAGATACGAAACAATCATAATTCATTGTGAATTATGTAAAAGATTATTCTTTATCTGTGCGTTTTATTGTTGCTTAATGAATCCACAAATAACTACAATAAATTATCACTAGCAAATTATCTTTTGTATAATATTCACAAACAATGTGTTATGTTTTTATTTATTTATTTATTTTGGACCATCAACATGAATTATGAACAGAGATACATGAATTCAAGCTTAAAAATATTATAATATTAGCATTATAGTTGCATGCAACTCTAATTATAGATGGCCACATCATGCGCCTAAGACAAAATGGTTAACATAACGAGTGCCTTATACAAATTTGGATAATGCAAATGCAGAAAATGACAATAATTCGTACTTACAAAATAAATAATCGAACGAAACATATTCAAGAGAGAGATGAAGCTACATGTTGGGAAGCTACACTATGTCCGGGTGACATAGGCTATATACTATTTTCAAGAAAATACGCATCCTTACTAAAACTCCAATAATGTAACCCAATTTTTTTTTAAAATACCTAAAAAATAAATATCGCGTGCGCTGCTACCACTATTGATGATAGAACAAAATAATGTACTACGACTTTGCAGAACACATCATTATCTACAAAATGTGTAGCGACAGCATGTTTAACTATCATAGTTATGCCACAATAAGAGTTATTTTATTTAAAAAAAAATTGAAATGCCGCCGCTAGTAAAGGCTCTAGCTAGATGTAGCTTTAATATATCAAAAAATTTAAGTATTTATGTTATCGAATAAGTATATAAATAGTGAAGCTTAATTTTGGTATATATAAGTGACAAATTAGTGAACATAGTTTAAAAGTTCTTTGAACACAATAATACGTAGAATAATTAAAAGCCAAGTCTAGGATAATGATGGAAATAACTAATGACTCCAAACTGCAAATTCGAATGCTAAGAGATGACGCAATTTAGCGACTAAGACGCACGGGAATGATTCAAATGTGTCATATTTGCAAGTTTTGTCGCATAATCCTAAAGATTAGACAATTCAAACACAACGCTCGCTTACCATAATGTTAAAAAAACGTATAACAGCTTGACTGTACCATTTGTAATCTGGTTTTACAATAGACGTTGATAAAAATTATATTATTGTACATTTTAGGGTAATTTAATTTACCTTAACATTCTTCTTTATAAATTATTTGTGTGTAAATGAATAATGACTTACGTTCTAATTAATTAAAACATTGTGCCTCGTAGTACATTAAAAACATAACAGCAAAAGTATTGTAGTTTAAACGCAGCGTGAAATAGGATTTAGTAGCATGCATTAAAAACAGAAGAATAATATTATGAACCAGCAGTGGACTGACGCGGTTGACTATTATACAATATAAAATAATACATGACTGCAACATCTATTGTGTGACTGTGACTCTCTTGACAGAAAAATAATTTTCCAGGGTTCGGTCTACTCTATCCGAAACCAGATGACAAACATTTTCATTTAAGAAGTACAGTAAAAAGATTTGGTAGCACGGCAGCACTCATACGACGGCAGACCCCACTAAGATAAGATAATAAGTATAGAAAATTACAACACATCAAAATACACACGATAGTAGAAAAATAAATATTAAAAACAGGCGCTTATTTTAGAATTTGGCTATTTTAAAATTTAATACAAAACGAAGTTAACTTTTTATAATCATTAAATTACGTCCTCGCTTCTATTTCTGATGTCCGTGTACTTGATGTATTTATGTCACATTGTTTAGTAAATATTTTAAAGGACTTGGTAATAATTATACTTATATGTAAGTTTAAATTACCTTAACAGTTGCCATAGTGTTCGGAGTAATAGTTTCAAGGTAATCTCTGACATTATAAAAATTTACGATGTAATACTTCTAAACAATGAAGTAGATATCAGCTGGAACATTGATTAATGAAAGATAAAGGCTTTCAATGGGTGTCATAATAATAGGAGTGTTTAATGTCAAATTAAACATATTAGTAGAATGTATAATTTGACATTAAACATCATAAGCAATCTATACAATAAAATAATGTTTTACTTTAGTAGAATTTAAAAAAAAAATTGTACATTTATCATAGTCTTTCGTCTATAAACGTTTAGATAATACTTTAAAAAAATAACACAATGGAAGAACGGATTATCTTAAAAAATTACTCATTCGATAATGTAATTTCAAAATCGCTCACGCTCACACGCTTACGGCGAATCAGTTACTTACCTATTACGTTTAATTCTTGTTTGTAATACAGCTGGCTTATCAGAATCTAATCTTCATCATCATCATCATCAGCTTATAGACCTCCCACTGTTGGGTACAGGCCTTCCAACATGGAAAACGTGCTGCTGGCCCAACGCGCGTTGGCGGGTTTAATCTTACTTTATCTTATAAACGGAATCAGCCGAGATATCCCCCCTATCTAAGATAGCACTTCGACACATCGTAATCTATTTCAACCTTCTTTTATGTGTTAGCGCAGAATAACTAATAGTACACTTACAGAAGGTTCACTCTCTAAAGACTTTCACGCGAAATTGAAACTTATCGTGTGACCCGAGGGTTCATATTCCGTTAAGCAACGCTGACTCGATATTGATTTGACGTCATGACGTCACAGAGCGTAGGGTTTACGCGCGCGCGCAGGGGCGACTTGGCGCTCGGTGTTCGGTGCGTCGGCTTGCGGCAACCTTTACTGCCATTGGCCTGCCTGGGAGGCGCGCCGGCCGAACGTACCTAAACCGCGAAGTGACACCCCCCTGGTATTAGTCTGCAAGGTTTTGGTGCCTGTTGACACAAAATAGAGACGTTCTCGTGAACAGACAGTCTGGTCAAGAGTATCCTAAACCGTTAAGCAAGTATGAAGAACGTTATTTTTTTATATAATTAGCCCGGCAAATGACCCCACTCCACCTGACGTTAAGTGGAAGTGAAGTCCAGGCGCGAGGACAACTGGTGCAGCGTAAGAGACGTAGCATCAGTCACCCTCACCCTGCCGGCCCACAAAGTGCCTCTTCACGCCTTGTTTGAAGGACCCTATGTCATAGGTAGGAGGGAATACGTGTGCTGGTAGACTATTCCATCTTTTGGAGGTGCGACAAAGAAACGAGTCACCAAATTTCTTTTTGCGTGATGGACTGTAAATTAGTGGCTCCGGAGAGCAACACGCGTACTCCTATGGAGGAAGGGAGAAGGAGGGATGAGGTCAAAGAGTTCTTCAGAGCACTCGCCATGGTACAAACGGTAAAGACGCTGAGTGACGCAATATCTCTACGCAATTGCAAAGGCTCGTGAGTGTTAGTGACCTCTGCATTGCCGATAATAGCACTTATGAAATGAAACAAAGGAAGTATCAGTCCGTGACTAGGCAAGGAGGACTGCAAAAGTAGTGCGCCCTGCCACAGTCCACGTATAACCAAATAACGCTCAGCATGATAGGTGAGCCCATCACGACTTTTGCTGTCGGATGTGTCTCCGTTCGCGGAATTACCCTCTACTTCTGTCGACTTTCAGGGTCGACGTTGCGGGTACACTGCACTGCGGTCGACAACGCCAACACATAGCTGTATGTATGCAGAGGCGGCTTTAGCTATGATGCAGGATGCAGGGTGTGCGCTGGGGTCTTAGGTAGGGTTACCAACCGTCCGGTTTAGTCCGGACATGTCCGGCTCTTTAATTTGTCCGGATTTTGGAGTATGAGTAACAAAACTACATATTAAGTCGTGGGGCGAACTAAAAGTTTTCGGAATAAATAAGAAAAAAATACTATTGAAGGTCAAAAATGAATTTTATGTTTCTCAAAATATTCTCCCTTTGCGTAAATGCACTTTTTCATTCGATTAAACCAATTTTGAAAACTTTTGTGCCACTCCTCCGTGGTGACGTCAGAAATGTGTTTTCATACTCTTCGACAGCCTCTTCTGGTGATGAAAATCGTTGACCGCGTAATTGGTTCTTAATTTTTGGAAACAGAAAAAAGTCACAAGGTGCCAGGTCGGGACTGTATGCAGGATGGCTCATAAGTTCTACGTTTTTCACCTTCTAAAATTCGTTTGTCTGTCTGGCCGTGTGGGAACTAGCATTGTCGCGGTGCAAGATGACACGGCGTTTACGGTTATTTTTACAGAGTTTGTAAATAATTTCCGGCAAACAAATGGTCGTGTACACTGATACACGTGACTGCACTATTCACGGTACGACGATGGTCTAATCTAAAGCAACAGTAGCCACGTGTCCAGTTTTATTAAAAAAAGAAGCGATCATCCGCTTAGATGCACTTTTCACGCGCGCCGCTTTATTTGGTTTCGGCTCATCTTGGAAGACCTATACGCTCGATCGCTGCTTTGTTTTGGAATCGTAGCAATAAATCCATGTTTCGTCACCTGTTACTATGTCTCACACCAAATTTGATGCACCTTCGTTGAATCTGGTAAGCATGGCACTGAACCAAGTGACGCGGTCCGTTTTTTGAGCCTTGATCAAATTGTGTGGGATCCACCGCGAGCACAACTTTCTCACACCCAAATGTTTGTGTAGGATTGATTGTATTTGACTCATGCCTATGTCTAAGGATGCGCAAATCTCATGGTAGGTCACATGCCTGTCTGTTTCAATCATACGGTGCACAGCATCGATGTTTTTGTTGTTAACAGCGGTGGACGGGCGACCACCGCGAGATTCGTCACTGAGATTGACACGACCACGCATGAATTCTGCAAACTAGCTATAAATAGTTGTCTTGCATGGTGCTTCATCGCCAAAAGCAGATTGAAGCCGAGCGATGCTCGGTTGAGCTGTCAAATTACACTTAAAATCGTAGAAAATCATACTACGAAAATTGAGTTAAATCCATGTTAATGTAGACACGCAATTTTTAAAATAGCGCTACAGTGTAAAAGCAATTGACAGTCAGATGAAACAAACTGCATTCTACAGCCAAAGAGTTCCATTTTCAAATGTTGTAATTACTTTTTAAATATTGTTTATGTAAGTGGCCAGTTCCGGAAACTTTTAGTGTGACCTATGTGTCAAATAAGTCTTTAATCTTTATTAACTTCTCATTTATCTAAAAAATAAAATATAATAATTGAGTAATGTTTCCATTTTGTGACTAAAAAGTCCGGACTTTTATCGAAATGTCAGGCTTTTTGTCAGGACTTTTCAAATTCCTGAATGGTTACCCTAGCCTTAGGGGGCTCGCGACACCACGAGCCTACTAGACGCCCGCCGCGAGGGTATTGATTGCACAAGGCCGCTACATGAGCTAGATAGAGCCGCCTTTGTATGTATGTAAGTATGTATGGATCTTTCCAGCAGACAAACATATGCGGAGTGGTGGGTGACGCGGTTGGCACGATGGCGCCGGCTAAATTAGATCTGCCGCACGAGTGACGTGGTATGTATGACGCTCACATATTGCGTTTACGCCACACTAGACTTGCGCACTTACAAACCGTTTTATTATTTAATATATGATGTGACAAAATAGCAAGCGCGTCATCTAGGGCCTCACTCCTCTCTTTCTCCCTAAGCGCATATTTATAAATGCTATAAACGCTCTCTGATGAAAACAATATTTTATGACGCAAACAATTAC
The DNA here is from genome assembly GCA_963921215.1 of Scoparia ambigualis. Classification (NCBI taxonomy): domain Eukaryota; kingdom Metazoa; phylum Arthropoda; class Insecta; order Lepidoptera; family Crambidae; genus Scoparia; species Scoparia ambigualis. Next base: position 16,726,128 of record OY992528.1, on the reverse strand, counting down.
AAGCTCGGAGCAACAGATGTAGATGGGAATTGAAGCGGACAAGTTTATAGTGCAGTCTGTTGAATAGCAAACGCCATTTTTTAAAAATAAAATAAGGATCTTTATTATTGAAATTTTGCATTTACAATGCTATTTAGATATAGGATAAAATGTTTACTAGAAAAAAACACACAGTGGCGTAATACCGCTGGCTTACAGCGTATCAACTACTAGAAAAAATTCAACGAGTCTTCTGGGGTCTCGGTAGCTTAGCGGTTAGAGCAGTGGACCGGCAATCCAAAGGTCACGGCTTCGAATCCCGTTCGAGCTTTCCTGAGACTGGTTGTTTTTTCTAGTAAACATTTTATCCTAAAATAAGGAGGCAAACGAGTAAGCGGGTCATCTGATGGAAAGTAATCACCGCCGCCCATGGACACCCGCAAAACCAGAGGAATCGCAGGCGCGTTGCCGGCCTTTAAGGGAGGCATAGGCTCGTTTCTTGAAGATCTCTAAGTCGTAACGGTCCGGAAATACCGTCGCCGAGAGCTGGAAGTAAGAATTATGGAAGTTTTGCTGTCAATATATTAATTAAGACAGTATGTAAAGTAGGTACTTACAGCCTGTAAACTGTCCCACAGAAGAAAAGGCCTCCATGACATCAACTCATTGCTACAATAGAAGGGTGTTGGCTTTATCACCACGTTTGCGAAAATGGGGGTTGGCGATCACAAACCTGGGCTATGTATCCAAAAATTTGACACACACTTTGCCCGACCTTTGGAGGAAATCCTCGATCCCGAATATTAACCGTGTCGCGTATGGCGGTGAAAGAATACTACCCCCCTCTCTTTCCTTGGGTGTCGTAAAAGACGACTAACAGACTGAAGACTGCACATACATCCAACAGCATAGAGCGGCGATGGGCTCACCACCTGTCACGCTGAGCACAACTGCAGTCTCTGACTAACCCTTCGGGGATAATAGTCGTGATTATATGTCGGCCACGAGTCCTAGGGCCTTTCTATCACCTATTAGAGCAATATTACTTTAATCTTGACGACCTCCTTGGTCGAGTGGTTTGTACACCGGTTTTCATGGAGTCGCCATCTCTGAGGTCCCGGGTTCAATCCCCGGTCGGGTCAATTTAGAAATTTTTGTTTTTCTGAATTGTTACGAGGCCTGGGTGTTTCCTATGTATAATAAGTATGTATTTAAGTATTTTAAGTATGTTTATCCGTTATCTAGTAACCATTTAACGAGTTTCATAACGAAGCTTCTCTTGGGCTAGATAATTGGTGTGAGTGTAGGAAAGTTTATTTTATAATCTTACTACGCAAATTCTCATACTAATTTTGCATCGTAAGCTTAAATATGTAAGACCCTTAGACGTCGTGAGTTACACATGAAAGCTTAGCGCCGCGTCATTGGTAGTACTAGTAATACATTTCTTGTTTGCCTTATTGCCTTAAACAACTGACAACGAGTTCTCATGCAATTAGGGGCAATCGTTAAGATAATTGCTCTTTCAAGTAATGTCATACTTAACTCCCTGTAATCAGGACTGAACAACTTTGTTAACGTCCCGTAATTGCACGATTACAGCCGATCGGCTAACTAGAACACTGACTGACACTGTCTGTCAGTGCTTTGTTACAATTACATTTTGTTTGTTACTTCCTGAAAAAAAACGCAGCTCAAATAATAGAATTAGAGTTCTGTTTTCCGTCCTTTAAGAGTCACTTCAAAAAGATGTTTTAGGGAGGTGCGTACTGCCTCTTGCCCGACTTTGTAAAGTTTCTTCGTTTTTTATTATAATATTTTTAATTGGATAAATAGTTTTTAATTGGATATTATTGTTTTTGTTTAGATGTAGGTACTTTAACATGTACGCTTAACATTTAATCGTGTTGTGTAAACAGGGATTTAGCTTTTACATAGTAAGATTAAAGTATACTGCTCTAGGAGCTCTACGTAGGTACTAAAGACAGCACATATTATATCCAACAGCATAGAGCGGCGATGGGCTCACCACCTGTCACGCTGAGCATATATGCAGTCGCTACCTATGTGATGAAAAGTGGACTATGGCAGGGGACTGCTTTTGCGGTCCTCATTGCCTAGTCTCTAACTAACCCTTTGGGGATAAATGTATGTATGCAAATTTATATATGAATATTGCACAGTCAGATTAAAGTAACACTGTTTAAGAGTTGACAGGGGCCGCTGAACTATGCATTGAAAATTCTGAAAAAAAAATAGCTAAGTTTATCTCGGAATTAAACAAAGTTACCTACAGACACTGATGCTGATAGCAAGATAACTGAGTGGAAGCAACTATTCCAGTCTTACGGCGCCAATGACGCTCTCCTGACGTCAACGATTACGTCTGCCAAAAGCTGGCGTACAAAGTGGAATAACGTACCCTATAAATATAGAACAAGGTTTAAAATCATATGTTATGACTACTTATATTTATAGGCTGACGTGGTGAATGTAGAAACGCATTTTAGTAGCGCTAGGGTTATACCAGGGCGGGCTCTTTCATAGTATCTTATTACGATCCAGTTTGGGTTTGTCCAGTACCGCAGAAGAAGACTTAAGGATCTACAAAGTTTTCCTGGAACGTTATACACTGGTCGTAAATAATCAAGTTAAAAATAAAAAAAATTGAATGTTATGGTAGGTTGAAGTGCTGCGTTTGTACAATCAAAATGTATCCTGAAAAGTTTTGCTTTTATTTAGTTGTTATGAAAGACAAAAAGGTTGTTTTCCAACCCTACCTGAAAGTAATATACCGAAGTAATAATACCTATTTCTGTCGTCTTGTAGTTATGAAACTGGCCCCAAAAGACCAGAACCATTAATCAAGGAGAAATGTAGCATTTTTCTTTTGACGCCATACTCGTATGTGACCTAATCATCAGTTTATTGTAACAAGTAAAAAACTTTGGTCTCTGTCTACCCCTCCAGGAAGCAGGCATGATGTATGTATGTAGGTATGTAATATGTATGTATCTAGCAACTTTATTCCAACAAGGGCAGTAGAAGAAAGAACGGTCCTCGTGTAGATCCTTGGGGTACTAACGACTAACCTGCAAAAGGTTAAGAACTCAGCACAAAACAACATGTAGGTATAATGAACGTGAAGTCCGCATAAATAAAGTGCTTCATTATCGTAGTTAGCTACTTGTACAATTCTTCAAATTGTCTTAGTAGGCGCATACCATTGAATTGTAGATCTCCCACGACAAAACATGGCCATTAGAGGCGTTAACTGAGCAGACGACACGCCATAATGAATACCGCGATATCACTGTGACAGCCACAAATGAGTTACACAAAATAGTAAGTCAAATGACTTATGAATATTGTTTATATAATTTTAAAGCTTATAATTTTTTAAATTATACTTAATAGGATGGTTCGGGTTATTTCCTTTGGCCCCCGATCTCGTTGTCACCCGTCTCCCTGGCCCCCGATTTCTATAAATTACATTACAGTTTCTTTGCTAATTTTTTCTATTATTTTCAACTTGTACCGTCGAGTTCAAAAGTGCTTCGAGTTTATAAAAATTTAATTTTATCATTATAAAAATCGTTTAACGCTTTTCCTGCTAATGGTACTTTTAATCATTTTTGACTTTTAATCGACATTATCAAGAAAACTTGAAATCGGGGGCCAAGAAGACGGGGACAACGAGAATATAAACAAATGTCAATATTAGTAACGTGAATAAAGATTTTTGAATTTTTTGAATTTTTAATTTGAACGCAAATTTTGTTGCGAACAAATTACAAATTGATTTGGTTGAGTAAGTCAAACTAACTCAAAAATGATTTATTTAAGTAAACTTTGTGTGTGTGCTTTTGAATCGTTCGAACTATGTTTTGTCTGGGTCTATATTGGATCGCCGAATTTTTTGTACTCCTAATTGTCAATGGCATACAAACCTTAAGCCTTAATTTGTTTCGCACAATTTTACTTTTCCTAACTTTACTCCGCCTAACTCTTTATCGCCGAATTTAAACTTTCCAAATACGACATAAGGCGGTACCAATCATAACCCCTACCATTTACAATTATGTACTAAATTGTAATTCGCACAAAGTTAAAACGCACAAAATGTAAGGTAAAGTAGACTTCTGTCTAATAAAAAAATAACCTCAAAATTCAAGTCAATCGCTATGCTGCACTTCTCGACTGTCTTAAGTTTCTAACCTATCACGTGACCTACAGGAGTAGGGCAGCTATTATTTCTGATGTTTAATTTAAAAAAAAAAATAATTAAGTTTGAACTTACTTCATTATAATAATAAATTAGGGCTTTCAACACCACAGCGTAATCTTCGTAATGCCGATACATTTTAGTGCATTTAATATTAGGGATTTTATTTTTGGAAAATTATGTTTTCAATTTTTAGGCAAAACTATATTAGTGCGAAAAACAACTGTTAAGCTAGACAATAATTGTTTGTTAAAAGTTTAGGCCAACACAGTTCGGCCATTTGAAATTAGAACTAAAAATTTTAGGCAAACCGAAGGGCACCCGTTTTGTCTACTACCCTAACCTAAGTAGTAATTAATACCTTATCCTCTTGTCTGTCACGGACACTCCTAGAGGTTACTAACAATTGATTTTCAACTGTGTCTGATTTTACGACAGTTGAGCTCTGACTATTAGACTAGACGTGCCCTACCCACTGCAGGGCACAGGCCTCCATTATTTGACATCAAGCATCGCTACAAATGCTACAATTAGCTATATATTAATGATTGGTCTCGCTGCGCTCACGAGACCAATCATTCATCTAAGGTTGTAAGTTGTAACAATAAAATTTGAAATAAGTATGTTTATGATTTAACGGTAATTGTCCAATAATGTTTTTTTTATTATGATTTATCTCATAAATATTTTATTTTTACAAAATAAATTTTCGATCTATGGATTACAAGACCCGAAACACGGGCGGCCAAGATTGAGCTTCGTGTGACGTCACATTTCACAAAATATACAAAAACTATTAAGATAAATTTCTATATTTATTGAAATTTGACGTCACAGAGCCAAATGTCACGTGACCAACCGTTTTTGCACGAAAATTGAAATTAATAAAGATAAATATGTTTTTTTTTATTAAATAAAGCTTTTTCGAGAAAAAAAATAGTAGTAATAGTACGGGGTATGAAAATAAGCGTTTGTAATTTTTTAAATGCTTTTCCGAAAACTGTCAAGTAGCTAATTGTTGTGTATCATGGTATCAGCATTACCGCGCTTGCCATAATTATTCATCAATAAATCCGAACACAACACTTTAGGCTCGTATTCTAAAACCAAACTCAAAATCAAATCCATGCTTGAATACAGTTAGAAAGGGATGGCGATATATGCGATGAATAGCACCATCCCTTTCTAACGTACTCAAGCAGAGATTGAGTGTGAGTTTGGTTTTAGAATACGAGCCTAAGTCCACTGTGCCTAAGTCCGACCTGGAAATTGGAACCACCGGATATTGGACCGATCGAACGCTTCGCCTCTTAACCACCCAGGCGTCAATAAGGCCTTCTTGCGTGGATAAAATCAAATGGAAAGCCTCCTAACATTTAATGTTACTTTAGTAAATATTTTTTTCTAGATACTATGAGATTTGTATGATAAATAAAATATAATATGTAGCAAAGTAATAAAACGTAGACGTCAGCTATTTTTTATTTGTAATAGAAATTGTAAATTAGTTCAGTCAGGAGTTATTTTTATTTTGTTTTTTTTTTCTGTGTAAGTGTAAGTACATTTTCTATTGGTAGGTACCACGTTTTTATTTTAATAAATTATCTTTCATTTGCAACACAGATCATAATATTAAATAGCTTTACTATCTTCCATACATACTATGCACATTTGTGCAATCACTCGTTTTTTACTCTACCAAATTACGGCGGTGGCGGCGTATTACAAAAACCTCCTCAATTAAAGCAACCGCATTTAGTCGGATAATACTGGATAACTCCTTAGTCCGGCTTGATCAATGAAAGGAATTTTTAGCACGTTTTCACTATATCTTATCTCGTTGAGCGATGATCCGGATGGTATGGTAATAGATCGGTACTTACCCACGTACGTAAACTAGTACGCTGACAGTGACATAGTTTCGTCTTACCTGTGAAATAAGAAAAGTAACATTATAAATTATAGGTAGGTCCTACTTACTTAAGTTACACGAAAATTTACTAGATGCCTTAGTATTATTCACCATTAGATCACAATAACGAAATTTGAATGGCAAAATTGCTAGATAGTCCTGAACTCAACCCATGGCCATAAATTACTGTCATTTACTACAGACGAAAACTTTAACTTTTAGGCCTTTGCCCATCGTAAGACGTTATGGGCTAATAATCATTATGCAAATAAACAATTGGATTTATTTATTTTAATTAATAACTCCAGCATATCAATCAATCAATCCAAATTTCTTTATTCAGTAAGCTTAAAATAAGCACTTTGAATCGTCTAAACTTAAATTTACTTTTCTATATGGATGGATGGAAATTCCTTCCATTCAGGACGTCTTTTAGCTGTGGAGAGGAACATAGCATAGTCGCTGGACAGTTGAAATGCAGTGAAAAATGTTATTAATAATAATTATAAAACAAGTTGTATGTATGTACACTCGCTCATACACAAACACACACGCAGATGGCGGCAATGATTAAATAATCTGTGACCATAGATAACAATTGCTCTAATGGGCCTCCATTTGAAGTGCGACCTACTTCCTAAGTTAAAAGGGAACACTTGAAAGTAAATAATACAACATTATTCACGACTATTGTCCTCGAAGAGTTAGTCAGAGGTCAGGCAAGGCAAGGAGGACTGCATAGGCAGTCCACTGCCAGTCCACGTTTCAGCAAATGATAACTGCATATGTAAAATTTTAAACACTGAAAAAAGACGACAACCTCAGGCGGGAATCGGACCACGCACCTTCCGCATTCTGGGCGGCTGCCTTAACCACTTGGCTACCGAGGTCTGGTTTCAATGTTCAAATATTTGTAAAAATATTTCTTTCGGATCTCAGAGGTGAAAACTTCTAAGATTTGATGAAGCAATGTTGACTAAAAAACATAAGCATCAAGCACTGACAAATTTCCAGCCTTAGATTGTCGTCTTTTTTCAGTGTTTAAAATTTTACTTAAGTATATTTAAGCGTTAATAAAACGCTAAAATATACAGAAACATTAAAATGCATATGAGCCATCGCCGCTTATGCTATTGGATGTATGTGTTCAGTCTTTAGTCCGTTAGTCGCCTTTTACGACACCGGACAACGGACAGCGGTGGTATTCTACCAGCACAGCATATAAAACAAGGCATAAAATATTAATTAGCAGTGAACGGAAGAGGGTCGGCTAATTTATCTGAGGTTGACGACGAGGATTGACTAGAGTAGTAACAAAATTAACATTACAGGATGTCCCAAGAAATAAGATCAAGCGAAAGCCAGAGGTAGAGCAATAGAGGCGCCCGAATCACTTTTCGAAAAAATCTAGTTTGAATTTAAATACTGTTTTAGTCACTATGACTCTGTATGTTAAGGTACTTATAGGTATTTTTATAAACCTGTAAAATGAGGCATGTGCCCCATACTTTTAAGTCACGACTGAAAAGGTGTTTAAAGTAGTTTTTCAAAGATTCATGGTTCGAAAACTATTGATAATCGCGGAACATACACAGGGGTGATTCGGGTGCCCCCTAATTAATATAGATCAGTACAAAACCAGAAGGCATACTCTGTAAGCCCTAAAAATTTAGATAGAGCAAGCTCTCTACCATCAACCAAAGCGAGCACAATATTGAAATCTGCGAATAGAACCCTAGATGATACACCTATTAGTTTAAAATGTACCTAATAATGCGGGGGGATATTTTGATATACGACTGGTCCCCGAAGGGTTAGTCAGAGACTAGGCAATGAGGACAGCAAAAGCAGTCCTCTACCACAGTCCACTTTTCACCAAATAGCGACTGCACATGTGCTCAGCGTGACAGGTGGTGAGCCCATCGCCGCACTATGCTGATGGATGTATGTGCAGTCTTTAGTCTGTTAGTCGTCTTTTACGACACCCAAGGGAAGCGAGGGGGTGGTATTATTCTTTTACCGTTACGCGACACGGTTTTTTGGTACACCCTTTGTCCATTTAATAATTTCCTACTGACGGCCCCCTGCGACTTTGTCGGTTGTCCGCGTGGACAGTTGAACACCCTGTATTCCTTGACGGATTTCCATAATAAATCTTCTAAACAAACATTGTTCGAATCTGACAATTACAAACACAACAAAAAAAAAATTGCAGCCGTTCTGAAGTGATGCGCAAACAAAAATTAAAATTGCAATTTTTTTTTTAAACACTGAAAAAAGATACGACAACCTCAGGCGGGAATCGAACCACGCACCTTCCGCATTCCGGGCGGCTGATTTAACCACTTGGTTACCGAGGTCTGAAAAAGGTGCGTGGTTCGATTCCCGCCTGAGGCTAATAAAGCGTTAATAAAACGCTAAAATATAAAAAAAAAACATTAATTCCAATTGCACTTAATTTTTTTATCTAAATGCGCAGATGCACAAAAGTTTTAAGTAAATAAACAAGGTATGGTTATGTTATTATGCCCTACTACATTAAAATACCTAAGTATATTGTTGAATAAATCAAATTATGTACTTTATATAACAATTTTCCATTTATTTACTACAGAACAACATTGAAATGTCGCACTTATGAAAGGTCGTTTGACCGACACGACAGACGAACAGTAAGTACGGGGCAGCAGGGGCGGACTTGGTGTGGTAACTACTGTTTCATTTATTGAAAAAGTGTGAGGTGTTTCGAATGCATCTATAGCTATTACCTATTCTACATACATACATACATATAACCACGACTATTATCCCCATAGGGTTAGTCAGAGACTAAGCAATGAGGACAGCAAAATCAGTGCTCTACCATAGTCCACTTTTCACCAAATAACGACTGCAAATGTGAGCCCATCGCCGCTTTTTGATGTTGGATGTAAGTATGTGCAGTCTTTAGTCCGTTAGTCGCCTTTTACGACACCCTAATGAAGAGAGGGGGTGGTAGTATTCTTTCACGGCGACACGGTTGTATTTTTCAGACCCAGATCTAGAAACTAGTACCTACTTATCATCATCCTACTAATATTATAAACGCGAAAGTTTGTAAGTATGGATGGATGTTTGTTACTCTTTCACGTAAAAACTACATAATGGATTTGGATGAAATTCGGCATACAGATAGTTTATAACCTGGATTAACACATAGGATACTTTTTATCCCGATATTTCCACGGGAACGGGAACCACGCGGGTGATACCGCGAGTGGCCGCTAGTGTTCACATAAACGTGCCACTGCGCTGGACACAGGCCTTCCCTCACGGGCAGTAGCACTTGGAGAGTTTGGGCCATGACCCAACACGCTGGTCCAATGCAGGTGATTGCCCAGCTAGCAAAATACCCTTAGAAACGAAAGCTTTTAAGAGCTATGTCCTTAAATAAATGTTATATACGTTCTGATTAAGATAGAGACTCTAATAATGGCATATCATAAGTCTATAAGCTATAAGAGCATATATACTTGTAAAAAATACTTTTAGAAGTATATAAGAAAACGAGAAATGACATCAATAAGACCAGTAGTGTTATAAACGCACTCTGTAAGCCTAATTCTTAATTAACACTTATACATGCACTATGTAAATTCACTCAATCTTAAAAGTGACTTATCAAAGTATTTTATTAGATATCGGCTGTTACACTTATAACTCATTCTTACAGACGTATATAAGCAAATTTTATATAATATTTATTAGAGCAACAGTATTATACATGCACTTTATAAGCCTAATTGCCCTTGAGTCTTAAATAACACTCATATATGCACTTTGTAAGCCCACTCGATCTTAGAAGTGACTTTACTAATTGTTTTGTAAGATATCGTCTGTTACTTTTAACTTATTCTTAAAGATGTATATAAGCTTACTTTATATAACATTTGTAAGAACAGTAGTATTATATGCGCACTTTAAGAGCCTTGATTCTTAATAAACTGTTATGAATGCATTTTGTAAGGTCACTCGATCTTAGAAGTGACTATTGTAGAAGATAGTAAAGAGTACTAGCACGTCAAATGTCTTAGAAACTTAGATAAATTGCAAATAGAATTCTAATACATTGCAAAAAAGTCAAAAGGTGGTCGACCAGGAACTTCTCTGTTTGTCTTTTAGCCTACTTTTACTTTAATAAGGAACCCTAAAGGTTATGAGCAATGGCCGAAAAATGTGGTTGAATTTGATTTAAGAAGTGCGGTGTAAACCTCAAACAATGGTAATGCACTTATATTGGTTCTGTTAAAGCCACTATCAGGCATGATTGGTGATAATGGCGACGTTTCCATATTTTTCATTATTAATATAATATTTTTTATAATTAAAGATACATTGTTGAAATGGCCCGTAAAAATATTGTGATTGTTATTTCAAAATACTCGATAAAATCGACTTCGCAATTAAATAACAGTTAGTAATGCGTAATAAACATGAAATTATACTTACACATTTTGTAGGAAAGTGAATTAAACAGGACAATACATAATACTTACGTTTTTAATACTCTTCTTATTATTCAAAAAAGTTTCACGAGCACTTGGCAATCCTTTCGGCGGACTGTGATTACATGTCTTATACTAAAAGCTCGCAAAGAGCACTACAAGTAATATCACTCTTAGAACAGCATTAGTAAGTGCATTGTAAGGGTAAATGCCCATAAAGAATGCCGTTGCAAATCATTTGTAAGTCTGTTTGGTATTATTAAAGCATCAACAAGAATTTTGTAAGATTGGAAATACACTTCTCGAGACCATTTTAAGATATATTTAAGGGTAAACAGACTTACTAAGTGCGCCCAAATCCACACTTATAGCAGTCTATCGGAGTTGTATAAGACTGGTAAAATTATACTCTTGGGATGTGTGTAAGTGGAAATTTTGTTAGTTGGGTGGATTTTTGGTATTACCATTCTCATAAACACGCTCACCACATGTCACGCTGAGCACATGTGAAGTTATCATTTGGTGAATCGTGGAGTGTGGCAGTGGACTGCTTTTGCCGTCATCATTGCCTGGTTTCTGGATAATATTCGTGAATATTGTGCCCTGAATGCAGCCCTGCCGATCACACGTGTGCAGCTGCAGCGGCCCCACATGGAAGCTGGCATGGTTAAGGACAGTCAGATCCAGGTCAAGTGGATAGTACTAGTTCTAGATCATTAGATCTAGCATTTACGTAGACTTCTAGGCAGACACACACCGATTTAAGGGGAGGTATTTCGGGCGCTTTTCTCTCGCTCTCTCGACGGTAGGTACGACGGTAAGGGACGGGTATAACAGCAAAGCGGCGCGAATAATCGCGTTTCATATTTAAAAAAATTGATAGTTGAAATAATTAAAAAACGATCAGTTATAATTCCTCAAGTTATCTATGAACTTCATTTTGGTAAATGACTCATAATATCAAATCACTTATTTTAAGAATAAAACCTGGAAAAGAAAAGTAAAATGACACAAAAATATGTAACTTTGTGAATTTATTCTATCGAGCCAACTTTATCAAATCGTGTTCCATCGGGTGTATTTCACAGAATAAAGCCTCAACAATATTTCATAATTTTCGCAGATTTTAATTTTACTGTTTACTACTTCAAAAAGTAATTCTAAGAACGTGTTATTTTAATTTTTCCCTAACACCTAACCTTAAGTAGGGTACCGAATACTTAAAATAAAAAAAACTAATTATGCAACTCGTTAAGGTAGTGTCATTTAGTAAAATAAATACGCTCCTGTACAAAAAAAAACAACAAAAAGTTCATACAAATTGTTTAAAAAAAAGACTAAGAAACATGCAATGAAATCTTAGAAATTTCTTCACTTTATTTATACATTATTACACCATCCCCTGAGCATACAAACTACCGCAATTTTTCAGAAACACTGCCATCTAGCGATAACTAGGCGAACTATCAAAGCTAAATAAACCATCACGCAAGAACACAGCCAGTTCGTAGTTCCAACAATTAACGATAGATAGAGCTACGTGCTCCAAATTCGCCAACCAAATTACCCACCCGAGCGGAGATTGCTTAGAAAGTTGCAATATTACGTAAAATAAACATTATGCGAGAGTTTACTTGGAACGCTCGACAGAAAGGAAGCAGCAAAGTAATGTTTTAATCCGATTGTAAATTTGTTAAGATAACAATGAAACATCGTATTTGGAAAGCGCCAAGCACGCTTGTTTTGAAAACAAGTTTCAGTACATGCAGGCTCGGAAGTAGCTTAAGAGGAAACACTACGTCGTCGACGTGGCATGCAAAATTCTCATACAAAACACAGAAACACGACGTTTCGTAGTCCCCCTGTTTCCTCCTTCAGAACTAGACCAATTTTTATTACTTTTTCAACATCGATTAGAGAAAGACATTTTATATGTCTGTATGTTTGATTTTTTTACCAAGAGCCTTCAAAATTTAGCGAAATTACCTTAGATTAAAACAAACTCTTTTTGTTTTAATCTAAAGAAATTACTCCGTTTTAAGGCGTCTACAGAAACAATAAGTGGCTGGTTTGAAAAAAATCAAACATACAGACTTAAAAAATCTTTTTCTTTAACCGATACTGAAAAAGTACTTAATAAAAATTGGTCCAGTTCTGAAGGAGGAAACAGGGGACTACGAAACGTCGTTTTTCTGTGTTTTGTATGAGAATTTTGCATGCCACTTCGACGTAGTGTTTCCTCATTTCGGATTACCATACAAACTTCCAAGTTCAAAATTTACAAACCAATGGGCCTTGTAACTTTGCTTGCTAAAGTAAAATACAGACGCCAATACTGGTTTTATACTAATATTTGATTTCATATATTTCAGTGGGAAGATTTTATTGACTGATAATGATATTTACTAGTTTTTAGATATTGGTCGAAAAATACTCTTTCTTTATCGAACGACCGTTTGCGGCGTTATTTAGTAGGATTATTGTTACAATAATAGCTCAAATCGATACTGATTCATAAAACTACACCATAAAGTTTAAATATTGAAGAAATTTTACATTTTGTGGTAAAGTTGCCTGCTGACCTCTGTACTTTTTATTATTATTCTAATTATTATTATTATCCTACTCGTATTTATAGGGAGTGAAGAACTCAGCCCAATAATGGGAGACTAATATACGAACGATGAAGACAATTCAAACAGAAAGCTGTTTACAAAAGTAAGTAAAGTTCATTGAATCGTACAATAGGTAACGTCTGTGCATTGTTCAACACGTGGTGGCTAATCAATTAATGACATAGTATCAACACAGACAATGATAATACTTGCATAATAATTCAATGAACAGTACTGTACTGTGACTGAAGTTGCATAATTTATAAGTTTATTATACACTATCACTGAATATTTATGCATAATTATCAGTTATTATTATCAATTATTATTCGATCGGAAATGTAGCGATGGTGTACCTACACTATCGCTTGGGTGGTTGGTAGAGATGATGTAGAATCCGGCAAGGCAACTGAATGGGTGACCAAACTAAAAACCTCTTCAGCTCCCCGTGCTTCAGAAGGCACGTAAAGCGGGTGGTAGTTGTCGTAAGACGACAGTCGTCACTCACTAACCCGCATTGTGCCAGCGTGGCACAATTCCCCCATGTGCTTCTGTCCATGGCAGTTCCATCAGTAGTAACTGAGCCATTAGGCCCTAGAAAATGGGACTCGTAAAATTTATATGTTGTCTGGTTGATAAAGACAAACATTTGCTTTATTAGTAACAATAAATTAAGAGTATTACGAGTAACTGCCAAAAAGATATTTTTTCGGCCAGTTACGGGACCGTACCTTCAAGCCATCATCCAACCAGTCATCTTGCTATTTTCGGTGCAAACAAACAAACAGAAATGCCAGCATTGAGCGGCCAAGTAAAACAAGGCTTGGCCAATTTGACGCGCATATGATCCACACCCACAGGAAAGGCACAGCTGTTAATGACAACAAAGTAACTAAACTATGTTACGCTGCGCTATACTGAATATTTATACTATTTACCAGAATTCATAACATTCACATCTAACTGAAGAACGTTTTGAGAGTAGATATTTTTATGTGAATAGGATGCAAATGAGTGTCATTGTTTCACATTGGTTTAATGCTCTAAGGTTTCACGCCAATATTTTTTTTATTGGTTCAAGGGAAACATACAGCTAAGGATAACACCTATTAATACAATTTATTTGAATTATACAAAAGCTAACAAAGTTTCCACTGGTAAACAAACACAAATAGTTGAGCAGACAATGAATTATAACTCGACTTATGTAAAAAAATAATAAATAATAATAATGTTTAGTAACAAATCTAACTTAAAAAATTCTTCCTAATAAGAATCTAACAATATAACGTAATAAAAGTAATACAGATGAAATTTTAACTTAAAGGTTACAAATAGACTTCTTGAATTTATAGAAGTTAAGGGAAAAATATCAAAATGCTGATAGCTCCATAAAGCCCTTATAGAAAAGCGGTTTATGGCATAATTGTGCGGTGCGACACAAAGTGCACAAATCGATATTCCGTGAGAGGATGCTATTACGCCGGGCGAACCGGCCCAATTGTTGCTGCAGTGCAACGTGGCTCTACCACGGTATTATAATGTTGTCTGTCACTCATTTAGCACCACCCAAGGGTCACGTGTAAGGTTCTCAAAGGTAAACCCACAGACGCGAGGGACTTTAACCCCCAAAGACGGAGCAAAAGAACTTTGTTAGGATGGTACCAAATGGAAAGCTGTCACAGCTTTTGGTCTCCATCCATTCTGAATCCGTTTCAATATGGTACCGCACAGCCTTAACCTTAGCGGTAAAAGAATACTACCACCCCTCTCTTCCCTTGGGTGTCGTAAAAGGCGACTAACGGACTAAAGACTGCACACTACCAACAGCATAGAGTGGTGATGGGCTCACCACCTGACACGCTGAACACATGTGCAGTCGCTATTTGGTAAATGTGAAATATGCTAGAGAATTGGTTATACTGTCCTCGTTGCCTAGTCTCTGACTAACCCTTCGGGGATAATAGTCGCGATTATATGTATGTATGCACAGCATTTTCGTTACACGCGTCTTCCGACGAACAGACAGCGTTACAATTAGTGTTACAATACATTGATTAAGGTAATGAACTGCCACCGCGGTTCAAGTGCCTATTATAACATTGATAACCATTCATGCGTTGTTTTATCAACAGCGCGTACTAGTAAAAAAAACTATTGACTAGAAAGCCACAGTATTTTTTTATTTCATGGCTTTTATCTTACCATGGTAAGTGTAGATAAGGCCGAACGAAGGTGGAAGCGCGCTTCAACCGGAATCCTTAAAAACTGAGGAACTGCTGGCTATCTTAGGTCATCTTAGGTAGGTATATCTAAACTGTCGGAACACAACAATGGTATTATCATTGTTGTTATGGCGTAATGGCGCCAGACTTTAGATGAGATGGTGATAGCTAGCCAGGCGGATTTAAGAGGGCTTACGCATTTCGGTTTCCCATACAAACTTCAAAGTTTTTTTTAAAACCATTAAGCCAATTTTGATGAAACTTTGTATGCTAAAGTTAAACACAGGGATCTAAATAGTTTGTTGAAAACATTTTTATAAAACGTTTATTTAGCTGAGTTATTGCGATTTAAAGTACATTACTTATAGAAAGTTTTTACGCAATAACTCACTTAAATAAACGTTTTTTAAAAATGTTTTCAACAAACTATTTAGATCCCTGTATTTTACTTTAGTATGCGAAGTTTCATTAAAATTGGTTTATTCGTTTTTAAAAATTTCGACTTGGAAGTTTGTATGGGAAACCGAAATGCGCAAACCCTTTATAGAGGAAACACTACGTCGAAGTGGCATGCAAAATTCTCATACAAAACACAGAAAAACGCGACGTTTCGTAGTCCCCTCCCTGTTTTCTCCTTCAGAACTGGACCAATTTTTATTACTTTTTCAGCATCGGTTAAAGAAAGAGATTTTCTATGTCTGTATGTATGATTTTGTTTTTAAACCAGCCACTTAATGTTTCTGAAGATGCAAAAAAATCAAACTACAACCATAGAAAATCTCTTTCTTTAACCGATGCTGAAAAAGTTATAAAAATTGGTCCAGTTCTGAAGGAGGAAACGGGGGACTACAAAACGTCGTTTTTCTGTGTTTTGTATGAGAATTTTGCATGCCACGTCGACGTAGTGTTTCCTCTTAACATGCCCTGCCACCAACCAAACCAAGTACAAAGATGTAACCCCGGCTGGGAATCGAAGCCGTGACCTGTGTGGGTCTAAGACCAGTGACTTAGCCACTAGACCACACAGGCGGTCAAACTACTGCATGGGAGTAGGGTTACCATCCGTCCGGATTAGTCCGGACATGTCCGGACTTTCAGACTCTAGTCCGGTTTTTGTAAGGCTCTTTAATCTGTCCGGATTTGGAATATGAGTAATAAAAGTACAATAAGTAATACAAATAAGTCTTTAACCTTTACTTACTTCTCATTATCTAAAAAAAATATAAAAAGTGAGTAATGTTTCCATTTTGTGACTATAAAGGGTTCTTATTTCTGACATTTTGATGATTGTTGTAACAAATTTTCTATAATTAATTAAAGTTATAAATATATGGTAATTGTATTTTTTGTTATCTATGTACTTATAACATTTTATCCAAATCAGGACAGTATTTTTTGCGAACACTGTTTTATGTCGTAGATAAGAAGATCCTTACTCTAAACTGGTCGGAGTGGACAACTGGGAAAGGAATCGCAGCAATTGTCACCCCCTCGGAGTCACGGGTGACAATTGAGAAAAAAAAATACTAGTTGTCCCCTCTGATACGAATCGCAAATGAACAGTTGGGAAAATTTGTCACCCGGGTGACAAATTTGAAGGAAACTGGAAGGAAAATTCTCAGTTGTCACCCCGGGGGACAGTGCTACTGGAAATAATCGTGGACTTTTATCGAAATGTCAGGCTCTTTGTCAGGACTTTTCAAATTCCTAAATGGTAGCCCTAACTGGGAAGGAATACATCAGATTTTTTTAACAGAATCTGCACAAATACAACAACTTTCGCTTTAAGCTGATTATGAAAGCAATTATTAGACAACTCGCCATGATGAATTCAGAGTTAGATGTTAATAGATTCACGTGACAACAGCGTGTGTTTAATGTAACTTCCTTGACTTGTTGTGTTCCTAACAGCATCAAACAGAAGACTTTTGTGAAAACCCATTAACAGTTCTTTCCGAAGCATTCCTGTTATTTTGCAACCAATCTTCATTGTTTTTACATAACTGTGTTTAGCTTTGATGGGTGCTAACTACCTATGTTGGTTTGGTGCAGCAAAGTTCTAGGCACCGATAATAAGAGCCTCCACCTAGGTCTGTCCTGCGCACCTTCTGCCAGTCATTGCTAGACTGAGATGATTAAGTCAAAGTCAAAGTCAAAATGTATTTATTCACTAATCTAAATTAATAACTACTTTGAATCGTCCAAATCTTTTTTAACCTACCACCCATTCAGGACGTCATTTTTTAACTGTGGCAAAGAACGGGCCCAAGAAACCACAGCGAAGCTACGACATTTACAAAAAAAAAAGAATATGTCGTTACCAGGCACAGACCACTTTGGTCTGTGTTACAGGTCAATACAAAATATGAATTTAAAAAATAATAAATGATGCAATACAAAACTACAATACAATGTAAGTATCAATTAATTATAGACAATTAGAAATAGGTGTTGCAGTGCTTGGAGCATTTCAGATCAAAGCTGTTTTGTCTTCTGTGTAATCTGACACTTTATAATAATCTTTTTTGTAAACCTTTTCTTTAATTTTGATTATAAAATTAAGATCTATTTTTTTTTTTTTATTGGCAACGGGTAAGCGCTTGTCCTTCATCTCACCTGATGGTAAGTGACGATAAGGCCGAAGGTGGAAGCGCGCTTCACCCGGAATCCTCAACCACTGAGGAAACTGGTTATCTTATCTCAAACTGCCGGAACACAACAATGCTATAAACATCATTGTTATGACGACAGACTTAGATAAGATGGTGGTAGCTAGCCAGGCGGACTTTTTTGGCGGAATTTCTGAATATCATTTGTATTTGAATTACTTTGTTCTAAATTCTTACACACAGACCCTTAAAAGAATTATTTATTGTATGGAGCCTAGTATAAGGTCCCGCTAATTTGTTCTTTCTTCTAGTATTTACATTGTGAATATCACTGTTTTTTGAAAACATTTCAATATGTATTTATAAACATAAATCAAAGGACATAATTTTTTTGGTACTAAAATAAAAGAAAAATTAACAGCAACAATTCATATACTTCCATAACCAGGAGACTAAATGCTATCATTCTGTATATTTTTCAGATTTTTAATTACCTCCGTTAAAGAATACTGTATTTTAATAAGTTTTGTACGTTTCTGAACGAAAGTTCCGGTTTTTTTAATGTTAACGCAGGGTTAATAAGTAGGTAAGTCTATGAGGTGTATGGTAATGTAGAAACGATATCGTTATCACAGTTATTTTTTTCGCACCTAAAGTATTTAGCAACAATACACACCACTAACACAACGAAAGCGCGGCCGGGAATCGTTTGGCGGTTGATAGTCTGACATCTGTCTACGATGCGTATTGACATATAAAACGACAGACAAGCGTCACTTTTTCATTTTTAATAACATAAAGTGTCACAATCCTACTATAATGTTGCCATTTTCGAGTAGAAATCATTGTTGGTTTTTAATTTACTTATATAAAAAAACGGAGGTCTTTAAATTAATAATACGGTCATAAATATGTTGATAATTATTCTTCAATTATTTTTACATTGACGTCAAGTTAAAAGTGGAATTTAGTACCAAGCCCCATAGTAAAAAAGTTATGTCCTTTGCATAAATGTATTGTGATGCAACTGTCATTATATTTATATCCTTAAATCTCTCTCTGAGAGAGTCGCCAGCCTTTAGGTTATAGATTGCTCGAAGAGTCTGCAGCACAAAGATAGTTTGAATTTTGGCAGCATTTCCCCATTGTAAAATGCCGTACGACATTACACTATGAAAGTAACCTGCCCTTGAAGTTTCTTGCGGTTTCTAGCAGTCGCCTTACGAGTTTATATAAAAACATTAATCTATAAACGTCAGTTAACTGTCGGATCTTCATTACTGCATAAGCCGCAGAGCTGAGTCTATATTTTGACAATTTAGTTACATGTAAGCCCCACTGACGCTTGGCATCTAACGTAACGCCTAGAACACAGTGGTGCCCACAGGATTCACATTCTCATCTTTAATTTGTACACTAGTTGTTACTTGCTTAACATTAGGCAATACAAATCTTAGACATTTGGTTTTACCCTCGTTTAATAGCAAGTTATTTACACTAAACCAGTGAACAATCTTTGAGATCGCATTGTTCACATCCGTCATAATTTGGGTGTCGTCGTTTCACTTTGAATAAAAGTGAAGTATCATCAGCAAACAATACTATCTAATGGCTGTCTTTTACAAAATAAGGTAAGTCATTAATATAAACCACAAGCAAGAATGGACCAAGTATTGAACCCTGTGGAACTCCCATTGTAACCACAGATTCCGGTAATTTTGTACCGTTAATGTCGACCTTCTGAATCCTGTTACTCAAGTATGAGATCAGAAGGCTCAAAGAAGCGTACCATAATTCCACAGTGGTTAAGCTTCCTGACCAAAGTTTCATGTAAAACACAATCGAAAGCCTTGGATAAATCACAAAATACCCCTAGGACATGCTGTGATTCCTCCCAGGTTTCAAATATTTAGATTAAAAGCTCAACACCGGCGTCAGTTGTTGAGCGACCCCTAGTAAAACCATACTGTTTACAATGTAAAAGTTTATTTCAATGAAAATGAATTTGAATTTGGTCTAGCATCAACTTTTCAAAAACTTTACTAAATGTGGGTAGCACAGAAATAGGTCTAAAATTAGAGAGGTCAGAAGTGCTACCTGATTTAAATAATGGAATTATTTTACTATGATTCAATAGGTCAGGAAAAACACCACAGTCAATGCATTCGTTACATATGCAAGCTAAAACTGGAGCTATTGTCATAACTACTGATTTAGCGACGTCCACGGAATTACCCCACAGATCAGCAGTTTTGTTTTTATTGAGAGTGTTAAATGTTTTTATTATAACTCTAACACAATTTTTTTTTGTAAACTGAAATTACTTTCACAATCTTTAACATTCTCCTTCAAAACAGATTCACCTACAGTGGGGGAGGAAATCAAGGCTTTTGTGGTTGAAACTGGAATCTCAGTAAAAAAACCTCTCAAATGCTGCAGCAACATCAGCATCAGAAGTCAATGTTTTATTATCACAATTTAAATTGTACTCATTATTACGACTTTTGACCTTTTCTGTTTCACTATTTATAATATTCCATGTTATTCTTTTTTTGTTATTACTATTCTTAATCTTAGAACTCAGATAGTTTGCCTTGGCTAATCCACACTAGATTGGATACTAGATCCAGGGAAGTCACAGGAGGTGCATACGAATTGAATATTTAAGGGGGGTTAAAGTCACTTGCATCCGTGGGTTTACCCTAGTTCACCTTCTACTTCCTCAAAGATCCTGATCAGGTGACTCGCCTGCTCTTTTGCTTCCTTTTCACCTTTCTTTTTCAAAAAAAGCCTTCAGGGTCTGCTAATTTAGTAAACGTTTTGTAATAATAAGTACATAATAAACAGATCTATAAAGCAAGTCTTTCACGCAGTTATGCGTCCGAGTATGATATACTGGATTACTAATCAATCCGGAATTGGCAGTAACAGTACTCCGGTACAATGGACACTGCACAAAGTCCAGCACTTACCACACCAAATTAAAACGTGTGAGCTATGTAATAGGGACGTCTGGTGTAAAACTAGCATGCTGTCTGCTGTTGGCAGCGGCGAAGCGTGTGTTTACCGCGCTATTTTCGACGCCTGCGCAAGTTCAAGGGCTTGTGCTTTTTTATTTGCAGACAGACACGATTCGTGCGTTTTGTTTACCAAATGTATGGCGGCGTGGCTTTCAACTAAGTATTCTTTTTCTATTTGAAATAAGTTTTTTCAGCACTAGAAACGTTGGGCTTTCATTTTAAATTTGTCACCACGTTATTTTATTACTTAGATAGTTATTGAAACAAAAGATTTTCAATTTCAACGGATGGTACGTAAAGACGGAAGCTTACTGAGACATGGAACCCACGAGTACTGAGGAACTGGTTATCTTATGTCTAATAACGGTCGTTGGTAGTTACAATAGTATAACACAGCTGTTTTTTTAACAGACTGAGATATCAATGTTTGTATTGATATCTAGGGAAAATAATACAATGAATTTCTTTATCGCTGTCAACAATGCAATGTCGCATTGCCGGGTGAATTTTAAACCTCAAGTTTTTCTTGCTTCGGAATGTAAGTAGGTTAGGTACGTAAAGCTTTTGATCCCGGTGGCAGTCGTTCATAAAACCCATTTGCCCGCATTGGGCCAGCGTGGTGTGTTGTGGCCCAATCTCCTCGTACTGCGGTTACGATTACATCAAAAAACAACTATTCAAACGAGAATTTTTATATATAAATCACGACTATTATCCCCGGAGGATTAGTCAGAGACTAAGCAATGAGGACCGCAAAGCAGTCCTTTGCCATAATCCACTTTTTACTAAATAGCTACTGCACATGTGCTCAGTGTGACAGGTGTTGAGCCCATCGCCGCTCTAAGCTGTTGGATGTATGTGCAGTCTTTGGTCCGCTAGTCGCCTTTTATGATACCCCAGGGAAGAGAGGGGGTGGTAGTATTCTTTCACCGCTGACACGGTTGAAGAATTTATTTTTATGACACAACTAGCAGCCGCTCGCGGTTCCACCCGCGTGGTTCCCGTTCCCGTGGGAATATCGGAATAAAAAGTATTCTATGTGTTAATCCAGGTTATAAACTATCTGTATGCCAAATTTCATCCAAATCCATTCAGTAGTTTTTACGTGAAAGAGTAACAAACATACACACTAACAAACTTTCGCCTTTATAATATTAGTGTAAAGTGTGATGTGATTCACATGTGATTCACATCACACTTCGCGAGCGGCTGCTGGTTGTGTCATAAAAATTCATATTTTGCGTCGTTTAATGCCATACAGATACTCGTTTTATACTTCGTACTACAAAAAGAGGAGGAGGTTATCGATTCGCCGGAAGCTTTTTTATGTGTACCTACTTACTTATGTTCATCGACTACTCCAAAACGGTTTTGAACCAATCTATACTTAATAGATATTTTTTTTCGTTAAAGTGACCGAGTGTTGAATAGAACTCGCCATCGACACTTTGGAGCTCTAGTTATTTAGAGGTTCGCTTCAAACAACACCTCGCGTTCGCGACGTAATCTAAGTGTGGGGGGTCTCCAACGGTACCAAACACTACAAAAACTAAGTGGCACCTAAGCAAATGTCACTCTTGTCTCCAACGGGTGTAAGTATATTATATCCGTTTGTTCATAAAGTAAAGCAAAGTACAGCCCGTAGATTGTGTACATACATCTCCGGTACTAGTCTGGAGAACTAGTAGAGGCGGCCCCCTAGATGCCGTAGCCTCCGGTCCAGCTAGTCGCGTAGGATGTGGGAACTGGCTAGGCTCCCGGATGGGTTTCGAGAAGTGAGTGTGCTTACTACTCCGCTGCCAAAGAGGACATTTTGGAAGTTGATTTTAGAGTTGACGACCCGAGCAGTGGCAACTGCGAGTTGTACTCTTCGTGCTACGAAAAGTGAGCGAGCTCTACCGCCGCTCTACGCTGTTGGATGTAGGTATGTGCAGTCTTTAGTCCGTTTGTCGCCTTTTACACCACCCAAGAGAAGACGGGGTGGTAGTTCTTTCACCGCTGCGCGACACGCTTATTGACTCCTCCGGATATCAGGCCTTTATGGCAAATACTCGTCTTTTTTCTTGTTTATTGCTCATTCATTATTAATAATGTAAAATGTAATGATCGTTGCTTGTTTATTTGTTTGATGTAACAAGAAAATTGTATAGTTTCGTTAGCCTTGAGAAACGGGCAATATTTAGCACGCGGGCTTCTGTAGAGCTACTTCAAGCAATTTTTTTTTATAATTATACGATTCGTCACGGTCAAGTTGCAATTCGGAGTTCGACCTTTTAAGTGTCACAAAGTGATAATAGAATTCAGTAATATTTCATTCGTAGTACAGCACAAAGAGACAAAATTAAATGCAATATCACAAACAAGCAACTTTCGCAAAGTAGGTAGTTAAGATATTAAAAAATGTTGTTGTATAATTACAATACAATTAACAATAACAACACAATTAAAATTAACTACTTAATAAATAAATAAATTATGGAATTGAGTATTAAAAGCGAGATACAGTTGAGACAGAAACAACAATTCCTCATCATCGCACTGAATATGTAAGGTCTGTCTGCAAAAATGTCTGCACTATATTGCATGAGGTAGGTACCTACTTGCATTAAACTTATTCATCTTCTCGTCGCGCGTCGTCTGTGAGAAAACACATTAACAATTAAATTACTATTGTGTCTGGCTTTAAATTAACCGTATCGTAGCGGTGAAAAAAAACTACCACCCCCTCTCTTCCCTTGGGTGTCGTAAAAGGCGACTAACGGACTAAAGACTGCACATAGGTAGGTACTACACATAGAGCGGCGATAGCTGAGCACATGATGCAGTCGCTATTTGGTAAAAAGTGGACTATGACAGAGGACTGCTTTTGCGGTCCGCATTAGTCCTAGTCTCTGACTAACCCTTCGGGGATAATAGTCGTGATTATATGTATGAATGTATCCGGCTTTACGACAGTTGGCAGCTTAAAACCGCCATCACACGGACCACACCATTCTTTTAGGATGCTGTCTGTCCCTAACTCCCATTCCTATGCGCTATTGCTGATACGGCATATCATATCATATCATATTGGCCCTGTAGTAGGACAAATATAGGCTGATTAAGATACAACATTGCCATTACGTTTAAAATTATCTTGCTTTTGTATTCTGATAAGTATATATAACGATAGTAAATGATAAAAATATACATTTTGTCGATTTGCAAATTGTACCTTTGGTCTAAAGTCCACACTGTTTGATTAATTTAATGACAACGAATAAGTTTTAACGCCATAGATGATTGAGTAATTGCACCGATAACGCTATAGTCATATTATTATGACTAATCTGAATTGGTACAAGTACTGCTTTTAATCGATGCTTATTTCATAATAGTTATGGTCGTGCACGTCTTCTTCTGCTGCAAAGCAGTGGTTTTGTATTGCGGTGTAACGGAACAAAGAGGAAGAGTCAGTAAGTAACTGAAGCTACAACGTGCGGTGTAACACGCATGATGGCTGCTTCAGTACTCGCTTTCTAAAATGCCGTGTTCTCGTTTGCCAGCTCAGTAACATGAAAATCAACAAAATTACACAAATCATCAATCAGTTCATCAGGTGTTTCAAGCGCAAGGAATTCGGAAACATTGCGTCTTTAATTATCACTGTCTAGTTGTGAGATGTAGCGGCTTGGCACATACCCAACGAGCAAAGTTAGACACTAATTACAAACCGAAGGGAAATTAGTCATCGGTGAAGAAAATAAATGTAACAAGTAAAGCTACGTGTTGGAATTTAGGTTGGTGATGGATGATAATAGCAAATAGTATAATAAATCCTATTTACAATCAAAATCAAGTATTTATTCTTTTTCTTTCACCTGCCTTGGCATCATTTATTCATTCTTTTATTCTCCTCTATCAACAGTCTCTAGAAAAGTCACTCACTGTTCCTACATGTCATTTCTTACAAAAGCCATCCATCTCTTTCTTGGTGTCCCTCTCCGCTACCATCCTTCAAGTATCGAAAAATGACGCCATCGTGGGGTAGGGAGGGTACACCTCTTAGGATGCAAATTCGAAGAGGTTTGAATGACACCGTTGCTATAAAAAATAAGTAAAAGCTTTAAAGATTTTCGATAACCCATACCCTTTTTATTCATTATTTTAAGAAGGCATCCTCACAACAATGATGACGACCTCCTTGGTCGAGTGGTTTGTACACCGGTTTTCATGGTGTCGCCATCTCTGAGGTTTCGGGTTCGATCCCCGGTCGGGTCAATTTAGAAATTATTGTTTTTCTAAATTGTCTCGGGTCTGGGTGTTTTCTATGTATAATTAATAAGTATGTATTTAAGTATTTTAAGTATATATATTCGTTGTCTAGTAACCATTTAACGAGTTTCATCGAAGCTTCTCTTGAGCTAGATAAATGGTGTGAGTGTAGGAAAGTTTTATTTTTTTTATTTAATGACATCTGAGGCCACGATTAGCAGTTCAAAAAACTCTTGCTCGTCGCTCAATGTGAAGAAGCACACTGCTGTCGCGGAAAAGTTTAATGAAGCCCTAATTCGGCAAATTAGCACCGAGGTGCCGGAACTACCGGCGCGGCGATGGTACGCACTACGCACAAAGGCCTGGCACTACGTCACGCACGGCACGACTTACGCTAAAAACCCTTTTGCTGTGCCAGACAGATGTCGATAGTTTTGGTAAAATGAATTCCCGGCACCATTTTATCGACTTTTGTTACAGTCGAGGAAATTCCTGGTCGGTCTTTTCGGTAATATTCGCTTGCACACTATCTACGCGCACGTAGGGTTAACATCCGTTCGGATTAGTCCGGATATGTCCGGATTTTTAGACTCTAGTCCGGACTTTGTCCAGCTCTTTAATTTGTCCGGATTTTGGAATATGAGTAACTAAACTTCATTTTAAGTAATATCAAATAAGTCTTTATTCTTTATTAATTTCCCATTTATCTAAAAATCAAATATAAAAAGTGAGTAATGTTTCCATTTTGTGACTAAAAGTCCGGACTTTTATGAAATGTCAGGCTTCTTGTCAGGACTTTTCAAAAACCTACGCACACGCTACGATTCGTAGGCGCGGTCGGAATAGAGCGCAAGCCAATATCGGCGAAAAGTGGTTGACCGGGAACTTACTCAACAGTACAGTACAACTCCTCGTCCTCTTTGATAATATGTAAAAAATGACATTTGAAATCAAGTTTAGTCCAGTACTTGAAAGGCACGCTATACGATGGATCCCGGTTCCTATCGTGAGATGGCAGTCAGTCAGTCGTCAAAACCCACTAACCCGAATTGGACCAGAGTAGTGCGTTAAGTTAAGACCGGATCTCCCATGTGCTATATTGCTTAGGAAAGATTCAAAGTCAAAGTCAAAATATATTTATTCAATAAACTCAATTAATAAGTACTTTGAATCGTCCAAATCTTTTTTAACCTACCACCCATACAGGACATCATTTTTAACTGTGGCAAAGAACGGGCGCATGAAACCACAGCGCACAGAAGAAATGACATTTAAAATATATATTTAAGTATATATGTCGTTACCAGGTCATAAAATACAAAATATGAATTTGAATATAAGTATTTTATATTATAATATATAAATATAAATTAGATTACATTGGAGTACTAATGGTGGGGGGGGGGGGGGTAAAAGTCTGATGATGATAATTTTCATCTATCACTGATTTATTGCGCACTTCTATTAACATTATCTATATCGATGCAATATAATTAAGTATACAAACAAACATACATATAATCACGACTATTATCTCCGAAGGGTTAGTCAGAGACTAGGCAATGAGGACCGCAGAAGCAGTCCTCTACCATAGCCATACCATACCATCAACAAATAGCGACTGCACATGTTCTGCACATGTTCATGAGCGTGACGGGTGGTAAGCCCATCGCCGCTCTATGCCGTTGTATGTATGTGCAGTTTTTAGTCCGTTAGTCGCCTTTTACGACACCCAAGGGAAGAGAGGGGGTGGTAGTATTCTCTCACCGCTACGCGACACAGTTAGTATTTTTATTATATGGTTAGTACTATATTATTATAATTAAGTATCGATATCAAAACTCGAAACGATATATCGATACTTAGGCATGCCAACATTCGGCAGCAAGCGAAATTATGAGTGAGCGCTAAATATCTCGACACGAATTGCAGTGATCTACGTATTGTTAGCAAGGTAAACTGAACCCACCTCTTTTATGTAAGCCGTTTAAAAATTGCTTATGGAGCTATTGAATGGAGTTACGGGGCCGATCCAGAAGATGTAGTTTCTTTACCTCTATAATCCTTGTAATTTCACTAAATATAGTACCTACTGCTGTTTGTCTGGATAAAGAGGTCTCCATCCAATCTGCATCTAGGCAGAATCCTACTATAGTTTAATTCAAACAATTTGAAGATCAAATAAAGTAAAACAATAGGGAAAACTCTACCATCACCAATTCTAAGTACAGACTTTGATCGAGACGAATTCGGCACAAAATCGATAAGCAATTTGGATAAGGATCATTCCCCAACCTAGTTATAGAATCTTCCGCTATTATTGTTTATTCTAATTCTAGATCTTGCAACGTGACAGCACATCAAACGCGAAGATAGTGCACACATTAACGTTTTTATCAAATCATGTTGGATTGGACAGCGCTTGTGTCTGCGCAACTTTGTCGAGCGATTACCGCGCTGACGCCGAAACGTTGACAGTCAAAATCCTATTTGATAAGAAATCACATTATTGTTGTGTGATAGTGTTAAGACATTTGCAGACGAGATACGTAGTCTGTAGTCTTCGGTGCACTTTTTTGTCCGTCAAAACCATTTAGTTATTATAAATGTAGACGACGACACATGAAGCAAGTGCAAGGCTGCAAACGACCCTGCCCCCTACGCCTAGGGTTACCATCCGTCCGGATTAGTCCGGAAATGTCCGGATTTATAGGCTCTAGTTCGGACTTTGTCCGGCTCTTTAATTTGTCCGGATTTTGTAATATGAGTAACAAAACTACATTTTAAGTAAAATCAAAAAAGTCTTTAAACTTTATTAACTTCTAAAAAATTAAAAAAACAAAACATAAAAAGTAAGTATGTTTCCACTAAAAAGTCCGGAGTTTTATCGAAATGTCCGGCTTTTTGTCAGGACTTTTCAAATTCCTAAATGGTAACCCTACCGTTGTCTGCTGTCGTCTAGCTAACTTTTTGTATGAAATAGCTACAGATAAAGTAACTCAATGGTCAAAAATTGCTTATTAATCATCTTGCAGCACACGTTTTCCCTCCTTCCTATCCTATGATATAAGGTCCTTCAAACGAGGCGTAGAGAGGCAACTTGTAGGCCGGCACAGTGAGGCTGTGAGGGTGTCTGATGCTACGTCTTTTTGACGATGCACCAGTTGTCTTCGCTACACATTGCCACTGGACTAAATTACATACAAACTTCTAAGTCGAAATTTTTAAAAACCAATAAGCCAATTTCGATGAAACTTTGCATGCTGAAGTACACAGGGATCTAAATAGTTTGTTGAAAACATTTAAAAAAAATGTTTATTTAACTGAGTTATTGCGATTTTTAGCTTTCTATAGTGGACTTTAAATCGCAATAACTCAGTTAAATAAACATTTTTTTTTATGTTTTCAACAAACTATTTAGATCCCTGTGTTTTCCTTCAGCATGCAAAGTTTCATAAAAATTGGCTTATTGGTTTTAAAAAATTTCGACTTGAAATTTTGTATGGGAAACCGATATGCGTAAACACTCTTAACATCAGGTGGAGTGGATTCAGTCGCTCGTCTGCGTAGGCCTTAACGGTGGAACTATGGATCCCTGTTGTTTCAAACTCTGCGTTACACGAATTTAAATGTTTACCTCCATTTGTTTGCTTTGCACTTACCAGATGTTTAAACTTGACACATTCTTTTAAAGCGCCATATTTGGCGCATAATTTTTGTAACACTCTCTGCCTGCGTCGCGGCTTAATATACTTTTTATGAGGGACAACATATTTTTTATTGTTAATAACCTAGGCTTAAAATTTAAAGAATTGTCATGATTTAATCGTAAGTTAGGCTTATGCTTGGATGAGCATTGCCATTAAAAGGATTATTTTTTGATGTTACTGATGAAATTCTTCCGAGTTTGGTAAGAAGGTACCTAAGTACGTTTTGGAAAACCTTAATTCTTCGTGATTCTTTTTTTTATGTTACTGATGAAATTCTTCCAAGTTTGGTGAGTAAATACGGTTTGGAAAACCTTAGTTCCTCGACGATAATTTTATTATGTTACTGAGACTGGCAAATGAGCTTACTTACGTCTGATTTATAGCGACATAACAACCCATACACTTTTGCAATACTTTGTATCAACTACGCGTTTTCTATTTATACATACATACATACATACAGCCATACACACAACATGCCGTTTTCCGGAGGGCTAGTTAGAAACCACAACCTTCCGCTTGCTACGATGCTGAAAAACATCTATTTATTTAACTCTTTTTTGCACTTGATAAATCCTACTAATATTGTAAACGCGAAAGTTTGTAAGTATGGATGGATGTTTGTTACTCTTTCACGTAAAAACTACTGAATGGATTTGGATGAAATTCGGCATACAGATAGTTTATAACCTGGATTAACACATAGGATACTTTTTATCACGATATTCCCACGGGAACGGGAACCACGCGGGTGAAACCGCGAGGGGCCGCTTGTACATAGATAAAACGAAAACAGAAAAAGACGTACAAAGATGGTATCTACTATCTACACTAATATTAATAAAGAGGAAAGATTTGTTTGTTTGAATTGAATAGGCTCCGAAACTACTGGACCGATATAGAAAATTCTTTTACCATTAGAATGCTACATTTTTGCCAAGTGACATAGGCTATATTTTATCCCGATATTCCTACGGGAACGGGTACCATGCGGGTAGAACCGAGAGGATCCGCTAGTCTCTAATAAGAGATTACTTCCAGCAAACCTTGCTCAGTAATTAAAGAGTATTTATGTGATAATGATAAAAGAATAAAGTAAATTATTGATTGATTTATTAATTTTTGTTTCAATTACAAAACTAAACGTACTCACATATCACGTTGTAGTTAGATTAACTGATGAAAAAGTATAAGAAAAATGTCACTGTACAAATAAATTTATTACACGTGTGTGCGGTAGACGTCATCAAATGAAATATGTTTTGGCTTTTCTTTTATCTTTAACTAAATATCCTGTGCGGATGGAGAATTAATTGAAAGTTGTAAGAGTGAATATTTAATTATGTTATGGTATCATACAAAGTTTTCTTACAAATTGAAAGAATGGTATCTTCATACTCTGTTAAGAAATAAAATAGTTTACGAGTCAAAACAGATATAGGTAACTATAATCTCACATTGACATAATAATAGTACAAAATAGTGATGACACTACCTAACCTTATAATTGAGCTTTATAAACTAGGTAAGTAAATATAAAGCTCAATAACCCTTAAGTTTATATAAACATAATGCCATATTTTAAAATTAAAATAGGGATAAACCCTTGTATTGTTTATATCTATGGATAAACATAAGTTATGTAACTTCATAACTCGCTAGGCCAGACTTTTAATGAAAGAATTTCCGTGTTCAATGCGGAATGAAGGTGCTAAAAAAAAGCTTCATTGAATGACATAATTTGTCAACTAGGTACCATTTTAATATGTTGAGGTGTAGGTGTGAAATTCTGTTACGTATGTACAAAGTATGTCTTTAGAATGCTATGAGAGGAAATTAGCTAAAGAAGTGCCAGGCAGGATCGCCGCAAATGGAAATTATGTGGTCTCTATGCCTACTAGGGTTGCCACCTTTTTTTTAGGACCAATAGAGTATTTTTTAATTTTGTTAGAACAAAAATAGAGTAGATACATAGCATAAAAAAGAGTACTTATTTATTTATTTATTTATTTATTTAATACTTTATGCACAACTGTACAGAGGCGGACTTAATGCCGCCTAAAATGCCTAAGCATTTTCTCCCAGTCCACCATAGGGTGGTGCAGAGAAATAAGTGGTAGGGTGCACAACTAAAATGAAAATATAGTGAATTTCAAACATAATTATACTATAAACATTATATACAACTCAGAAACATATACACCTTATACATATAGACACCGTAGATACATAATATACACTCTACAATATATAAATAGTTAGTAAATATATAAATATCATACATATAATTAATAAACGATTACTAATGTGGAGTATCAGCTTGTTCGGTAAGATAGCTGCGCAATTTGGTTTTGAACGCGTCCCGACTGGTGGACATTCTAATTTTGTCCTTAAAAACATATTTTTTGTTGCTCTTTGCGACATTTAACAAATATTTGTCTTTCTTGAAGATATTTACAGCCTCTTTGCAATCAAAATTTAGATTAAAAAATATAATCAACTCATTTTTTATTAAATTTAGGGTAGCTCTATTCCTTTCGTCTCTCCACTTTACATTCATATGGGAGTTTTACTTAGTGAACGCTGAAGTACATAACCAGTAACGATCAATTTTTCGTAAATAGAGTATTTTAGCGTACTCTATTGGTATCGTAGATTATAGAGTACGCCTACATAAAAAAGAGTACAATACTCTATTTTAGAGTACGGTTGGCAACCCTAATGCCTACCCTACCGTAAAAGCAACCAAGTGATGACGTATGTATTAGGGGTTGCAGTCCCGGTACTGTGGAGAAAACGGGATTCCCGGTACTGTGCTAACTCTGGTACCGGGAAAACCGGGAAATTTCGGTACTTTTCGGTACTGATTTTTTTTAACCCAGATGTATCTAACGTTTGATATAAGGATCGTTGAGCAAAATAAAATATTACACAAAAGGTTTATAATAAAAAAATTGTTTTGTCAATTGTTGTACTTAGCTGTGGAATCATTTTGTCGAATGGAATTGGTTAGAGATCATCCGAGTTGAATGTTTTAAATTTAAAATGGTCTAAATGCAATGGATTTTTATCATGAGTGTTTTAAGGTGAGTAAATAATATAAATTCTTCCAAAGCAAGACCGTTCAAACGGCGACAGACTCCCTTCTCCAACGGATCCCCTAGGCCGAGATTGTGGTATTGGGATACTTTAATGCCCATTACGTCGAATAGCTTGGTTCAAGCACAACTGACCACGCGGGTAGAGCTGTTCATGACCTCGCTTTGGCCTACAGTCTGTCCCAATTGGTAACCGACCCTACGCGAGTTCCAGATGTAGAGGGCCATGCACCTTCCTTATTGGACCTTCTGCTGACCCCGCACCCAGGCGGCTATCAAGTTTCTGTTGATGCACCACTATGCTCATCAGACCACTGTCTGATTTGTAGCACTGTGCTTCTCACAGAAACTTCAAAAACGTCGAGACTGGCATTATAAGTCAGCGAACTGGGGTGGGATGCGAAGTTTCTTTTCGTCCTACCCATGGTGGCGAGATTGCTCCTCGCTGGAAGATCTTGATGTCGCCGCCGACTCCGTCGTTGATGTGATACTGCAGGGAATGGAACTTTTCAATCTAAACTCGGTGGTTCCCATTAGCGGCAGGTCCCAACCATGGTTTGGACGTTGCTGCAAAATGGCGTCTCGCCAAAAGCGACAACATTAATAATATAATAATAAATAATTTTTATTTTTCTCCCAGTTACAAAGATCCTTAGATACTAAAACTTAGCTTAATTTTAAAGTAAAGGGAGACAGGAGTCCAAACTAGGTAGACCCCGTTCTTTGTAACTCCTGGTCCCCACCGCTCGGAAAAATATTGTTGAGTATCCTTAAAATAGAAATACAATTTTAGAAACTAGAGATTAATCACATATAGGTAATATAAATTTCTTAAGTGCTCATATTACATTTTTATTATATGACTATTACAAGTATAATACTTAGTCTATATTCTTATCATAGTGCTTTCCGTTTTGTTATAATTTAAAGTTAAAAGCCATGATGTGACCGCTTTCTTGCAATGGTGTTTTGTCATTTTGTAAATATTGTGTAATTTGTTGGTGTTGTTGTACAGTGTGCCGCTCAGGTAAGGAAAAAATCTACGAGCAAAAGATGTTCTAGCAGCAGGTGTGGAACACACCTTATAGTATCTTCTAGAAGTATCTGAGTTGTTTTGATGAATACTGTATTTAAGAAGGGAGTGTTGTCGCATTAATACCGCTTGTAGAAATAGCTGCCGCACAGAGAGAACCTGGGCGTCATTGTATAAAGATTCCGTAGAGTAAAGTTTGGGTTTATTAAGACAAATTTTCAAAATAAGCCTCTGGGCTCTTTCGAGCTGTATCATACTTGACTTTGCAGCTCCACCCCACGAAGAAATGCAGTAGGAGAGCACAGATTGACAGAGTGCTTGATAAACGTTCAAAAGTAATTTAATATCAGCCGCAGATCTTAGTTGCTTAAAAACATAGGTCAGCCTTCTAATTTTTTTCGTTAGGTTGTTTATGTGGTCCTTAAAATTCAGATTTTTATCTATCGTTACGCCCAAGTACCTAATGTTATCAACTAATAGTATTGGAGGACACTTACACTCGGCAGAGAAACATGAATGGGCTCTAATACAGATACTATTATCAAAGGATGCGTTAGGGGGACCTCTGATAGAGAAAGGAATAAATTTGGTCTTGCTAGCATTTAGCGTCAGCAAATTTTCAGCTAGCCAGTGGCAGACCAGATCAAAGCCTCTCTGAGCCCTATCAACCACTTCATCCCAGCTATCACCGTAGAAGGTTAGGGTGGTGTCATCTGCGTACGAAATGATATTACAGTTCTCGATGGTCAACTTGCACAGATCATTTATATAACAGAGAAAGAGAGTAGGACCAACCACACTACCTTGCGGAACACCGAAGGTAATAGGTGTGTGATCACTGACCTCGTTACATATTTTCACCTGTTGTGTACGATTCTCCATGTAGCTTTTAAAAAGAAGTAGCTGATTACCCCTAATACCCATGCGTTCCAGCTTTATTAATAGCTTTGGTATAGAAACAGCATCAAAAGCTTTCGCCAGGTCTAAAAAGATAGTGATGCATTTTTTCTTGGAATCAAGTTTTTTCACTAAAAAGTTGGTGATTTCATGAACTGCATCATCAGTGGATCGTCCTCTTCTGAAACCATATTGGTTATTCGATAGCAATTTTTTAGATTCAAGATAGGAGAGTAATCTCGAGTTTGTAATTTTTTCAAAGACCTTAGAAAGTGCAGACAGGATAGAGATGGGTCGGTAGTTTCCAACGCAATTACACCATTACAATTACAAACATTACCAAGCCTGGGCTAATGCGGTGTCATCAAAGAATCCAAACACCAGTGCGCTCAGAAAGAGGTACAACTTTGCCGCCACGTCCTTTAAGGACATTGCCAAGGCGAAGTCATCATTCATAAGTGGAATTAGCGAGAGGCTAGTGCATCTTCCTTCGGGTACGCGTGCGTTCTGGTCTCTCGCGAAAGCTACCTAGGGAATTTTTGTCAGCCGTCCTTACCACAAAGGAGAAAGCCGACTTCTTGGGCACTCTTTTAGCAACAAACTTGTCCTTGGACGATGGGCAAAACTCTCCACCAACCATACCACATTGCGCTTGTTCAATGCCAATCCGGTTCCAACAAAGGTTAGTTCGTAAGGCTCTTTTTTCCTTGATATCCATAAGTCGAGTGGGCCTAATGTAGTTGCTCCCATTGCGCTTCGGACGTGTCCTCCTGAGTTGGTGCCGGTTCTGACACGCCTTTTCCGGCTCTCTTACACTACTGGCGTTGTCCCGAGCTCTTGGAAGACAGCCCTTGTCCACCAGATTCTCAAAAAAGGCGATCACTCAGATCCGTCCAATTACAGGCCAATAGCCATCACCTCTTTGCTCTCCAAAGTAATGGAGTCCATTACAAGCCGCCAGCTCTAAAGGTACCTAGAAGAAAACTAGCTACTAAGCGATCGCCAGTATGGTTTTCGTCGCGGTCGTTCGGCTGGTGATCTTTTAGTATACCTTACTCACATGAGCGAAAGCAGTCGAGAGTAAAGGGGAGTCACTGGCAGTTAGCTTGGACGTAGCGAAAGCCTTTGACAGGGTATGGCACAGGGCTCTTCTCTCCAAACTTCCATCATATGGGCTTCCTGAGAAATTGTGTTCGTAGGTCGCCAGCTTTCTTTCTGGGCGTAGCATCAGAGTCGTAGTCGACGGTTCGTGCTCTAACATGAAACCCGTGAATGCTGGAGTCCCGCAGGGGTGTGTGTTGTTAGCCCCTACTCTGTTTCTTCTGCACATCAATGACATGTTGCATAACAACAGCATTCATTGTTATGCGGACGACAGTACGGGGGTAACGCTCTACACCGGACGAGCTTATATTTTTTTGGAAAGCGTCATCGAGAGCCGGAATAAACTTGTGACTGACACCGAGGAAATTGGGGCCGACATAACCTAGTCCACTTTAACCCCTCTAAAACAAAAGTTTGCGCATTTACCGCGAAAAAACAACCCTTCGTCGTATCTCTGAACTTTGAGGGAAGAGCTCCCTGATACCAATCCGACTATTGGAATCCTTGGCGTCGATATTTCGAGTGACGTTCAGTTTCGAGATCATTTGGAAGGTAAAGCTAGGCTAACATTGGCGTAATTTTAAGTTAGTACCGAAAGTACCGAATTTCCCGGGAAACGAATTCTCAGTGCCGGTACTGCGTAAAAACTCAATTTCCCGGGAAATACCGGAAAAAATCGGTACCGGGAATTCCCGGGAGCATGCCCTAGTATGTATGTACACAATCTCGAGCGATCATTGTCATTATAGACTTACAGTCGGTCATTATTATTTCGTGACACCGTGAACATTGTCTATATCCAGCATAGGAGCTTATCAGGTCCCCGAAAACTTTAACTCTGTGAAGAAATCATGTCAATCTCTTTCCCCGTTCTGACGTGATACAGCAATAAACGCTATAATCTTCTCTATATCTTCTTATTATATAAAAATGAATCCCTGTTTCCCTTGGTCACGCCATCACGCGTGAACGGCTATACCGATTTCGCTAATTCTTCTTTTGTTGTGTTTGTTATTTTCAGGAGAAGGTTCTTATCAAAGACATTAAACTATATTAAATCTCTTTGGTTCTTATGAAAAAAAATATATTTTTTTTCGAATTCAATATTTACTATTAAGATAGGACAACGTCTGTCGGGTCAGCTAGTCTATTATATAAAAATGAATCCCTGTTTCTCTTGGTCACGCCATCACGCGTGAACGGCTGGACTGATTTCGCTAATTCTTTTTTGTTGTGTTTGTTATTGTCAGGAGAAGGTTCTTATGAAAGAAAAACTTAGAAATTTTACCGAATTCAATATTTATAATTAAGCCAGGATAACGTCTGTCGGGTAAGCTAGTAAGAAATTTAAATAGTTTGAAAGATAACATTAACACTAGTTACAGATAATATTTACTAATTGTAAAAAAGTAAAGTAAGTACAGCCCGTATACTGTCCCACTGCTGGGCAAAGGCCTCCGTCATTGAAATCAAATCATGGATACAATTGATAGGTATTGGGTGAATTATACATACTTACATATTATAATCACGAACCAAATCCTCGAAGGGTTAGTCAGAGACTAGGCTATGAGGACAGCAAAAGCAGACCTCTACCATAGTCCGCTTTATGCCAAAAAGCGACTGCACATGTGCTCAGCGTGACAGGTAGCCAATCGCCGTTCTAAGCTGTTGGATGTATGTGCAGTCCTTAGTCCGTTATTCGCCTTTTACGACACTCAAGAGAATCCGAAAGCACACTTTACTTTGCCTGACCTGGGAATTGAATCCGGGACCTCCAGATATCGACCCGAACACATATGACCTCTCACCCACCGAGGCGTACTCATTGTACAACATTTTATTTATTAGCGAGGAACTTAGCATTTGCAAGGTAGGTAGACAGCCCGGCGGGATACAGGCCGATCGTCCTACTGGACGAAGCAGCCAAGCTGCTTGAGAGGGTTGTGGCGGACCGTATAGCCCGGCACCTGGAGGAGGTGGGTCCGGATGTGTCGGAGAGGCAGTTCGGCTTCCGTCGGGGACGCTCCACTGTCGATGCCGTGTTGAGGCTCAAGCGTTTCTCCGACGAGGCGACGGGACGCGGGGAATGGGTGCTGGCGGTGTCCTTGGACATCGCCAATGCCTCCGGCACCCTTCCCTTCGTGACGATGGAGAGGGCCCTGGAACACCATAGGGTCCCTCTCTATCTGCGCAGATGGGTCCACAATTACCTCCGGGACCGGAGCGTTGTTTACGTCCGCAAGGACGGGAGTCGGGCAGTAAGGCCGGTGCTAGCCGGTGTTCCACAGGGGTCCGTTTTGGGGCCCCTCCTGTGGAACATCGGTTTTGACTGGATGCTGCGGTTGTCGTGGCTGCCCCGGACAGAGCTCATTTGCTACGCAGACGACACCCTCGTAGCGGTCCGGGACAGCGACTTCCGGGGTGCGTGTCAGAGGGCGTCGGTGATGTCCTCCCTGGTGGTGGACCGTATCCGCCTCCTGGGGCTTGAGGTCTGGCCAAGACAGAGGCCGTAGTCTTTCACGGGTCAGCAATGACCTACCTGGGGCTCACCCTGGACAGCCGCTGGAGCTTCGAGGAACATTTTAAGAGGCTTTCGCCTCGCCTCGTGAGTTCGGTCATGGCGCTCGGCCGTCTTCTCCCCAATCTGGGGGGGCCGAGCGCTCTCTGCAGAAGGCTCTATATGCGGGTGATAGGGTCGATGGCGCTATACGATACGGTTGCCCCGTGTGGGAGGGGACACTAAGGCGGAGTCTAAAGATCCGGGCCCTCTTGCGCCAACCCCAACGGGTCATGGCGCAAAGGGCGATCCGGAGCTACCGGACTACCTCGTTTGCCGCGGCCTGCGCGCTCGCTGGCACCCCCCCGTGGGAGTTGGAGGCGGGGGTGTTAGCGGAGGCGTATGAGCGCCGGGTCGCGGCGAATGTACGGGGGAGGCGCGTAACAGCGGAGGAGGCGCTGAGTGTCCGGCGTGAGCTGGACAGCGCCCTGATGGAGCGGTGGGGGGCCAGCTTGGTCGACCCGCAGTGGGGGAGGCGCACGGTGGACGCGATTCGCCCAGTTTAAGACCAATGGGCGAACCGGACACATGGCGCGCTATCCGTCCGTCTTGTGCAGGTGCTGACCAGGCACGGATGCTTCGGTCGGTACCTGCACAGGATGGCTAGGAGGGAGGCGACGGAGGCGTGTCACGAGTGTGGGGCTGTGGAGGACACGGCACAGCACACCCTCGAGGTGTGCGGTGCGTGGGCTGCGCAGCGCCACACTTTGGTGAGCGCGATCGGGCAGGATTTGTCCCTGCCCGCAGTGGTGCAAGCCATGCTTGGGAGCGAGGTGGCTTGGCGGGCGGTGGCTTCCTTCTGTGAGACTGTAGTCTCACACAAGGAAGCGGCGGAAAGGGTACGCGAAGACGACGTCCTCGCGGACCCGATCCGGCGTAGGCGGAGGGGGGGTCGAGGGCGGCGTTACAACGCCGCCATCCTCCCCCCTTAGGGAGGGCCGCGGCCTAGTGTTGAGGAGCACTAGGCTGCATTGCACGGCCCCCCCTCCCGTATGGGAGCAGTCTGTATCTGCCAGACTGCTCCTTGTGGTGCGGGGGACCCAGGTCTGACTGGGTCCGCAGCGGGCGGCGTTTCGCGGGGCGTGTAATACGGTACCGCGGCGCCGCGTCGCGCTCCTGACGGCAGGTGTCGGTTCTTTTACCGGGTCGGGCCCGTATGTCCTTACTCACCCGTTTCCCCCACGGGGGGGCGGGTGGGGACATATGGGTTCCAGCCCCGGACAGTGCATGGAGTGTCTCACGTTCCTCTCGAGGCCTCATGCCAGTGCAGAGAAGCATTTTCTCCGACTAAAACAAAGAAAAAAGGTAACCAGATGGGTGCTTTCGAAGGATCGTTTAGCCTTTCGTCCCGATTTTTGCTGCAAGATGGTAATCGTTAAGCCCACAGCACAGAACAGTTAAACCATTTTGTGGTTAAACCGAATCAACCCGTATTAACTCAGCGTGGTGGGTTATGTTATGATGGAACGATCGTGAACATTGTTTATGTGGAAACGGCCAAGTCGAATGGCACTTTTATAAGATAAATATAAACTGACGGAGTTTAATACAAACTTATCCCTCTCCCCTTTTTACCCCTCAGCCCATTTTCCGCGCGCAACATATACTATTGTGTCTGTATTGACGGCGTTAAAGGGCGATTTTCCAAAAATCCTTTCTTAGTAAAGAAGCATGGTGCAACATTTCAAGTCAGTCAATCTGTAATAAAATCAGTTTTCCGTAATAACATATATTTAGATTTTAATAAACCTGTTAGCCAATAAAGTACTTACTTGCTTAATTAAAAAATAATAAAAAATAATAAAACTTTCCTACAATCACACCAATTACCTATCTAGCCCAAGAGAAGCTTCGAAGAAACTCGTTAAATGGTTACTAGACAACGGATAAACATACTTAAAATACTTAAATACATACTTATTATACACAGAAAACACCCAGACCCGAGACAATTTAGAAAAAACAATAATTTCTAAATTGACCCGACCGGTGATCGAACCCGGGACCACAGAGATGGCGACACCATGAAAACCGGTGTACAAACCACTCGACCAAGGAGGTCGTCTAAATTAATGAACACTGACTCAAGCGCGTGTCATCTAATTGTTTCGTCATTAACACACTAATTTCAATAACAATAACGTTTTCGATAAGTGACATAGCGTTGGTGTAATGATGAATGCGTCTTTTGTTGCTATTTCATAACAAAATGGATGTTTAACCATGTCGCGTAGCGGTTATAGAATACTACCACCCCCTCTCTTCCCTGGGGTGTCCTAAAAGGCGACTAACGGACTAAAGACTGCACATACATCTAACAGCATATAAAGCGGCGATGGAATCACCACCTGTCACGATGCGCTGAGCACATGTGCAGTCGATATTTAGCGAAAAGTGGACTATGGTAGAGGACTGCTTTTGCTGTAATCATTGTCTTGACTCTGACTAACCCTTCGGGGACAATATAGTCATGATTATTATATGTATGTATGGATGTTTAACAAGTATGTGAATTGTGAAGTTACCCTTTTAGTTAAGGCTTCATTTCAAGTAAAGGGGTAAAAATAAGCTTTGATTTCCTCTTAGGCCTTTTACTTTCAGGGGCCATCCTATCACAATTAGTAATACTGCTCTTGGTAGAGCACCAAGCAGGCAATTATTAAAATAATAATAAATAAATAAATAAACTTTCCTACACTCACACCAATTATCTCGCCCAAGAGAAGCTTCGTTATGAAACTCGTTAAATGGTTACTAGACAACTGATAAACATACTTAAAATACATACTTATTATATATAGAAAACACCCAGACCCGAGACAATTTAGAAAAACTATAATTTCTAAATTAACCTGACCAGGCATCGAACCCGGGAACTCAGAGATGGCGACACCATGAAAACCGGTGTACAAAACACTTGACCAAGGAGGTCGTCTAAATAAAAATTGAATGTAGTTCAATTGTTTTTTTTAAATCAAATATATTTTTCCATAACAATGTTGTATCTCTACAATACGCCTTGTATAATTATATTA
Organism: Scoparia ambigualis; assembly: GCA_963921215.1. Taxonomy (NCBI): domain Eukaryota; kingdom Metazoa; phylum Arthropoda; class Insecta; order Lepidoptera; family Crambidae; genus Scoparia; species Scoparia ambigualis. The sequence goes on along the minus strand of OY992528.1, from coordinate 16,685,368 downwards.
ATAAAACGACTATTATTCCCGAAGGGTTAGTCGCAGACACTAGGCAATGAGGACAGCAAAAGTCCTCTACCATAGTCCACTTTTCACCAAATAGCGTTTGCACATTTGCTCAGCGTGACAGGTGATGAGCCCATCGCCGCTCTGTGCTGTTGGATGTATGTGCAGTCTTTAGTCCGTTAGTCACCTTTAACGACACCCAAGGGACAGGGGGTAGTAGTATTCTTTAACCGCTACGCGAATTGTTAACGCCAATTAGCTAACACTTTAACTTACGTGTTCATCGTCATCATTTCAGCAGGTACCTACTGCAAGGCATAGGCCACCTCCATGTTAGGCCATTTCCTTCTATTTTGATCCTCAATGCCTACAGCCTAAAATAAAAAAATGCCTACAGCCTCGCGGTACGTAGGCAAACGATAGGGCTGCCCACCTACAGTGTTTTAATTACATCTGCCTACTTTGAGTTTCTATCTAGTTTTGTGAATGTATTTTGTGTATGTAACTATCATATTTTTTATTTAAACAAATAAAATACGTTGTGATTGAAATGGGAAGCACTTAACTTAAGTACACTTGTCTCCCAATTTGATGACGACCACCGTGGTCGGGTGGTTAGCACGCCGGGTCTGGCGTCACGCCATCTCTGAGGTCCCAAGTTCAATTCCCGGTCGGGACAATTTAAAGAAAACCTATTTTTCTACATTGATTTCGGGTCTGGGTGTTTTTTATATGTTTCTGTATAGTTATTAGTGAATTAGCGTTTTAGGTATTATAGCAACAGTGGCATCTTGCATTTTAGGCAATCTGCTTCTTAGTCAATTATCGTTTTAGGTATTATAGCACCAGTGGCATCTTGCATTTTAGGCAAACTGCTTCTTACTCAATTAGGCTCGGACTACATGCATACGGAATCAGTCCGGCCCGGGAAAAAACCAAATTCGGCAAGTAATCGACTACACGCGCTCCGTTTTGAATCCGGAGAGAAATTTACTCAGTCGGTCTCTAGCACTTGCGCTGGATAGTCGTCCAGCCGACAATGGAAAGTTTAACTTTAGTTGAAATTGTATGCTTAGCTGTAGCCGTTAAGAGGCCTATTACTTACATCTCGACTGTGATTTTTGCGTAAAATGCCCATTTTCGCATTTTGTTGTAATTTAGCAGTTGTATTTATCGTTATTATCGAAATAGGACAATAAATTCATGCTTAATATTACAAATGTCCTTTTGCGAGGATAAGCTGAGTTCGGACGGCCGGCGCGTCGCATTTTGAAGTAATTTTACAGTTGTATTTCTCGTTTTTATCGAAATAGGATAATTAATTAATTATAAAATATTTATTCAATATGAAGTAAGTAACGATTATTCTGGTATAAATTTTGCTCAATAATATTATCGTAGATAGAAGAAATTCACGGATACCTTAAAGCAATTTTCAAAGTTTTTTGGTTTCGAATAAGATTTTTTTTTTCTATATAAAATCAAATTGACGACCTCCTTGGTCGAGTGGTTTGCACACCGGTTTTCATGGTGTCGCCATCTCTGAGGTCCCGGGTTCGAACCCCGGTCGGGTCAATTTGGAAATTATTGTTTTCTAAATTGTCTCGGGTCTGGGTGTTTTCTATGTATAATAAGTATGTATTTAAGTATTTTAAGTATGTTTATCCGTTGTCTAGTAACCATTTAACGAGTTTCTTCGAAGCTTCTCTTGGGCTAGATAATTGGTGTGATTGTAGGAAAGATTTATTATTTATTTATTTAATGATATCTAAAAATTCCGAGACCGCTACGCACTTTAAGACTATATAAGTGATAACATTCTATTTTTTTTATTTCATTTGTTTAGAACAGTACTAGTTCAATCTAGGAGCTCAAAAAAGTGCCTTCCCGCATTTTATGAAAATCTTTCTCTGCAATTTTGGGTTTAATTAAAAATCTTTATTATTGAAATTTTGCATTGACAATGCTATATAGTTGTAGAATAAAATGTTTACTAGAAAAAAAACAACCAGTCTCTGGAAAGCTCGAACGGGATTCGAACCCGTGACCTTTGGATTGCCGGTCCACTGCTCTAACCGCTAAGCTACCTCTCGGAAACCCCAGAAGACTCTTGAATTATTATTTTTTTATCGGGTAAGCGCTTGGTCTTCATCTCACCTTATGGTAAGTGACGATAAGGCCGAAGGTGGAAGCGCGCTTCACCTGGAATCCTCACTGAGGAACTGGCTATCTTATCTCAAACTGCCGAAACACAACAATGCTATAAACATCGTTGTTATGGCGACAGACTTAGATAAGATGGTGGTAGCTAGCCAGGCGGACTTAACAGCCCTACCACCAACCAAACCGAGCACACAAAGATGTACCCCCCGCTGGGAATCGAACCCGGGACCTCTAGGTCTGAAACAGGTTGCTTAGCCACTAGACCGCACAGGCGGTTAAATTTTATGATTTTTTCTAGTAGTGCTGCAAGCCAGCGGTATTACGTCACTGTGAAGTGTGTGTGCGTGTGTTTTTTTCTAGTAAACATTTTAATTAAAAAGGACAAATTATTACAAAAAGATAAGGAAATAATATTATGGCCGGAACATGGGTCTAAAACAGCTACAATCAACAGTCTGGTTGGCATTTGTTAAATCACCCGGACCCTAGTATTTGTCCGGTGCGTCTTATACAATTATTTAAAGGAGAAGATCAGAAGTAAACATAGACCACCTGTTTATTTCAGTAACAGGAATAGTTAAGACTGCCACCAGGACTATGTTGTCTGGATGGATAAGATCCATTTTTAAAGTTGCAAATATAGAAGCACCTCCGGGCAGTATGCGTTAAGCAAAATTTACAAAATGCGAGGCCGCTACGCATTATTCCAAAAGCTATTCTACATTATTCAATAAGTCAAAATTGTTAATGTATTTTGGTTTCCGAGATCCGCAACGCCAAAATTGGCCATTTTACGCAAAAATCGCAGTCGAAATGTAAAAAAATAGAAACAGAAGAAAGTGAAAAGATATTGGGTTAATCCTTTTCACATAGACCGCATAACGGAATATGAATTCTACAAGTTTTATACAAAAATAAGGTTCTTTTCTGATAAATTCTACGAACACTACTACTACTAGTGTACTAGTAGTAGGGTACTATTATTTATTCTGTGCTACTATTACTATCACCATAATGAGGCGCTCGGAATCAACTACTATTTTGCAGTTTTGCTTGCGCACGCGACGCGACCGACCGCTTCGAGCGTCTGTCGTCGACTGGCGCGTGATTCCTCCGGACCGGACCGGAACGGACGTTTCTCGTGTTCTCGTGTGGTCAGCTCCATACAACTTCATACGATATTGATAGGCCCCGCCCCCCGTGCCGAAAAATAACGGACCGGCTACTCGGAGACGTCCGGAGCATGTTTCGGTTGCTTCCGGGTGAAAATCGGGATCGGAAGGCCTCTGATCACATGTAGTCGATGCAGTAAAAACTCATATATTTGTTTGAGCTACGGAATGAATCCGGGGCCGTGTTTTTTCGGGTCCGTGTGATTCCGGATGCATGTAGTCCGAGCCTTAGCGTTTTAGGTACTATAACAGCAGTGGCATCTTGCATTTTAGGCACTGTGCTCATAATCGATATAAAGATGTTCGACCATCTAAACTATTCTAAACAGATGATCGAAGATAAGTTAAAATATCTTAATAAAGTGTTTCATTCTATTTTACTGAGCCATTTTAATTGTTTCAAACCGCAAAGCTTGAACAACATATTATTATTATATTTTTTAAACGTCTCTACCAAGTACACACACTTTTGTGTACAGAAATACGCTCTTGCTCATGTTTAAGTTCAAGCTCTGAATGATAATGAGAAATTATTGGCAATTATAACGTTAAGCGGTGGCTAATTAAATTTTTATGAGTTCGCACACACGTGTCATGTGACTACGTCGGAACAGAAAGAGCAGCATCATTTTTCTTAAAAATAATATTGTGCAAAATTGGGAATTCCGTGAGGCTATTGGCTATTGTCGTTGAAAAACACAATATGTTACATTGATGGATGACTTTGGCAATATCATTATCATTCACAAGAGTCATTAAAAGCCATTAGTAAGTTAAGAGTTATCTATTGGGGTACAAAGAACATGTTAAAATGTATGATGCGCTTTAGGCCTTGGCTTTTTTACTAGCAAACACTGTGGCCTTTATCTCACCTGGTGTTAAGTAAGACCGAAGGTGGAAGCGCGCTTCACCCGGAATCTTCAACCACTGACTGGCTAACTGGCTATCTTATCTCTAATTGCTTGACATTGTTATGGCGCCAGACTTTAAATAAGATAGTGGGAGCTAGCCAGGCGGACTTGACAAGCCCTACCACAAACCAAACCAAGTACACAAAGATGTAACCCCCGCTGGGAATCGAATCCGAGACCTCCAGAGGTCCAGGCCCAGGCTTATACCCAGGCCTAAGACCGGTGGCTTAGCCACAGAGGTGGTGAAACTGTATTTTTGGAGGATATCTAAAGAGGGTTTGCGTTTTTCGGTTTCCTATATTTTCAAGTAGAAATTTTTTAAAACCAGTAAAGCCAATTTTGATGAAACTCGGCATGCTGAAGTAAAATATAGCGATCTAAATAGTTTGTTGAAAACATTTCTAAAAAACTATATATAACTGAGTTAGTTATAGCGATTTTAAACTTTCTATTTTTACGGATTAACTCGCGTTTAATTTTACTACATTACATAGTTTTTAGTTTTCTGACGTTTCGAACCCTTTGTAGGGTTACAGGTACAGTGGTTACAGGGTAAAAGTGTTTCATTTCAATGTGTAGTGCTTGCTTAAACCTTAGAAAACAATATTTCTATAGTGGACTTAAAATCGCAATAACTCAGCTAAATAAAACTTTTTTGAAATGTTTTCAACTAACTATTTACATCCCTGTATTTTACTGTAGCATGCAAAGTTTCATTAAAATTGGCTTATTGCTTTTTTAATATTACGCTTGGAAAATTGTACTGGGAAACAGAAATGCGTAAATCCTCTTAAGAAGGTTTACGCATTTCTGCAAACTTTGCGGAAACTTTGCATGATAAAGTTAAATACAGGGATCTAAATAGTTTGTTGAAAACATTTTTATCAAAGTTTTATTCAGCTGAGTTATTGCGATTTAAAGTCCACTATAGAAAGTTTTAAATTGCAATAACTCAGCTGAAAAAACGTTTTTTATAAATCTTTTCAACAAACTATTTAGGTCTCTATATTTTAGTTCAGCATGCCAAGTTTCATCAAAATTGGCTAATAGGTTTTTAAAAATTTCAACTTGTAAATTTGTATGGGAAACCAAAATGCGCAAACCCTCTTAAAATAGACATCTATACATTATGGTGGGTAATCTCTACTGCTGTCGTATAAGAATAAAGACGACATAAGGGCCAGCTTGTCGTTAGAATAGCGATATAGCATCTAGTTATTAAATTAATCAAATCTAAAAGACGCCGACGTTATTTTATGTTATCCAAGCGTTTTGAACCCTTTACAGTAAGTTCTCGTAAACTTTAGAAAACAATAGCAATTATTGATAAGTAACTATATCTAACATTTTATTACCCTTTATGTAATAATATATTCAGATATCGTTAACCTTAACCAATAAAAATTTAAGATAATGACGTATCCAATGTACGGCCGTATTATTCCTAAACAGCAGCAATCAATCTGTTTATAGAGCACATTTATGGCTAATTGCAATAAATAAACTTAAGTAATGCCTGATTGAAACGGCAACCAATATTATTGGCAATGTGACTTCAATTTAACATACAACATACACGTACAACGATGATAGATATCATGACTGTATTAAGTCGTTGAATTGATTGATTGATATAAGAGTATAAAGTAGTGCAAACAAGTAATATGCATGTGTGTAGGTACGCATGTACCATGTACACACGGCGTCAGATCAACCTACCCTAAACTGTCAAATTTATCCAATGAATATTGATCTTTAGAACCAAATCATAAAGTTCAAAATTGATTGTAGACATTTGACATTTTTGGGTAGGTTGATCTGACGCCGTGTGTACATGTACGCGGTATCATTGGGTATCATAATCATCAGCTAATTTGTTAAAAACTAGCGGCCGCTTTTTTTAAATTTTTTTATTCGGCAACGGGTAAGCGCTTGGCCTTCATCTCACCTAATGGTAAGTGACGATAAGCCCGAAGGTGGAAGCGCGCTTCACCCGAAATCCTCAACCACTGAGGAACTGGCTATTTTATTTCAAACTGTCGGAACACAACAATGCTATAAACACCTATAAACATCGTTGTTATGGCGACAGACTTAGATAAGATGGTGGTAGCTAGCCAGGTAGCCAGGCGGACCTAACAGCTCTACCACCAACCAAACCGAGCACACAAAGATGTACCCCCCGCTGGGAATCGAACCCGGGACCTCTGGGTCTGAGACCGGTGGCTTAGCCACTAGACTACAGCTATGCGATTCTATAAGCGACACATAGACGCTGCGCGCATGGCTGTGATCTGCTGTCTCTTTTCAATTCTATGAATATGAAAGAGACAGAGTCACTTCTCAGCGCTGCGGCAGCCGCTGCTACCAAGGCTTTAATTTAGAGAATCACACTGCAGAGGCGATTCCGCTCGCGGTTTTACCCGCGTGTTTCCCGTTCCCGTGGGAGTATCGGAATAAAAAGTATCCTATGTGTTAATCCAGGTTACAAACTATCTGTATGCCAAATTTCATCCAAATCCATTCAGCAGTTTTTACGTGAAAGAGTAACAAACATCCATCCATACTTACAAACTTTCGCGTTTATAATATTAGTAGGATTATCTGATTTATTAAATACAGTATTTTTATTGTACTTTGATAATGTATAAGTATTTATAAATATTTAACCGTGTTGCATAGCGGTGAAAGAATACTACCACCGCCTCTCTTCCCTATGGGTGTCGTAAAAGGCGACTAACAGACTAAAGACTGCATCTACATCCAACAGCTTAGAGCGGCGATGAGCTCACCACCTGTCACGTTGAGCACATGTGCAGTCACTATTTGGTGAAAAGTGGACTATGGCAGAGGACTGCTTTTGCGGCCTCATTGCCTAGTCTCTGCCTAACCCTCCGGGGATAATAGTCGTGTTTATATGTATGTATGTTATTTGTTTTGAACAAATTACGGACTGGCTTTCAATGTAAGAATACAGGGCGCGGACTTGACAGTGACAGAACCTCGATATCATAGTTGGTATAGCCTGGTAGCACACCTAACCCGGAACGTAGGAAAGGTGCAGGGTTTAAGGGGATCCTGTACGAAATTGTGAAAATTTACGTATTTTTAAGTTACTTGTACTATGCGCTGAATTAGTTATATACATAAAAAGAACTTACGTAAGTTAACCTGATCATTGCACAAGGTCGTGGCCTTGTTGAAATTTGAAACAAATTCTTTAAACAATAACAAACAATACATAAATCTAATGATGCCTCAAAACATTATTTTATTATTATTATCGACAACTGTCTTAATTTTACGTATGATACAATAATTCTTACATGAAAATATTTGTATTGATATTCCGCAGGTCACCTGAAACGTCTGAAACTTCAAAGCAGAATTGTTCTAATTTTAAATATCAATATGATTGATTCGCTTTGAAGTTCATTAAGAGACTTATGTCAGATTTTGCGATCGCGCGGCACCCCTTTAAATTCTAACCGCCTCTGTGGTCTAGTGGCTAAGCTACCGGTTTCAGACCCAGAGGTCCCGGGTTCGATTCCCAGGGGGGGGTACATCTTTGTGTGCTCGGTTTGGTTGGTGGTAGGGCTATTAAGTCCGCCTGGCTAGCTACCACCATCTTATCTAAGTCTGTCGCCATAACAACGATGTTTATAGCATTGTTGTGTTCCGGAAGTTTGAGATAAGATAGCCAGTTCCTCAGTGGTTGAGAATTCCGGGTGAAGCGCGCTTCCACCTTCGGCCTTATTGTCACTTACCATCACGTGAGATGAAGGCCAAGCGATTACCCGTTGCCAATAAAAAAAAAGTTCAAATTATGTCTGATTCCAATGTATTTTATTATCACCTGCAAAATGTACTCAGTCTTTGCAATAAATATATTTCTTTTTTGATGATGAAATATTAGCAGAAAGTTTTCCAACTCTTCAACTCTACAAAGTGACAGCTGGTTAATGACATTGTGCAGCGATGTCAATGCTGATAGAATAGTTATCGTTTTAGCTGCGGAACCAAAGCGCGGAAGGTGAATGAACCGCAGCATCATTCAAATAATATTACGTAACGCAGCATAGCATGGATCCATTCAAGGCCAAAAAAAATACCTTTTTTTTGGTATATCCCAAACAGCCTCAAAACGTTGACTGTAGGACAGAGGCTCCTCCAAAGATCTCAGCTTCTCAGCATTGGGGGTTTGATGTAATCGCCACTCTTGGCAGGCGGCTTGGCGATGACAGTATCATAATCCAGTAATGGAAGACGTACTTCAGAGAAAAAAATTAAAAAATAAATTTGTTTTAGTATGTGGGGATTTTAATATAAATATTCTAGAAAACACTCCAGGGAGTGTTCGTCTACTTGCTTTATTTAAATGTTTTAATCTAAGAAATCTATTTCTTGAACCCACTAGAATAACTTCATATTCGGCCACTTGTCTCGATAATGTTTTTACAGACTATAACCCTGTCTCTAAGTCAGTTATTAGTAGTCTTACGTCTGACCATTGTGGTATGAAGGTGACCTATGATTTTGATGTTAACCCCTTCAGACCCGAATTAAATTTCTTAGACATAAAAAATAAGTTTTATGTTTTTTAGCTGAAAAGAGTCTAATGAATGATTTTTTGTAAAAAAAATAATGTTTTCTCCTTCAGTTTTTTTGAAAATTTTGTGTCCATTGGCATGGACATCAGGCTTTAAGTGTTGTTTTTCTTAGTATTTACACTGAAATTATTTTCTTTAGTTACTCAGCATTATTAGTATAGAATGTTAGTGTTTTATCACAATAGATAGGTTTCTAATTAAAAACAACTTATATTTGCAAAATTATAATTATTAATACACTAAAAATAAAATTAATCAAGATTTCTGGTGAAAAATACGAAAGCAATTTCTGTCACCAGTAAAACAAAGATGTATTTCACATTTTAGGCAATAAACATGGGTTTTGCCCTTGCATCCAGGTATCTTGCATCTTGTGGCTTCTTTTTTCTTATCGTACTCTGGTAAATGATCCACAGTGTCAAACTGAACTTCCGGTATCGGTCTCATTTCAGCTATAGCTCGTCGTCGAATAGGTGGAGGAGTTGGAATACTTATAGGGCTGCTACTTCCAAAAGATGGACGTCCCCTTTTTCTATTACTTAATGGCTGTCCCATTTTTAGCAGAGAATCAGCTACACGCTGCCGAAAATGGAGTAAATCCAGCACATCCTTCTGAGGTATATTACAAATTGCGCAGTCTGCCTGATATTCCAACCAACTATTAGATAGCGATAAATCAATGGCATGGAATATCATACGAAGCGTCCATTTTTTTGATCTGATGAAGATACGGTAAAGACTAATCAGATGATCCGTTTTATCGACTCCTCCCATTCCATTATTATATAATCTTACCAGCTCAGGGCGTGGAATTGATATATACTCCTTAGACAGTTTATTCCATGTTCGCGCTTCGTCCTGTTCTCCAACACCAACAAAATTAGATGCTAATACCACACCTTTGTTGTCCATCCACTTCAGAACTATCACATCTTTCATACTATTGGTGACTTGGTCAGAAAATCCTCGGTGCTTTTTTGCCCCTTCTTTATCTGTTATGAGAGGCGGTTTTCCAAACCTGTCTAACCTGATCGTCCCTCCAGCATAAATTTGTCTTTCTCTGAGATCTTGCAACAAAAGGTAATTGGAAAAGTAATTATTATAGAATAGATAATGTCCATAATGGTCTAGTAATTCGATTTGCCAGTGCCTTGACGTATTAAGCAGATGCTCCATATCTTGCGATATCATCTTTATTTAGATTTGTAGTGGCTCCTTGATAAATGATGAAATCATATACTAATCCACTCTTGCCACAAATCATAAATATTTTTATTCCCCATGGCTCCGGTTTTCCTTTTATATATTGCTTGACCTCAAGTTTTCCTCTAAACGGAACAATTTGTTCATCAACACTTAGTGTTTGCTCCAAGTTGAGTTCTAAACATCGTTTTCGAACTGAATCATATAACGGTCGAACTTTTATGAGACGATCAGAATTATCTCGAGGAATTGTACTATTATCAATAATATGTAAATTGTTACATAGCTGTAAAAATCGATCCCTTGGCATATTCTCTAAAAATACTTTCATGTCTAGACTTGTATCCCAATACAAACGTATGCGTGGAAACTTTAGATTACCCATAATAATATGAAGTGCAAAAAACACTTTCATTTCCCTTGCATTACATGACTTGAAATTCCGCACTTCTTTCATGTTGGCGTATAGATTTGTTTGAAAAACAAATTTATCTATAAGAGATTCTGGTATATATTTTGAAAAATATAAAGGGTAAAAATGGAGATTCTATACCTGAAGGGAATGGAGCTGTCCAAGTAAATTGCGGTGGGTTGAATTCTAAATGTCTTCTACAAGTTATATCCGCTTTTCCAGTTTTGGGCTGTCTTGTTGATTGAGGGGTTGACTCTTCCTGGTCTTGTTGGTGTTCTATTTCCTCTTCATCTAACAACGGCTCGTTAGGGAGAACTATGGAGCTACCTATACGAGGCGTCGGTTTTGATATATGCTGCATAATTTCGTCATCACTTTCTTCGTCGATATATATACAAATAGTATATTTTTTTCAAAAACATCACATAATGATTTCTGCTCAATTTTTATCTATTGAAACCTGTTGTCCATTACAATGGACACCGTAATAAGTAGAAGTTTATGCAATAAAATAGATTTATTTATGATTAATAATACATCTGAGTACAAAATAAACACTTTTTCTTCGACAAAAAAAATAGTCCTAATCTATACGCAATACCTACACAATATAAAATGAAAACAAAGTATACTTACCAGCTTGTCGTCTGTCCATGACTATTTATCACACTTGACTAATTATTTTAACCTACCTACATAATATTTCTTGATCATTGTTTTTAATATTATGATTCTAAGTACGTCTGGAAATAAGAGTAATGTTTACATTCGGCTTTTGATAAGACGGAACAGTACAATGGGTGTTTTAGTTGCATGTCCACTCAAATGGACGCCGGGTCTGAAGGGGTTAAGGAGGAGCCTAAAACTGTAACATGTAAACCAGTTACAAAAAAGCGAATGGAGTGTTTTAAACCAATGTAGCTTGTAAAATCGATACTTTGCCCTTTATACAAGATGATCCGGATGTACTATCTATATAGTAATCTCTTTGATTTAATAAAGACAGAATACAATCAAGTGTTTTACCTCTAAAACAATAAAGTTTTCACAAAAACTTAAGTTCAGTGACTGGGCCACGCACGACTGGTATTTATAAAAGTAGAAAAATAAACTGTATGAGTTATATAATTTAAGACCATATAACTATAATTTTAAATTTACAGAATATGTAAAAAAAATACTCCAAATTGTTTAAGAAAGTGTGCATACTAGCAAAATCTAATTTAATTAACGATAAAATTAAAAAAATCTAATAATAAAATAAAAGCCACTTGGGATATCATCAACCGTGAAACTAGTAAATTAAAACCACGGGACAACACTTTTACTCTTATAGTTAAAAAAAACCTTATCAATTCAGATGCACGAATTGCTAATATTTTTGATGATTTCTTTATAAATATACCTGTGGTAACAACTTCAAATTTAAATTGATCACTAGTGGCGGCACAATCTTTTCTCGAACAACATGTACCCAAATGTAATGTTTCTTTTAATTTTCAATATATTGACTCTAAAAATATTATTAAAACTTTCAAATCACTAAAAATGAAAAACACAGGTGATTTGTGGGGCATGTCTATAAAAATAATTAGGAATATTATATATTCTATTGCACCCCATCTTGCTGACATATTTAATAACTGTATTGATAAAAGAATCTTTCCTGATCTTATGAAGTTTAGTAAGGTAATACCTTTATTTAAATCTGGAAATAAAGAGGACCCCACTAACTATCAACCAATTTCAATACTACCAGCAAGCAATTCGGTTTTACTATTTATTTATTTTTATAGCAGAAGGAGGCAAACGAGCGAGCGGATCACCTGATGGAAAGTAATCACCGCCGCCCATGGACACCAAAACCCGAGAAATCGAAGGCGCGTCGCCGGCCTTTAGGAAGGAATAGGCTCGTTTCTTGAAGATCCCTATGTCGTAACGGTCCGGAAATACCGCCGCCGAGAGCTGGTTCCACAACACTGTAGTTCGAGGCAAGAAATTTCTTGAAAAACGCACATTAGTAGACCGCCATCCATCAAGGTGATGTGGATGGAATGACAGTCGATTGCGTGTAGTGCGGTGAAGGAAATCAGCGGCAGGGATCAAGCCGAACAATTCCTCAGAACACTCCCCATTATATATACGGTACAATATACAGAGAGACGCAACGTCTCTCCGAAGAGCCAGTGGATCGAGCCGTCCTGAAATAACCACGTCGTCGACAATTCGAGCAGCTCTGCGTTGAATGCGGTCAAATGGAAGGAGTTGGTATTGGGGTGCTCCAGCCCAGAGATGGGAGCAGTATTCCATATGCGGCCTGACCTGTGCTTTATACAGTTGTAAACGGTGGGCCGGCGTGAAGTACTGACCCGCTCTATTAAGCAAACCCAGCTTTTTCGAAGCTAATTTAGCTTTACCTTCCAAATGACCACGAAACTGAACGTCACTCGAAATATCGACGCCAAGGATTCCAATAGTCGGATTGGTATCAAGGGGAGCTCCCTCAAAGTTCAGAGGTACGACGAAGGGATGTTTTTTCGCGGTAAATGCGCAAACTTGTGTTTTGGAGGGGTTAAAGCGGACTAGGTTATGTCGGCCCCCATCCAAGACATGACTTAACATGTTCTCGGTGTCAGTCACAAGTTTATTCCGGCTCTCGATGACGCTTTCCAGAGAAATATTAGCTCGCCCAGTGTAGAGCGTATCCCCAGTACTGTCGTCTGCATAGCATTGAATGCTGTTGTTAAGCAGCATGTCATTGATATGCAGAAGAAATAGAGTAGGGGACAACACACACCCCTGCGGGACTCCAGCATTCACGGGCTTCATGTCGGAGCACGAACCGTCGACTGCGACTCTGATGCTACGCCCAGTGAGAAAGCTGGCAATCCATGAACACAATTTCTCAGGAAGCCCGTATGATGGCAGTTTAGAGAGAAGAGCCCTGTGCCATACCCTGTCGAAGGCTTTCGCTCCAAGCTAACTGCCAGTGCCTCCCCTTTACTCTCGACTGCCTCCGCCCATCGGTGAGTACGATACACTAAAAGATCACCAGCCGAACGACCGCGACGAAAACTAAACTGGCGATCACTTAGTAGCTGGTTCTCTTCTAGGTACATTAAGAGCTGGCGGTTTGTAATGGACTCCATTACTTTGGAGAGTAAAGAGGTAATAGCTATTGGCCTGTAGTTGGACGGATCTGAGCGATCGCCTTTTTTTGGAATCGGGTGGACAAGGGCTGTCTTCCAAGAGCTCGGGACGACGCCAGTAGTGTAAGAGAGCCGGAAAAGGCGCGTTAGAACTTGTGCCAATTGAGGAGCACACGTCCGAAGCACAATCGGTGGAACTGCATCAGGCCCACTCGCCTTGTGGATATCAAGGGAAAAAAGAGCCTTACGAACTGACCTTTGCAGGAACTGAACGTTTGGCATTGTACAAGCGCAATGCGGTATAGTTAGTGGAGAGTTTTCCCCATCGTCCAAGGTCGAGTTTGAAGCGAAAAGAGAGCCCAAGAGATCGGCTTTCTCCTTTGCAGTATAAGCCAGGCAGTCATCGGTCTTGTGCAATGGTGGTAGGGACGGCTGACAAAAATTCCCTAAGATAGCTTTGGCGAGAGACCAGAACGCACGCGTCCCCGAAGGAAGGCGCACTAGCCTCTCGCCAATTCTACCTATGAATGATGACTTCGCCTTGGCAATGTCCTTCTTAAAGGATCTTGCGGCAAAGTTGTACTTTTTTTTGAGCGCACTGGTGTTTGGATCCTTTGATGACACCGCATTAGCCCAGGCTTGGTAATGTTGTCGCTTTTGGCGAGACGTCATTTTGCAGCAACGACCAAACCATGGTTGGGACTTGCCGCCAATGGGAACCACAGAGTTTGGAATGAAAAGTTCTATTCCCTGCAGTATCACATCAACAACAGAGTCAGCGGCGACATCAGGATCACCCAGCGAGAAGCAAACTCGCCAGCACGGGTAGGACGCAAAGAAACTTCGCATCCCATCCCAGTCCGCTGACCTATAATGCCAGACTCGACGGCTAGCCGCTGGTTGCGGTTTTGAAGTTTCTGTGAGAGGCACAGTGCTGCGAATCAGACAGTGGTCTGATGAGCCTAGTGGTGCATAAACAGAAACTTGATAGCCGTCTGGGTGCGAGGTCAGCAGAAGGTCCAATAAAGAAGGTGCATGGCCCTCCACATCTGGAACCCGTGTTGGCTCTGTTACCAATTGGGACAGACTGTAGGCTAAAGCGAAGTCATGAACGGCTCTACCCGCGTGGTCAGTTGTGCGTGAACCAAGCCATTCGACGTGATGGGCATTGAACTCTCCCAATACCACAATCTCGGCCGAGGGGATCCGTTGGAGAAGGGAGTCCGTCGCCGCTTGGACGCTCTCGATAAGTTGGTCAGTTCCGATATTACCGCTGTGGGACCTATACAGGCACGCGTAGATGCGAGGATGACGTCCGCAGTCTACGTGTAGCCATAAGATGGAAAGGTCCCTATCTTCAAGATTGCCAAGGCGACGGACGCACATATCCTCCCTGACATAGGCACAAACACCGGCTCGTGGCACAAATGCATGTTCCAGGTTGTATCCCGCGAAAGGAAGAGCAAGGCCGGCTTCTCTGTCTCGAGGTGATAATGGACGGCGCTCAAGTTAGAGTGGATTCGCCTGATGTTGCAGAAGTCCAGTCCAGTCGGTACCCCCCTTGGGTTAATCTAGATTTAAGTTTGCCATTATTTCACGTCGAATATTCATGAGAGGGTGGTATTACGCTGGGCGTTCTGTGCCCTTAGTCATTACCAACAACCAGCAAACCACTTCCCCCTAAACCTCCTACTTTACTAAGTTGAAAATAAATAAGAAAATACGTATTTTTTTTATTTTTTTTTTATTTATTTCAACAAAAAAAACGTTACATTAATGTTTTACAACATTCTGCCAAACTCTAAGACAGTTTGTCGGCAGGCAGCTCTCGTGGAATCGTTTTAACAGTACTGCTTTTAATGTGATATAATATTCTACATTTCTATAATAATTGTACTTAAACTATGTACTTAAACTTTAAAATTAACATGTAGATAAGAAGCTACTAGCCCAGAATAATATATCTTCTAGCTAGTTATCAGACCATCAGTTGGGAACCTACCTTAGATTAAAACAAAAAGGGAAGATACGGCATACTCCTACTTGTAGTCATTCAAAATATAGTCCTACTCAACTACTTAAACAAACACTCACACACGCACACCTATAAAGTGTAATCAAGCGAGCGAGACAAAGCGGTAAGTTTCAACGTCAGCGCGAGGGAGTCAGCGAGCATCGCGTTGACGTCTCGGTCGCTTCGCAACAGACGAGTACACGTACGACCGATTCCGACGCCACTGCGGAGTAGCGTCTTTTCTTTCTCTTTTTCACACAGTAGAATATCCGCAATAGTGCGATGTAGCCTGTTCGCTCGGCAAATTGTGACTGAAGTGAAATTGTGCCTTTAGGCCTAATTTTGGCGGCTCATTCACGAGACGCTAATGCCGTATCTTCCCTTTTTGTTTTAAACCTACCTATCCGAAATAAAATAAATAAAATGTTAAATTTCTAGGTGGGTAGTTATGTATGCAGGTCAATTTTGAAAGTGCGTAAGTCAATAATCAATGACTGGTACTGACTTACTAGGTAGTTAAGTGATATAATTTCGGTTAATACCCAGGCAGGTACTTTTTTACCCTAATTACAAAGGAAGTATAAAAACAAATTGCAAACTTTCGTTCTAAAAAAATAACTAAGAAAAACAAAAGCGCGGGAAACAAACATTTTGAATGTTTATTGATTATCACCTTTATCACGCGTAACGCGTTCCTCTTTCAAAAATAAGCAAAACTACACTGACAAAAAACACGAAAGATAAATAACAACGGGTTATGAACCTAATTAGCAGTCAGTATAAACCTTGCAATCAATTGACAAAAAAATGTCCGGCGAAGGAAATAATGTGATCGAAACAGGAGAGGGACCTAGCTAGACAAGGTAGTAAAACTGGGTTCTTTGCCAAGTCCAGTTTTCAAGGTCGCAGCTTCGGAGAAATTATTCTTAATATTATGTGCTAAAAATATTCGTATTCACACAGCAAAATAATAGTAAAGTATCAATAATATGTCTTAAGAAGGTTATCTTACCTTTCTGTAACAGGAACGGCTTTAGACTTAAGTTCATAAAACATGAACTCTTGGTGCTGTTGAGCTGCTGCCATTTCATCCAGGATCTTCTGATCAGTGGAGTAATCATTCGTCAGAAGAGAAGCGAGATCGTAAGCCATATCGATACCAGATTCATCCATTTTTGAACAGAAACACAAACACAAACTTTCCACTAAAATGTATGTTTTATCTATAACAACATGTTTGTAATAGTAAACGAAACTTTGTGAAAGAAAATTGGATTTAGTTCACGACAGCATCCATTCTCCCAGCTGTCTACTTGTTGCTATTGTTGACTATGCATACGGACATAGGTATGTAGATAAGTGATAAAAGCATGACTATAACCCATCTTTGAATAATTAACATCAACATAGCACATGTTCCATATTAGACACAGACTTCTTAAATAAGTAGTATATACTGCGATGTAAAATTTTCTGTCGTGGCAATTATAATTGATTGAAATTAATCATACGATATTCAACATCTGTGACTTTTTATAATTGTATGTAAAAATATCCATCTCTCTATAAATTATTAAAGATACGAAATGCATTTTGTAGGTTCTTTAAATTATTTAAGAAAAGAGATTAATTTATAACAATTTACAAAACATATTTTTGCTGGCTACATTGTAAAACACCTGCTTTCGTTCGAAAACCAAAATGAAGTAATATTGAATCTCGTTGTTACTTTTTTAATCTAAGACTTATTTATATAGTTATTTTATCGATAATATTTTATAATTTTGTATTTAAGGTTGATTTCTTTGTTAGTATCATAGACCTTATAGTCTAGGTGCCTTAGAAATAAACAAAGAAAAAGCTACGAATAGTTAATCCGTGTTTTGTTCCTGTCATGTAAACATAATGACAAAACACGGAATAACTATACTTAACTTATTCTTTGTTTATTTGTAAGGCACTAGTTGTACAGAAGCATATTAAGCGAAGTTCACAAGTTCTGATTCTGAACTGAACTCTGAACGTATTATTTTACTACCATTGCTAACCACTTATGGATAAGATCTCTATTTAGTAGAATAAAATAAGATATTGAAGACATTTTGTTTTTGACGTGACAATGTCTTAAATTAGGTTGCGGCTGGGAGTCACTTATGAAAAAATTGGTTGCCTGTAAAGTCGGTATACGGGCGAAAGTTTTACGTGACAACGACTTTGAGTGGTAAAATAATTTTAATGTGAATATTCATTCGTATAGTAGGAAGAAGGATGAAATAATAGTAACAATTTAAAACATTTATTTATACAAAGAATTATATTTAAAAAATTCTCTAGTGCTGCGCGCGCGGCAGACCGATCATAGTTGAGTGGGAGAGAGACGCAAGGCATTCGGCGGGCCTCTCTCTCGTTCGGTGACTCATCGTAACGTTACCGAGCGTTACACTTTTGACGTGACAACGTCTTAAATTAGGTTGCGGCTGGGAGTCACTTATGAAAAAGTGTAACGCTCGGTAACGTTACGATGAGTCACCGAACGAGAGAGAGGCCCGCCGAATGCCTTGCGTCTCTCTCCCACTCAACTATGATCGGTCTGCCGCGCGCGCAGCACTAGAGAATTTTTTAAATATAATTCTTTGTATAAATAAATGTTTTAAATTGTTACTATTATTTCATCCTTCTTCCTACTATACGAATGAATATTCACATTAAAATTATTTTACCACTCAAAGTCGTTGTCACGTAAAACTTTCGCCCGTATACCGACTTTACAGGCAACCAATTTTTATTTAAGTAGGTAGGTATTACATTTTGAATGAACTTGTATGTATTACATTTATTTTGCTATTATTATCAACTATTAGACCCGACAGACGTTGTCCTGAATTGTATAAAATATTTATAAATACCTATGTTATGCTAATAATAACATAATGACAATTTAACTGACAGGTAAAAGATAAATGTGGAAGTAGAAAGTAGAATATAAAGTATAAAAAGTAGAGTGAAAGTAGAAGTAAAAAGGATTAAGAAAGAGCAAAACGTTTTTATGTACTCAAATAATATACCAATTGCATCACTCTTTTTATTTTTTGTTTTTCTTTAGGATTTTCACTAATTTTTTTTTTAAACAACGTATAACACGTATTTAAAAAACAATAAAAAATCAAATTGTCCAACTTTTTTTTTAGTAAAGCCAACTGATTGTTTCGAACTGCAATTGACTTTTGTTTCCTTGTGTGTAAGGATTTTATTTAATAATTAGGTTGCGGGTAATTTCTATCCGAATTCAGCCACCTCACAGTCTACTTCAAATACGTTCTCAATTCGTCGGATTTTTTTTATTTTTTACATAAATAGACAGATATTTCTAATACTACTTAGATTAGAATAAGAATAATGTTAAAAACTATAACATGACGTGTTCCTGATTCTCTAACTTTTTTGTAATGACATAAATACAATATTAAAAAATATTTAAGTAGGCTAATTGTAATACAGTGTGCACTTGTTCGTTTTGATTCAAATCTTAAATATAGTTTTATAGTTTTTACAATTAATAGGTATTTATTTGATTTCTATCTAAACTTCTTTGTTTCGAAAATAAACTAAAAAGTTTTAAATTATTTATATTAATGGATGTTTATACACAGGCACAAAGCTAAACTTTAAGTCATTATATTCATATTAGAAAAGAATAAAACTTCGTTTCACTCAATTTTTATTCATAAAAAACGACTAGGTATAGTAGAATTTTTAATAATATAAGTTGGCAAGTTTATGAACTGACGCCGCTTAGCACGCAGCTCAATCAAGCTGTCAAATAATTCTCTATGTCTCTTGAAAGACGCTAAAACACGCGCTAATTTATAAAATTACGTTTACGTTTAGTGATTTAAATATAAAATAATAAAGAAATGTCGAAAGCACACCCTCCGGAGTTGAAAAAGTAAGTAAATATGAGTGATTACTAAATTAATAAGTAATCAAACGAAAGTAACATTTACATCGAAGTTGTAAAGGGACGATAGTCATTATTTTGTCGATTTAGATTTTAATTTTGTGAGTAACAAAAATTTAGTGAATCTTCTAGATAATGAGCTCCTTATTTAAACATTCCTATGTTAAAAACTATGTTTTTAAACGCTTACATCTTACCTAACCTAACCTTATTCAATAAGTTACAATTATAACAATGGCTAGTTCGTACGTTGCTTCCTATGACGTACATAAGCTGTGTTTATGCAATTTACTCAAGATATAAAATGTGGCCAAAGTTACCCAATAACTGAAATTATTGCAATGATATCAATAATAAACACACCCAAACTTCTTTATGTTAGAGGTAGAAATATTTTTTGAAGTAGTTGTGTAGGCTTGTTTTAATGTAGCGATTGCATCTTTCAGATTCATGGACAAAAAGTTGTCTCTCAAACTTAATGCTGGGCGCGCTGTGACAGGAGTTCTTCGAGGGTTCGATCCCTTCATGAACCTTGTGCTGGACGAGTCTGTAGAAGAGACTAAGGATGGCCAACGTAACAACATTGGGATGGTGGTAAGTTGAATCAGTATATTATAATCGTCTTCGGGGATAGTTGTGTGTGTATGTATGTACGAAATTCTAGTTTATTCTTAATAATATTCTGTTTCATTAATTTCAGGTCATAAGAGGGAACAGCATCATAATGTTGGAATCGTTAGATAGAATTTAGAAAGTAATTTTAGGTCTAAGACAAGTACTTGTAATTTTTAGTGTAAGGTGGAAAGGTACTGAATTGCAAATGTGATTTTGCCTATATTCACAATAAATAATTAAGGTAAAATCTTGATGTTTAATTTTTTTGCTTTTTATCAAAACCCCATACGAGATGAAAGGTCAGTTTAAAGAAGGTGACTTGTATCAATTGGATACTTATTGTGGCAGCCCTTCTCAATTTACTAGCAGCCCGCCCGCGACTTCATCTGCGTGAACATCCTGTATACCGTGACGAATTTCTAATAAAAATATTTCACACAAACCTAGTACTGACAATTACAAACACAACAAAAAGAGAATTACCCAAATAGGTGCAGCCGTTTTAAAGTGATGCGTGTACAAACATTTCAGCAACTGATTTTTATTAATACAGATAAGGTTTAAAATAAAGCCAGATTACGGGTGAATTGCGTTTCCTTCGACTTTAGTCGCCTAAATGTACAATTGTGTAACCAAAATTGGGGGGGGTAGGAGTGGTGTGATGATGATGCCTAGGGCCTAGGACCTTTTTAATTATTTTGTAGTTTTTGTATGTACATTATTTTCTTTATCTTTCTTTTCAATTAAACCTTTTAACTTAAAAAAAAAAATTTAAGTAAGTACCAAGTAGACATGGGCGCCGCCGTGGCTCGCCGCCGCCGTTTAGGTATGGCGCGCCGCCGCCGCCGCCGACTGCTCAAAACTTCGCCCTAGTCCCTATCTACCGACCTGTCCCTATCTACCGACCTCAAGTCCCTATCTACCGACCTCAATAGATAGGGTATCGCAACTGGAACTACGGGTCCGGTTGTGTTTTCAGAGGTACTACGGGGTTCCGGTTCTAGCCCCCCGCTGGTCGTGCCTTTAACCAGGCGCCTCCGGCGGGATCCGGACATGGGTTGGACTCGTAGTGGCATGTGGTTAGCTGTAGAGCTTGGGAATGTTCGTTTGTCCTGGTATTGTGTGCCAGGACTTCCAAACTCGTGCACAGCGAGCGGGGCCTAGTAGCGGTCTCTGAGGGGCCAGAAGCGAAAAGTCCTGCGGGGAACGTGAGTTTCCCTTATAGTTGGCAGCTTTGTCCGGTGGTTTTCATTGGACATTGGTGTTGACATCTCCGGTACTAGTCTGGATAACTAGTAGAGACGGCCTCCTAGATGCCGTAGGTCTCCGGTCCAGCCAGCCGCGTAGGACGTGGGAACTGGCTAGGCTCCCGGATGGGTTCCGAGAAGTGAGTGTGCTTACTACTCCGCTACCAAGGTGGACACTTGGGAGTCGACTTTAGAGTCGACGACCCTAGCAGTGGCAACTGCGAGTTGTGCCCTTCGTGCAACGAGAAGTGAGCGAGCTCGACAGCTCCGGCTACCTATCTGGACAATAGGCAGTGAATTACACGTGTTCACGGGGATACTCTCCCGAGACACTAGTCTTATGAGTACCGAATGAAGAGCGCGCTGCGGCGGGCACTAATTTGGCGTCAAGACCTAACGTTGGTGGTCTCCTGCGCGAGTGTCTACTGGCGCAGGGACGTCTGGCACTTCTTGCATAACCTAACGGTTGGTCTCGAGGTGCCAGTACAAATAAACTTAGTGAATTAAGGAGAGGGGATGCTCAAAACTTCGCGCCGACTAGACTGTTCCAATGTGTAGGCTCTTGTAACATAATCTCAGTTTATTCTTTACTCATGTGGGCGGTGCGAGCGCCGCGCGGGGCGTCCGCTCAGGTGCTCGATGAGGACGAAGAGGATCCTATTTCCGATCAAGAAGGAGAAGAATCAGAAGAACGCCCTTTGTTTGGGGACTTCGCGAACGTGCCTAGCGTTAAGATCCACACCAACGCGTTGGCATAGTATCTTAGAAATGTTGGGGAGTATGGCACACTGCTGTAACTTTCCCCGGAACCCCGTCAGCTTTTTTGGCCTGGGCTGATGCTGGAGCACGCAAATTACGTAGGGCACGATTCAATGACATTGGCCCCATCGGTGTTAAACATGCTTCGCACCCACTTGGAAATACCTTTATTTCCACGGAGAGCTTTGAGTACCTCCCCGCCGCGGTCATGAAGCTCTCCCATAGAGCGGTCGGCTATAGGTAATACGAGTACAAATGGGTGAGAAACATTTGGAAATACCTTTATTTCCACCGCTGATAAAGCCTGACAGCTCACTTGCCCACACTGCAGCTGAGAAGGTATATTTGTTTGCCACTCTTTTTGCAAAGACGCAGACGTGAGTTCCACCTAAATTTCCTATAGCTGACCTCTCCATGGGAGAACCTCACATCCGCAGCAAAGAGGTACTCAAAGCTCTCCGTACTCTAACGTGAATAAGGCTAGTGGTCCTGATAGAATACCGGCCATTATCCTACGTAACTGTGCACCTAACTTGTCTACTGTTCTAACACGCCGGTATCGCCTCTCACTTGAAACAGTTCCTCAGTCGTGAAAGCTGGTTAATGTGCAGCCTGTGCCCAAACAAAAGATAGCCGTGCCGATCCATCTTACTGTAAGACGATTTCATTCAAGTCCATACTCTGCAAGATTATGGAACGTGCACTGAACTCTCGACTGCTGGCATACCTTGAGATCTCCTCAGTGACTAAAAGTTCGGATTTCACCTATTATAGATCTGGGAACTTGGAACTCAATAGCGCATTGGACCTAGAAATAGTGGACAACTTTATATACCTGGGTTCCAACATCAGTAACGATGGTTTGTGCGAGAAGGATGTGCGCAGAAGAATTGGCATGGCTAAGAGCGCCATGTCTCAGCTTGCAAAAATCTGGAGAGATCGCAATATTTCCGTAAAAACCAAAACCAGACTGGTACGGACTCTTGTCTTCTCGATCTTTTATACGGCGCTGAGACTTGGCCACTAAAAGCTGCAGACCGCAAATGCATTGACGCTTTTGAGATGTGGTGCTGGAGAAAGATGCTCTGTATTCCTTGGACAGCATTTCGGACTAACGTCTCTATATTGCAAGAACTCAAAATCTCCTCGTTTCTGTCATCCTCGGATTCGAATTCTCGAATACTTCGGTCACATTGCAAGAAAAAAGGTGACAACTTCGGGAAGCTCATCGTGACCGGCAAAGTACGTAGACGGGAAACGGCCTCGAGGACGCAGCCCAATACGTTGGTGTGACCAGATCCGTACCACTCTTAACCCTTCAGTTCTCAACGCCCTCCACACCGCCAGAGACAGAAACAGATGGAGGAAAACCATAAGAGAGAAAGTGATGCAGAAGGGAGGTCACGACCCTCAGCATTGAGGAACACGACGCAAGGAGGAACTTCATTACCAATTTTACCTACTTTGTGACTTTTCGCTGTACGACGACCATGTAATGTTTTGTTGTTGAAATCTTTATGAATTGTTGGTTTTATTTACCACTCTTATTTCTACCTTTAACTACATAACCAAAAACGACTTCAAAAATCCCACGCCGCCGGCTTCACGCCGCCGCCGAGCATATTTTTAAGGCACGCCGCCGCTGGTTTTTTTTTACTCGGCGCCCATGTCTAGTACCAAGTACCTAACTAGCTACTTACTACCTATTTTTTTCATTTTTAAGTTTTATGTGTTCTACTTGTAAAGCCCTTTCATTTGATACCTATATGAGGTGGTTGGTTAAACAAAAAAAAGTAATCCACCATTTTGTGGTGGCGGCCATTTTGGATTTACAATGAATAGGTAGGTAAGGTAGGTAGGTACTGAAATACACACAGACTATGTGGTCTGTGGAAATACATCATTGTATGTATTGTTATCAGGGCGTGTACCTTTCAGACCAATCCTCAGAACAATATTAGTTATTGTTCTGAGGATCAATCGGTCAACAGGAACTGGGGCAAAATTTTAAGTAGGTACTAAAGGACCTTGACATTTTTGTATGGCGCTCGGGGCCGAGCTTAAGATTTTTGTACATCGACCAAATAATCATTAAAATATTGGTAATTTAACGAGCTTTATGGGATTTTTTATTTCAATAAAATCCGTACCATCTGAGCTGAAAAAACTGGACTGAATAAGAAACAACCTCTTTTTATGATCTTTGTATAAGAATATCTACTGGTTTTAGGTTGATTTAAATGCACTGGGCTTTTGGTATTTTTGCAGTTAAACTATCTCTTGGTATAACTCGCAGTTTTATACATAATTACTTTAAGGCATCATAAATTCATAATACAGAAGCACACTCAACACATTATGCAAACAGAGCGATTCTAGCGCCATCTATCTATAAATGTAAGAGACAAGCGTTACTAAATCCCCTTGTCTGCGCCAGATGGCGTTATTATACAACATTAGTGTTTTTTATTAAATACTAGCGGACGCTCGCGGTTTCACCCGCGTGATTGCCGTTCCCGTGGGAGTATCGGGATAAAAAGTCTCCTATGTGATAATCCAGGTTCTAAACTATCTGTATGCCGAATTTCATCCAAATCCATTCAGTAGTTTTTACGTGAAAGAGTAACAAACATACACACAAACTTTCGCCTTTATAATATTAGTGTGATAAGTGAAACTATTAAAATTTGAGAGTAAGATATTAGAAAAACTTACTGATAACATTAGTATACGAATATTATGAACTTAGTCTTTGTTTCAGAACACTTTATCGGGTGTAGTTTATTATTTTTTAAATGGTGCCTGTATCCTTTTTTCTCGCTTGAGTCAACCGTGTTCTTAAAATAAGGCGGCCAACCGTCCCGCATTCTGCGGGACCGTCCCGTAATGACAGTTGTAATCCCGCATTGCAATATTTAATAAAAAAGTCCCGGGAATCGTCTAAGGCGTCCAGTATGTCCCGCATTTCTCGTCTCCCATCGTCTCGTTCGCATTAAAGTGTTCCACATCAAAAATTCGAACGACGAGACGCCGCCGCCCGCTGCCGTCGCCGCGCCCCGCCGCCGCCGCAGCGTATGATCAAGCGTATACAGTGCGTTTCATCAAATAGTTCCTATGCCGTAATGTTGGCATTGGGTTGTCTCGTTCCTACAGTGGTTTCTCAACCACTCGGTTAATTTTTTTTTTCATGTCATCAAGTGGTTGAGTGATTCAGCGTACTGAATATGAAATTCTATTAATCCACTAGCCACTAAAAGCAATATTTCGCCACTATAAATGGGGGTCAAAATCACTATAGTTTTAGTGGAAAATCCATTAAGTTAACTAACACAAACGCTTCTACGGAACCAGTATTTTGCATAATGAATAGCTTATGGACATCCGAAAAGTCGTCTCTAAAAGTAGAAACATTACGCGCAATGCTAATTTATAAACATGGGCAGCTGTGAAGACTTTTTGAACATTCTGAACCAAAACCCAGAACTAGTAAAAAAATGCCACTCATGTGAAAATTATGACTTTAAAAATAAATGTTAATTCATTAGTACTTAGTTGTTGTTTGTTTCCTTTTTATAAGTAAGTATTTAAATTTTTAATTTTTTTTATTTGTTTACTCCCACACCAATTATCTTAACCAAGATGAGTATTCTTTTGAAACTCGTTAATATGGTAAGATAACGGATAAATATACATAAACAGAAAAATACCCAGACCCGAAATCAATTTAAAAAACAGTTTTTCTCTAAATTGACCCGACCGGGAATTGAACCTGGGACCTCAGAGATGGCGCGACACCAGACCCGGCGTGCTAACTACTCGACCACGGAGGTCGTCAAATTTAAGTACACCACCAACAAATCCTCAGTCTTGTTGTGGATAGGGGTGGGTGTCCCGCATTGACTTATTATAAAGTTGGCCGCCTTATCTTAAAAGTTTGTACATTTTATCAAACAGTAAAGAAAATTGTAATACTTTACATTGTGTCACCTTTATTTATATAAGGATTTTCGATCTATTTTGGTATAGTAGTTTCGTTAGTGTACCTACACAGTACCTACAGTTAAGCAACAGTTTCCCCGATCTGCCCAATGACATCAACAACAAAACAGGTCAAGCTAAATAAAACCGTTTGAAAATAGTGTTGGTTAGATCAATAGGTCTGTACCTCGGTAGGTTTATAAGTCTCACCTTTAGGTGAGGTTAGAAATGTAAGTCATTACGTGGTTATTTTTTTAAACAGACAACAGAAAATACCTTTTATGAGAAATCCTCTCTCCTGCCAAATAATTCTCCCATAAATTCTACTAATACCTAATATAAATGTGAAAGTTTGTAAGCATGGAAGGATGTTTTTTCACGTAAAAACTACAAAATGGATTTGGATGAAATTCGGTATACAGATAAGTAGTTTATAACCTGGATTAACACAGGATACTTTTTATCCCGATATTCCTACGGAAACGGGAACCACGCGGGTGAAACCGCGAGCGGCCGCTAGTGTATAATAATGTAAGTACCTAACGTTCTTACATTATTATGCATCAAATACAGTAAAAACGATGCCGCTAAGTCTGAAATCTTGTAGGATTCGCAGTCTACGGGTATGAGGATAATAATGGTAAACGGAATGTATTGTAAGGGTTTTAAACATACACAATAATACGTAGTAAGGGTTTAAATGGAACGTGCATATAGAATAATAGACAATAGAAGTAATAATTGTCTTTGGTAACATCGACTCTCGAGGGTAATGGCGTCGGGGTAGTAGGGTGATTTTCTGTGTGCTCTCCAAACAAAGTACTCAATTTATTATCAACATCTTTTATTTCCTCCTAAAACCATAACAGTATGCAATACATCCCTTTGTCGTCTCGTAACAAATAAAAAAGTAAACGGTGACATCATGATCTGTCATGTCATGTCAGTCCTTTGTCAGTCAGTAATGCATTGCATGTAAAAAATAAAAACTTTCTGACAGCTTGACTTGACTAGAATTTTGTTTCTACTTTGTCCCAATAACAATTTAATTGGCCATTTATTGATAAACATTCGTTACGGCTAAACAAACAAAATGGTTTAGCGCTAATTATTATTGCATAAACTTAGGTAGATTTTCTTATTGGGTTTCTACATTTACAGCTGTGAGTACCGTTTTTTGTTTACGTTCTTTATTTATGATTCATTCCACATAATAGGTCTCTCGCATTCCAGTTAAAATGTACTTATTCAAGTTCGCACTTGCAAATGACCAAGAGTAGTTAGGCCTATTGTACAAACTGCATTGATGTTAGTTTTTTTTATCGAAACATGAGTATTTTTGGCTTGAACTAGTGGGTCAACGAAGTTGTTCTAACATTCTGATTAGACACTAGGTCGCCTGTCTAATTATATTCTAATAAATATCCTTTGTGCAAGCTGCAATTAGTTACTGTTCAGATACCTTGGTAATTAAGTGGCTGTGAGAAGGTACATATTATTCACAATATTATAATGTATGGTGAGATTTAACTGTGGATAAAACAATAAGAAATGGGAGACATTCATTTATGTAAGTTTGTAACTTTTATTTAACTATTAGATTTCTATACAAAACTTTGCTTGTTTACAAAAAGCTACCTCTTCTTTTCATACTTACTTATATATCTATCACAACACACAATTTTCTTTAACAGACTTCACTTTTAAAATCTAAATAATTTCAAAAACACACAAATTATAAACTATAGTATGAGGGAAATGAATCTGGATAAAAGTGCATTGACCCTTGTCTACCATCGTACACCATTTTTGCAAACGATACAATGCAATTACAATTATTGCAAATACGTCTTACCTTGTGTATCACAGGAGAAGGCAGATGCACCTCTGGTAGCCGGAGTCATCACAAGTAACAAATACTGAACAGCAGTACCTCATGTTACGTAATTTTCAAGTAAAAATGGGTTATTAATAAGAATTGTGTTGTGGTTCTAATAAATATGCCTTGAATTAAACATATAATAAAAAAATTTACCATTATACTATAATAAAATGAAAATTTTATGAGTTAAAGCAAAAGATTAGAAATTTGAACAAAGAGTAGGTAACTGATTGCTTTATTTTACATCTTCATCAGACTTTTATGTCGAGATACGGTCGTTTTGTGTTTAGCGACAGTTACCTAGTATGATAGGCAATACGATACGGTGTCGCAAGTTTTTAGATATTTAGGTACAAGTGGGATGAACGACTTTTTATCCAGGCTTAAATGGCATGGACTATACTGATTACTTTAGTAAATTCATATGTGAAAGTTAATTATACATTTAATTACACATATACAACTTATCCCTTTTGACACTGCTCCAATGGTCTTATGGTTAAAGCAATGATCCTATATTTCATTACCATCAGACAGTTTTTGTATTGTATCCAAACAGGTGTTTGGTTGATACTGCTTGTCCACCGAAAAGTTATAACCATCTCATCTATTGGCTGAAATTAATAATCAAACTGTCTTTAATTTTGCCTGTTAGAGTTAGAAGCTTGGCGTAGGTTTGATGAGTTTATATCCGATGTTCCAGAAGTATCAATAAGAACAATGAAACTGAATGTAACATTTTATATATTCTCATTGTAAGTAAACTGTATGTTTTTATGGAAAATAAAAAAATTTCTTTGAACCTAATTTCGGCTGCTAGTCTGACACTATAACAACAATGTTGTGTATTTAGTAGTAGTCACGAATCTGGGTGAAGCATGCTTCCACCTTCAGCCCTGTACATACACAAATAAACTCAGGACTAATTCCTAAAGCGTTAGCCAGAGACTAGGTAATGAAACACCAAATAAAAACTACACAGGTGTTCAGCATGATAGGTGCCAGCGTGATAGGTTCCTGCGTGATAGATAGGTGCCTGTGTGATAGGTGCCAGCGTGATAGGTGCCAGCGTGATAGGTTCCAGCGTGATAGATAGGTGCCTGTGTGATAGGTGCCAGCGTGATAGGTGCCAGTGTGATATGTGCCAGCGTGATAGGTTCAAGCGTGATAGGTGCCAGTGTGTTCGCCGCTCTATGCTGTTGGGTGTATGTGCAGTCTTTACCTTAGTCGCCTTTTAAGACACCTAAAGAAAGAGAAGGGATAATAAATAAATAATGAATAAATTTTTCCTACATTTTTATTTTATTTTTTTATTCTACAACGGGTAAGCGCTTGGCCTTCATCTCACCTGATGGTAAGTAATGATAAGGCCGAAGGTGGAAGCGCGCTTCACCCGGAATCCTCAACCACTGAGGAACTGGCTAACTTATCTCAAACTATCGGAACATAACAATGCTATAAACATCGTTGTTATAGCGACAGACTTAGATAAGATGGTGGTAGCTAGCCAGGCGGACTTAACAGCCCTACCACCAACCAAACCAAGCACACAAAGATGCACCCCCGCTGGGAATCGAACCCGGGACCTCTGGGTCTGAAACCGGTGGCTTAGCCACTAGACCACAAAGACCACACTCACACCAATTATCTAGCCCAAGAGAAGCTTCATTATGAAACTCGTTAAGAGGTTACTGGACAACAGATAAACATACTTAAAATACTTAAATACATACTTATTATACATAGAAAAACAATAATTTCTAAATTGACCTGACCGGGGATTGAACCCGGGACCTCAGATTTGGCGACACCATGAAAACCGGTGTACACACCACTCGACCAAGGAGGTCGTCATTGGGATCAGGGATGGTAGTATTCTTTTAATAATGAGCTGTCACCACAAGGTTCTTTAGTCCTGGTATCCCTTTTTATCTGTGGCCTTATTTTTTTAGCGTATCCGAGACTTCGTAGGCCCATGATTCGTCATATACAACTATGTAATGTGCCAATAGCTAGTGAAAAAAAACAGGAGCATGCATGCATTGTTCTACGATTTATGGGTCAACAGAGATAGATGGATGACTAAAGACCATTATTCATTATTGTTAAAGCAGTACCAATACAAAATTCAGTTCTGGTTAATATTAACTCAAGAAGATTAGCTTTTAGAATAAAGTATCTAGTGTATTTAGTTATATTGTATAATCATAAAAAATATGAAATGAAATGAAAACTAGTTTATTTAGCTACAACAGACAGTTACAACAACAACAGTGTAACAACATAGATAATAAAACAGATTAATATAAGAACACTTATTCTAAATTCTTATAACATGGTGGTCATTCCATTAATAATTACTCTATAAAGAACTGATTTCTAAATATATTTTTTAACAACCTATGTTTCTCTGCTCACTGTCCCAGTTCTCTCCTTCCTTAGCCAGCTCTTTTTATATAGCCTGTATTTTTTTTAAGGCAAGATCATTTTTAGGGCTGGGTTCTGTAATGTTTACCTATTTAAACTGAATGTTTACAACATGTATTGTTCTTGCTTATCTCATAATTTGGGTCATGGCATGGTATAATATTTATCTCTATTATGAAAATAATGAAATGTTTGGCTTCCTACATAATGAACTATTGAGTAGGTAATTATAATATGAAACGTTTAAAATGATTTAGCTTGGACCAAACAATTATATATTTGAGTATTTTTATAAGAAAAAAAAAAACTAATAATGCAAGCATAGCAAAACTTTTACTCCAGTCATGTTAAAAGTCAGCTGAGTAAATAGTAAAAGTTAAGTGCAGCCTTTATGCTTACCCACTGCAGGGCCAAGGCCTCCATCATTACAATGAAGTCATCACTGCATTGATGGGTTTTGGCCTAATAAAAAAAATCACCACTATTGCCAAATTTTTGTGATCCAAACCCGGGCCCTGCATCAAAAATAGAACTCATTTTACTCGACTTCGGAAATGAAACCACGACCTCGGGATATCAGGCGCAGCGTTACACCCTCAGAAAAATAACTAAAGCATAGAAGGAGTGCTATAACATTCTTGAGTGGGCACTCCGTTTGGTCACCATTCAAATTACATTTGTATAGGTCGCTTTTGAATTCGGTATCATAATTGGTGACCGGTTTGTTTTTTGCTAGACATTTGATGTTTTTGGCAACTTATTTTTCTATGGTTAGACCACTCGGCCATGAAAATGGTCATCATCATCATCCACAGCCTGACTTCACCCACTGCTGGGTATAGGCCTCTCTTTGTATGTGCCACTGTTTACGGTCCCGTGCCAATCTCATCCAGGTCCTGCCCGCGATGTTCGCCACATCGTCTGCCCATCTTGCCGCAGGACGACCGACGTTTCTGTGTCCAGTTCTTGGACGCCATTCAGTTAGCGCCTTACTCCACCTGTCATCACCTTGCCTTGCCAGGTGTCCTGCCCAGCTCCATTTCAGTTCCATTATACGATTCCCAACATCTTTGACCTTTGTTCGACTTCGAATCTCGATGTTGGGAACCCGGTCCATAAGCTTGATGCCAAGCATGGCACGCTCCATGGCTCTCTGTGCAACTCTCATCCTGTACACAGCCTCCTGTGTGAGCGTCCACGTCTCGGCACCGTAAGTCATGGTAGGCAGAACACACTGGTTATATAGGCGGGTCTTCAGACACTGTGGTATTTCAGCGGACTTAAGAATGTCGTCCAATTTGCCGAACATCATCATCATTTCATCATTTTTCGTTCGGCAAATGAAAATGGTAGTAAAAATAAATTATTAACTTATCAAAATGATTGTAGCGACAAAGCCAGAGGAGATGGCTGATACCCTGGACCCCCTATCTCCGAGTGTGAACTCCACAAGGACACCAGGGCTGATGCACCAGCTGAGGCTGCGGCTTGGGAGGGGCGGCCCTTCCAGCCGGTCTGAGGGAGAAGGTTGGTATTGACATTCAAAGTAAAGAACAGCCATTATACTGTCCCACAAAAAAAAAACCAAATGTGGAATGCTGATAATAATTAATTAGCAATTTAGAAAAAAGCCTATTTTAAATTATATAACATCAATGTAGATGATAGTAACTTAAAATATGATATAAAAAAATATTATTATTTTATTTATTGTACCTATAGAATAAACAACAAAAATAAAATCCGAATACAATTTTTTTTTATCTAGTATTGTTATAAGTACTAGATTAATTTTTTTTCTATTCAACAAAGCCTGGTGTTCCAGGCTCGAAGGTTCCCATTCCCATGATACCGGCAGTTTTGCCAGTGTTGCCACACTGTATCGCCTTTCTTTTTTTGTCTGTGGAAAAAAATGAGCGTTAGGCCAACAGCATTACCTTTCTAAAAAAAAAAAATCCGTTGAGAATAAAATATTTATAATTACTACATATGGTCCAACCACAAAGGCGAATAAAACTATGGTTTAATTGACCTCTTAACCCATAAAACAATAAAAGCCCTATATCCGTACACTGTCCAAGTATCCAACCGGCGCACTTCTGTTCATTGTTTTCAAACAACCCCAAGGTAATTTATTAAAGCTATTGATAACGAGAAACAGTTGTCGTCAGTAGCTGTCTTACGATTCACCTGTGCGCACGTATTGTGATAACAATGTGGAAAGTAAACGTGGAAGGTGGAATGGAGAAAGGTGAGGTTTTTTTTATAATAGATGGGCTTGCTGTTGGCCACATTCTTATCCGTAGGATTAAAAAGAGGCCGACGATGGAGCGAGCTTGCCCAGCAGCCTATTCACTCGGGCTTTAGAGATGTTGGGACTATATGCACTCGGGAACATAGACGCCGGCAGGGAATTCCTAACCTTGGCTGTACGCATTATGAATGAAGACGGATAACGCTTGGTGCGTATGAGTAGAATATCAACCAAGTAAGGGTGGTATCCCGCCGTACGTCTGGACTCCCGATAGTAGAAAGGGGACTGGAATGAGCTCGTGTAGCTCAACAACACACTCTCCGAAGTACAACCTGTAAAATACCGACAAGCAAGCAACGAGCGACGGTGAGCGAGACTGTGAAGCTTGGTTTTCACAAGCTTGTCGTCACCTATAAGTTTCCTGGTTCTGCGTTCCACCCAATCGAGCGCGGCAAGTTAATATTTTGCTGAGCCGTCCCAAAGGTGTCTTACTACCACCGCATATTTTTTATTACTTAAATACGATCAAGGAAGTTCCCGGTCGACCCCTTTTCGGCGATATTTGCTTACATTACGATCTAGCACGCTAATTAAAGTACGCGCGGTCGGATTAAAGCGCAAGCGAATATGGGCTTGATGGCGCAGCGGCTAGCGCGTTAGGCTTGCAATCTTACACGCTAAGCAACTTTGCAATGCTGGGTCGCTGGATGGGTGAACAAGTTAAAAACATCTCGAGCTCCTCCGTGCTTCGGAAGGCACGTTAAGCCGTTGGTCCCGATTGTCGTAAGATGGCAGTCGTTAAAAAACCCACCAACCCGTATTGGGCCAGCGTAATGGGTTATGGCCTAATATCCCCACGTGCTATTGTCCACGTGGGAGGCCTGTGCCCAGCAGTGGGATGTTTATAGGCTGATGATGATTTACATATGTAGATACATAGCGGATACATAGTACGACATACTATAGAGGAGCTCGATGGCGCAGTGGTTTTAGTGTTCGGTTAAGAAAGTTCGGAAGGAACGGAAAGTTACATAACTGATATTTGGACCTCAAGTCTTGTCAGTTGGGCAATTTTCGCAATAGAGTATTACGCCTATTTAAAAAAAGTAAAAGTGTCTCACTCAATTCAATCCTTAGATTCGTAAAATTTGATTATTTGCGTTAATGACGCTCAAATAAAGTCGAGAATAACGAGCCGTTGAAAAAATTTCTACCTGGGGCCCCCGTCTGCTAATTTACGAATGGCATAATTGAATCGCAATTGGATCGCATTGTAATTGTTTGACACATTTGGTATTCTTAAATGAGTAAGAGAATACCAAACGTGTCAAACAATTACAATGCGATCCAATTGCGATTCAATTATGCCATTCGTAAATTAGCAGACTTGGGCCCCTGAATCGAACCCGCGTCCTCCACAATCCGGACGGCTGCGTAGACCACTGCGCCACCGAGGCTTGGTTAAACCTGACGAAATTTTAGGTTTTTTTTTACAATCTGGCTTAAGTATTTAACTTTACTTTAGCTATTTATTTAACACTTTACTTCCCACCTATAAAAATAAGAAATGGAACGCTGACATGTTAGTTTTATTAATATTACAATGGCCATCATTTACTTAGTCGGAATCAGTTGGTCCTGATCACCGATAAAATGTCATCGTGTATTGTATTTATTGTGTGATTTGATTATTGCAAAAATTCAATACCATTAGGAAAAAACTCAATGAAGGGGATAACACGTCTGCACGCCCTTAACCTCGTCACTACAGGGACTACTTTTTATTTCTCAGATTAAAATGAAATTTATAATCTGAGATATTTGGGGGTTACTTTCTAACTAAAAAAATGCTAAAAAAATCTAGCTCTAAAAAAAGGAGTTTTCTATATGTCCTGCCATTAGGACAGATGGAGACTAGTGATGTATTCTGCATAGTTCTATGTCCTGTACGTAAGACATTTACAAGTCAACTGGTAGTGTAATAGAAATGAAATGGCATTAAAATAAATAAATAAAAAATAAGAAAAATCAAGGTTTATATTAAAAAAAATAGACTTTTATACAATCAACAAGTAACATATTTTACATACAAAACAAAAATCGTGTTTTTTTTAAATAACTATTACCAAATTGACTATAAAATCAGTCTCAACTGTAATCATACGAATCTCAACTAGGTACAACATTAGGTTGAGTTATTGACGCCGGTAGTGGCCTCCGACCAGACTGCTAATCTACGAAGATCACGAGAGCCTCTTCCTCGACGCAAGCCTCTGCCAGTGGGTCGGGGCACTAATGAAGTACTGGATATAGCAGGACTGGCAGGTGGCGGCAGGCTCAGATTCTGGATCAGTCTCTGAATTACTTGAACCAGACCTTTGGTGGTTTCTGGTGGTTCTTCATGTGCAGGAACTTGGCGGTCTTCAACTTCGCTTAGTTGAGCATCAGATTTGTTAAAAAAATCTAGGATATCCATCTCAGAAACGGCTACAACAATAAATAAACAATAAAGTCATTCACTGCAAGGTTCCTAAATCAAGGACATAAAAGAGTTCAAATTATATCAGTACTCTGCATGATTTCTGTATACAGGACATCAAACTTTAACTAGCAATAAATACTAAAATTCATGTGAAATTCTTGAAAATAAGGTTAATTCATGTGAAATTCTTGAAAATAAGGTTCTTTTATACTAAACTTACATTTGAAGAATACAATGAGGATATCTTTTAATGGGTACTGTTGCAATACTTGTATGATTAAAAATTATTTATGTTACCATGTCTCTAACGTTGGTTGACACGTCTAGAGTCTGAAGCCATTTTAGCAAAACTAATCATTGACCGGACTGTCAAATAGCTTTTTGCAGAATAAACAGGAACCACTAGATGTCACTATGAGCCTTTAATTTGATTAAAATCGGTACGCGACTTCCTAGATTTATTTGTTTTACTTTTAAAAACCGCTAAGCCAATTTTGATGAAACTTTGCAAGCTAAAGTAAAATACAGGGATCTAAATAGTTTGTTAAAAACATTTTTAAAAAACGTTTATTTATTTGAGTTATTGCGATTTTAAACTTTCTATAGTAGACTTTAAATTGCAATAACTCAGCTAAATAAACGTTTTTTTTAAATGTTTTCAACAAACTATTTAGATCCCTGTGTTTTACTTTAGCATGCAAAGTTTCATCAACATTTTATTAATAGTTTTTAAAAATTTCGACTTGGAAGTTTGTTTGGGAAACCGAAATGCGTAAATCCTCTTAAGAATGTACCGTTTCCAGGATACGTGGAGTTTGGGGAGTTCCGAGCTGAACAGCCAGCGGTGAAGAAGGTCGGCACCTTCGCGGGCGTATTCTGCCCCGTGGTGCTGTCTATGTTCAGCGCGCTGATATTCATACGGATGGGTGAGTGGGATAATGGACTTAGTTTGAAGTGTGATAGAGCCGATAATTGATTGGCAAATGATTAAAGTTCGCGCGGGTTCGTGGGCTGCGATACCGCAAACAGGCCGATGCTCTATTGCTGCCTCAGTATTAGAAAAATAAATGCTAACATACAATTGGCTATTTGACAGTTGTAACAATAAAATATGAAATATGTCGGAAATGGTAGTTTATGATTTAACGATAATTATCCAATAGTTTTTTTTATTTAGATAATTTGTAAATATTTTTGTTACAAAACAAACTTTCGATTTTTTTTGTGTGGATTACAAGACCCGAAACATGGGCGGCAATGATTGAGCTTCATGTGACGTCACATTTCACAAAATTATCAAAACTTAACTGTCAGGTTTCAAGATAAATTTCTATATTTATTGAAATGTGACGTCACAGAGCAATATGTCACGTGACCAACCGTTTTCGCACAAAATTTGAAATGAATAAAGAAAAATATGTTTTTTTTCAATTAAATAAATAAAGCTTTTTCAAGAAAGAAAATATTGTATGGGGTATACAATAAGCGTTTGCAATTTTTAAAATACTTTTTCGAAAACTGTCAAGTAGCCAATTGCAATTTAAAGAAACACTGTAATTTAGTTTAATAGCGAAGACATTGCTCGCTAGTTTGATTAAGTATATTAAATTCGTTTTTTTAATCTACCACGTGTAAGCGCTTGGCATTCAACTCACCCGATGTTAAGTTGAGAAGGCCTAAGGTGGAAGCGCTCTTCAACCAGAATCCTCAACCACTGAGGAACTGGCTATCTTATCTCTATACTGTCGGAACACAACAATGCTATTAACATTATTGTAATGGCGCCAGACTTTAGATACCTAAGATGGTGGTAGCTAGCCATTCTGACTTTACAAGCCCTACTATCAACTAAATTAAGTACTCAAAAATGTCTCCCCCGCTGGGTATCGAAACCGGGACCTCTGAGTCTAAGATCGGTGGTGACCGGATGATGTTTTAAGCTAAGTGACAAACTACCCGCTTTGGGCCAGAGTGGTGGGTCATAGCTCAATATCCTCATGTGCTGAAGTCGTGCCCAGCAGTGGGAAGTTTAGAAGCTGATGATGAAGCAAAGTGACGAAGCAATTACACGGATATCGCGAACAAAGGCGTAACTCCGCTCATCGGTCACCTCACTACATTGTATTTGTCAATCGCAATAGCTGGGTGTCGAACCCGCCCCAAGGTCACCCGATATCTCCCGGTGACGTAACGGCGTGACCAATTGCGGTGAGATGGCGGAGACCTTGGAGCGAAGGGGCGTCACAGATTAGGTTTTTTCCAATTACCATTTACACCAATTACCGAAATGATGCTGTTGGATGTATGTGCAGTCTCTAATCCGTTAGTCGCCTTTTACGATACCCAAGGGAAGAGAGGGGGGGGTATTATTCTTTCACCGCTACGCGATACGGTTGATGTATGTAGAATAATAGAATAGAATAAATAAAACATTATTGGGGCCGTCCGTTAATCACGTGATGTTTTTTTTAGCATTTTATAACCCCTCCTTTCCCCCTTGATGATACGTGGTGAGCTTTAAGACTAACCACCACACACCAAAAATCACGTGTAATTTTTAGTATTTACAAAGAATCTTAAAATTTTTAGAATATTATTTTTAAATACAGGTATAAAGTTTTAATTTTATTCTACAAAATGAAGGGCCATGTATAAATGTCTAGACCTTCGATCAACAACACCAACTAGATAACGCGTCACGTACAAAATCAAAGCTAAATTCTGTCCACGTGAATAAATACTTTTTCAAAGCAATAAATTACTCCTGTCACTTAAAAAAGAAAACACGTCAATAACATTTAGTGGTGAAATCAACCTTAAGGGGCAACAAATAAAGTACTTTTTCCTGTTATGCCTTGCGAGAAAATAAGAGCTACTTCTCAAGTGCGCTCTTATTTACCAAGACAAACGGCATTTTTAGCGCCGACCTGACATTTAGTAGTATTGTTGATCGAAGGTCTAGACAGAAAGGTTGCAGGTTGTTTTTTTTTCAACGGCGAGTCTAGATCACTCTACTTTCGGTTTAGAAATCGCGCGTTAGACGAAAAAAGAAATACACGTAATAGTGATGGGCGATTGTGAATGACATTATTCGAATTATTCGATTGTAGAAGTCATTCGAATTATTCGAATAACTTTACAAATCATTCGATTTTGAATATAAGCAAGAAGCGAATAAGAATGTATAGCGTCATCTCATTCCTACCGATTCAAATTTCATTACTACTAGTTTATCTAGTCGAATATTCAAACCATCGAACTAACTTGTACGAGGGAATAAAAAGATAAACGAAACAAGTGTGTGTAAGAGAGAAAGAAATAAGTATAAAGAATCATCATGGCGTTTGCTCTTTTTGCATTCCCGCCAATCGCGCCATTATATTATTGGATTGTTCCTTCGAATATCAAATAAAAGTAGACTTTATGTTACGATAGATAAATACCAATTTTGAATGGCATAGTGAATGAGTGAACTAGCGGTTTCATTCGAATTCGCAAACTAGTGATCGATTGTTTTTTTATTCGATTGTTAATATGAGTTGTATCAAACCATTCGATTGTTCGAATCAGTAACCCTCCCCACTTGTGATATTTCGTGATTTTTGCCGAAACCCTCCTCCCCCCCCCCCCTATCGAGCCTCGCGTGATTAATGGACGGCCCCATTGTTGTGTTGCAGGCTACCTGGTGGGTAACGCGGGCCTGCTGG
Organism: Scoparia ambigualis; assembly: GCA_963921215.1. Taxonomy (NCBI): domain Eukaryota; kingdom Metazoa; phylum Arthropoda; class Insecta; order Lepidoptera; family Crambidae; genus Scoparia; species Scoparia ambigualis. The sequence goes on along the minus strand of OY992528.1, from coordinate 16,646,428 downwards.
TGACCCTCGGGCAGTTCGCGCTGGCGTACCTGATCGTCGTGTTCACGGTCACCTCCATCTGCGCGATATCCACCAACGGGGCGGTGGAGGGAGGAGGGGTGTACTGTATCCTTTGATCAACTGTCTGCATTATGATGAAGTTGTGTTAACGTAAAAATTCATCATCTACTTACTGCTGAACCTTCCTAACTGAACAAGAGTAATAAATAATAAATAAACTTTCCTACATTCACACCAATTATCTGGCTCAAGAGAAGCTTCGTTGTGAAACTCGTTAAATGGTTACTGGACAACGGATAAACATACTTAAATACATACTTATTATACACAGAAAACACCCAGACCCGAGACAATTTAGAAAAACAATAATTTCTAAATTGACCCGACCGGGGATCGCACCCGGGACCTCAGAGATGGCGACACCATGAAAACCGGTGTACAAACCACTCGACCAAGGAGGTCGTCATCAGCAGTTATATGTTTTCTTTACTTTTCATTAAAGAGTGTTTCTAAACAAATTACCTACTATCTTTATGTGTACAAATATCTTGTTTCACTCACATTTTTACTTTTTTTTAAAGACACCATTGTGAGCTGTTTTATAGAATCCGTCTGTGGGAAGGCCTGTGCCCACATGGTAGCAGACCCAGCAGTGAGCACAGACCCAACAGTAGGTTTTTTATAGGCTAATGATGAAAGGCACATAACATGTAGGTGGCACGTTATTTGCTAAATATGTAAATGTTTTGTTCCGTTACTTCCAGTAACATAACGATTTACATTTTTTATTCATATTTCTGAGCAGGGGGTCACCTGATGGAGTGTAATCACCGCCGCCCATAGACACCCGCAAAACCAGAGGAATCGCAGGCGCGTTGCCGGCCTTAAAGGAAGGAATAGGGTTAAGGAAGGAATAGGAATTGTGAGAAGGGGGGAGGGGATGGGCCTCCGGAACCCTCACTGGCTGGACGAAACACAACAGCACCAAGTGCCGTTATTTCATGCCGGATATTCGTGAGAGGGTGGTATTACGCCGGGCGAGCCGGCCCAATGCGAGCTGCAAAGCAGCGTGGCTCTACCACTCAGTCGGTGTCACTCATTTAGCACCACCCAGGGGTCACGTGTAGGGTCTCAAGGGTAAACATACGGACGCGAGTAACCTTAACCTCCATCGCGTTTTCATACAGCGTACAATTATTAGAAAAGTCAGTGGCAGAATAGCAGGAGCTGTGGATATGTACTATGTGGGGCTACTGAGCCATGTGTCTTATAAGCAGATTGGCTAGACTATCTTTTGCCGTGAAATGTTAATTTTAAACAGTATAAAATTTAAGACTTTAAACTATCGCGTTGCATTGGATTAAAACGGTTTTAACGGGACTAAACACGATTAATATTGTAAGTCAGTACATATCTACTTACTTACACAGAAGAGGAAAAAGCAGAATGGAAAGAAAAATCGTCTAGAAGTGAGTCGCCAGGCAGCGTTTTTACCTTACATAAAAGGTGTGACGGACAAAATTGGAACAGTACTAAGGCTGGCCTCACACAGCCGGAATGGCTTGCTGAATTAAGAATCTGAATTTAAGATTCTGAATTCCGGCACCTTGACTCACACATTCTTAAAACTTCAGATTGATCAGTAGTCTTGTGACTCCCGGCCTAAGCAAACGTCTCCGAGACGTTAACCGCTTGCTGTTTCAACCAGGGTTGCCGTTTTTTTTTCGCTGTTCCTACCAATTGACGTCCTCCGTGGTCGTGGTCAAGTGGTTAGCGCGCCGGGCCTGGCGTCGCGCCATCTCTGAGGTCCCGGGTTAAATTCCCGGTCGGCGAGTCAATTTAGAGAAAACTGATTTTCTTAATTGATTTCGGGTTTGGGTGTTTTTCTATGTTTATGTATATTTATCCATTATCTAGTTTAACCATATTAACGAGTTTCAATAGAAGCTTAAATTGCTATGAAATTTTCTAGAAATAAAATATAAAAATAAAAATTTATGATAAATCCTGCTAAAACTGCTAAGCGTTGTTTATAAAAATGCACCAAAACGGCTATATTTACCTTTATAATTTTTAAGAATTGAAGTACACACGGCAGCACATCACGCTACCCATTATACATATCTATAACTACGTTGTGGTATGGAGTGTTAGAAAGAAAGTGTCTTGAATTTAATTGGTGGAATTCTCTAGTTTATCAAAATTCCCGAATGGCGAATACAGGCGAATATGTCAAAAACTATCGGCCAATAGTAATTATTCACGGGGGTTGGCCACGCCCCCTGCGCGGCCGCCACCGGGCCGGAATTTTTCTTCTGGCAGTCCAGTCACACGTCACGGCAGCGACGCTCGCGTTTTGTAAACACCATCTCTAAGTCTGTGGTAAACACAAAAATGGCACCTACTTTAAGTAGGGTGGAGTGAGAGCAAATAATTGCTTTAAGACGAAGTGGATGCCGAGTCAAACATATATGTGACCAAACTGGAGTAACGGTGAGTAATTTATTTTCATAATAACCTACTACAAAATATAATTTGTTAGATGTTAGGTGTTAGAAAAGACAAAACAGTGCCGCAGGAGACCCGGCTTAACAGTGTTAGATTAATGTTTATTTGTAAACAAAAATGGCGGTTAACTTAACTCGTAACTTTCATCTAAATAGGTTCTGCTTTTTTATTTAGTTTCATGCTATATTAAAGGAATAAATTTTACTGTTTATTTGTAAACAAAAATGGCGGTTAACATAAGTCGTAACTTTTATCTAAATAGGTTATCATGATTTTTTATTTAGTTTCATGATAAATTAGAGGAAGAAATTTTACTAAGGGATGAATTATATTAAAGCGGGCCGTGCACGGGGCGCGTCCGGGCTCCGTCCGTAATGGCGGCTCCACATTATTAGTGCCGACACATAATAAATAATAAAGTGCCGTGACGCTCCGTAAACAGTTTTTTTTTCTCTACGTCCATTTCGCGGCGGGTTTCACGAACGATTGTGAGCATCCCGTGAATCTGGAGGGCACGACTTGTGCCGTGAATTCGCGCGTGAATTCACGGCACTTAAAGCCTGTATACACTTTGATTAGTGATTAGTGCTGGTGACGAGTGCAAGTGCTTAGTGATTAGGAGTAAACACGTGTGGACTGGGCTGCGTTCTGTCGCTTCACTCGAGCGCACTCCGGCGCCCGCTCTAACCGTTCCGTGGCTTGGTGAAATTTTACTCTGATGGCTGTCAGAGCGTAGTTTCATCGGTTCTGTGCTAGTTTAAGTGTTCTGTGGCTCAGAGCGCAGCAACCAACCATCAAATCGGATGGTTATTTTCACTCTGACAGCTATTTGACGTTTATATCATTTAAAAAGTGTCAAAGTTTGCAATTTATGTCAAAACGTCTCGAAAAATTCCGCCTGTTGTTTGGTTGTTTCGTATTGTTTTACTTTTTAATAATTCTGTTATTTAAGGTATAAAAGTGGAAAAAATGGAGACAGAAGAATGTTTTCTCGTACTGGAGAGGAATACTTCAGAAGAGGTTATAAAAACAACTTGATTGTTCCGTGGCCTGGTTGCAACTCAAACGAGTTAAACTTTAACCAAACAACTACACCCAAAACGACGGAACGCACTCCAGCGATTGATTAGTGCGAGTGGTTAATATAGTTAATTAAAGTAGCCCGCGTAGTAAAGTGATACGTGGGTTCTAAAGTTTCTTCATTATTTCTTGCAATTGCAAGTGCGCTTCTTGACGTGCGTACTAAACACAGCCACTTGACAAAATGGACACTACTCGCACTACACATCCTGCACTAATCACTTGCAACTAATCACCTGCACTTGCACTGTCGCACTTATCAAAGTGAATACAGGCCTTAATGTGGAGCCGCCATAACGGATTTTGTGAGAATGCAGATTTTTCATTCTTCTTTAACCGTAAAGTGTAGTAATACGAGAAATAGTTAGCCATAAAATTATAATTTTGTAAGGTAATCACTGTTTTTACACGGGACGAACAAACTAACACCAACTTGTGCTGTTGTTTTATTTGATAGTAGGTGTTACCAATGGTGTATTAAAACAAACCCTAATTGACGTTTTCTTTCAGCGAAAAACAGTATATTTTTGGCTTCGCCGATGGGAAGAGTCTGGGTCCCTAGAAGCTCACCACCGTCAGCACTACGAGAGGGCTACGACGTCTGAGGAGGACGCGGCCATAGTTGCTTCACACTCTGCTGATCCCTTTTTGAGCACAAGAGTGTCTTCTTCTAATTATAGCGTGAGTATATCATAACAATTACCTACCTTGTTTAAACTCTATTGAAATTAACACCTATTAAACAAAAGTGGGATTTAACTTGCTATTCTTTCTGCCATTGACTTGGCTGACCAAAAAACCACTTACTGCATGTGTATTTGATGAATTTTTTGATGAAGGTTTTAGTTAAATTATTAAAATAATAAGCTCAAATGCCTTCGCACTTCTTGAGAATGACTTTTTGACAATGAGTAGTCATTGCATAATCTTAATAATTTATTAAGATCCTTTTAAACACGCTTTAAATATCTTTACAAATAAATTAAGTAAAGAATTCAATTTATTATTTACTATGACTGTAAAGTTATATTGAACATGGTTTGTAGTAGGGTGATAATGTTGAATTTTTTTTTTTTAAATATCTTGATAACAGAAGCTATGGCTAGATTTAAATAAAGTTTGAATAAGTATATTTTTCTAAACAAAAACAATTAAGTAAGTACTAGAATTGTTAAGAGGGTTTACGCATTTCGGTTTCCCATACAAACTTCCAAGTCGAAATTTTTAAAAACCATTAATCCAATTTTGATGAAACTTTGTATGCTAAAGTAAAACACAGGGATCTAAATAGTTTGTTGAAAACATTTTAAAAAACGTTCATTTAGCTGAGTTATTGCGATTTAAAGTCTACTCTAGAAAGTTTAAAATCGCAATAACTCACTTAAGTAAACGTTTTTTAAAAATGTTTTTAACAAATTATTCAGATCCCTGAATTTTACTTTAGCATGCAAAGTTTTATTAAAATTGGCTTAGTGGTTTTTAAATATTTCAGCTTGGAATTTATACAATATAGGAAACCGAAATGCGTAAACCCTCTTAAATCAATGTTTCCATAAATAAAAACCTCCAAAATTTGGGAAAGTTGTGAAGTGCCAGCTATTTATTGCATAATCATAATAATCAATTAGGGGGTCCCAATTGCATGTTTACTACCTATATATCCTTTAAAGTTTAAAAAATTAAATTGATTAATTACTATGTGTAGACATGGTTTGTATAGTAGGAATATCCGAAGAATATATTTTTATCAAATATTTGGCTTTGGATACATTTAACTACCTATAATATTAACTACATGCAGTAAAATAATTCAATCAGTGTTTCCAATACCTATTATTTTAAGCCAGGTTACAGACTGTGTGCCAAATTTCATGTGAATACATATTCAGCCTTTTTAACCAACCATAAAATATTTTACATTTTTAATAGAAATATAATTTTAGAGACCGTTGGATATTTTATGTCTACAATAAAATAAAACATTGACATAAATTGGGTGAAATCACTAAAAGTCACACACAATCCTAAAGTTGGTCCTCTGATTCCTGATTAAGTTTTTAAATTTAACATATTTACTGTATAGTTAAAATCTTTAGTTTAATGAATTTACTTTACTTTTTTCTTTGTTTTAGGTTTCCATGGACACTATCCGGAGAAGATTAAAAGAGGCCGGGAAGAAATGCAGCAGACCTGCGAAAAAAATTCAATTATATGAACATCATAAAGAGGCAAGAGTTAGCTTTTGCTTAGAATTTTACAACTTTGACTGGGATAATAATATAGTTATTTTTGTTGACGAAAAAAGGGAAAACGGGAAATAAAGAGGACCCCAGTAACTATTGACCAATTTCAATACTACCAGCAAGTAAGATTTATGAAAAAATTATTCTCAAACAGTTAGTGGAATACTTTATTTTAAATAATCTTTTACATAGTAAGCAAGTCGGTTTTACTAAGGGTCGTTCCACTACTGATGCAGGTGTTGCTCTAGTAAAACATATATTTGATGCCTGGGAGGAGTCTCATAACGCTCTTGGAGTTTTCTGCGACCTGTCCAAGGCTTTCGATTGCGTTGAGCACCGGACATTGGTGATGTAGTTAAATTACTATGGTCTCAAAGGTTTTGCGCTTGATTTGATAAAGTCTTATCTCAGTTCTAGAACACAAACTGTCTATGTCAATGGAACTAACTCATCTGGTTCTCAAGTAAAAAAGGGAGTTCCACAAGCGTCAATCCCTTTCTTACTTTTGATATATATTAATGACCTTCCATTCTTTGTAGAAAACTTCTGTGATATTATATTGTTTGCAGATGATACTTCACTCATTTTTAATGTGACTAGGTCTAAGAAAAATTATGACGATATTAACAATGCTCTTTTAGAAGTACTCAGTTGGTTTACTGTTAATAATTTACAGTTAAATGCTAAAAAAACCAAATGCATTAATTTTACACTACCAAATGTTAAGACCGAACAAATTGATCTAAGGATAAACAGTGATAAATTAGATTTGGTAGGTTCGGTTGTTTTCCTAGGGATAACCCTTGACTCAAAACTTCAATGGAATCCTCATATATCGAAATTGGCCGGCAAACTCAGTTCTGCTGCTTACGCCATTAGAAAAATTAGGCAGTTAACCGACGTTGAAACTGCTAAAAGGTTTACTTTAGTTATTTTCACAGTGTCATGTCATATGGCGCCCTACTGTGGGGAACAGCGGCTGATGTTGAAACTATATTTATTTTACAGAAACGGGCAATAGAACCATCTATAGACTAAGCTCACGAACTTCTCTAAGAGATATTTTTAAAGAAGTTGGTGTTCTTACAGCTGCATCTCAATTTTTTTTGTGCGCTGCAATATTAACTCATTTGCTAAACACAGTGACGTACACAATTTCAGTACTAGAAATAAGTCAAAACTTATGATGCCCCTGTTCAGGTTACAGAAGGTTCTCGGCTCTTTCTTGGGGCAAGGTATTCACTATTATAATAAAATACCAAGTACTGTACTAGAATTACCTTTACATAAGTTTAAAAATCATATAAAATCTCATTTACTTAAGAAAGGTTATTATACAGTTAAGGAAGAAGAATACAAAACAGCCTGGTAATGATAAAATAATCACATTATATTTTCTTAAGTCCATTTTCTTTGTAACTAGCTCATACCCTGGTAGATAGCCTTTATCAGCAGTGTCTTACAGACAAGAGGTACCTACTCAAAACTTATGTTGTGTAAAACGTTGCCTAAATGTTTTCTTGCTTGCTTCATTGGAGTTGCTCGAGTGTGTCATGCTCTCTCAAAGTGTCTCTGCGGTGGTGGCATGTGCGTCGGGTCGTTACGTTCCCTAAAACGTGGTTGAGCGAAGCGATGGCTAATTCACATGTCATACTCGTGAACGGGTGCCGCCTGTGGAGGCTGGTCTGCTCTTGCTAACTTATTTTTATTATTAGTATATTAGTAGTTATAGTCTTACTTTTTTTTTCTGTACTGTAAGACATTGATAGCATTGATTATTTTATATTGATGAATACCTGAACTTTTTATTTTTATTAATATATTTTTTATTTTTATGTCCTTGTAGTTGTTTTATGTTTTTATTATTGTAATGGAAAGTGCCCTTCTATGATAGGGAGGGCATTTTTCAATTCTAATTGACGGTGTAAAAGAAAGGGAGAAAGGAAATGCCCTTGCTGAGTTTCTTGCCGGTTCTTCTCATTACAAGGCTCCCGCCCCATAGTTAGACTTACGAACCGATGGCATAAATGACATTCATAAGTGCTGTAACCTAAACATGGCCTAACCTGAATAAATGATATTGAATCTTGAAGTTATGTTATGGAATTGTGATAATGAACCCTTGTTTTGAAGTCTGCTAAAAACGCCCAGTCAAATTGACGTAATAAGACGTATTTTTAATTTAATAATGACTTTGAAGTATTATAATTAAGTTTATAACCCTAGAGTTACTTTAGATTTGGATGGTTTATTTAAATAAATTTTATAAATGTTTTCGTTCTATCATTTAATTGTTGGAGAATGTTCAGCTTATTGCTCTGTTTCTTAATTTCTTTTCCATGTATTTGTTATCAGAATAATAATGTGATAGGTTGAACCTTTGATATTATATTAGCTATAAGTATCGATCAAATTCGGGGTAATTAATCACCCTGAATACCTATTTGTGTAATTTATTTAGAGTAGTAAGTTTATTAAAGTTCCTACTATTTTATTGGTTAATAAATCAGAGAGTTTAAATATATTGAAGATTATAATCAATAAATGTTTATTTGTGTTAGTTTATTGTTTTTATTTTTCTAAGTTTAAGTTCGAAACTCAATAAGAGCCTTATTACAATATTTTAACAGTTATTCGTTGACTATTGAACATTTAAAAGATAATAGAAAATCAAAGACCGCGTTGTAAAATTTCTTCTTCTTCTTTATCGAGTGGCTGGTGAGGCCTGGTGTCAGAGTTTTTACAAGCCGCCATTTAGGTCTCTGACTTGACTTGTTGCTATATTTACGACAGCAACTGTGACCAACGGCTTTACGTGCCTTCCGAAGCACGACCAGACCGGAACAAGTATACAAAGATATGTTCCGCTGAAAATTGAACCCAGTCCTCCGGGTACCTATTGTAAGCAGACTTACTAACATTCAACCACGGATAAGTCTGTAAAATTAATAAAGCTACAAGTATGCTCTGAGTAATTATCATTTTATGAACACTTTTTGGGACATAACAATTAACCCCACGTGCTATTGTCCACGTGGGAGGCCTGTGCCCATCAGTGGGACGTTTATTTGCTGATGATGAACAATTAACCCCTTGAGTATCGTAAAACCAGACCCAATTGAAAATAAATTGTTTCGTGACCGCCGGCGGTCTTATGATCCTTGACCTATTATAGTGTTTCCTTACTTTTTGCATGTTTCATGTTTTGCAGAATTCACACGGCTATTAATAATATTTCCCACATTCACACAAATTACTTAGCTTAAAGTAAGCACTGTAAGGCTTGTGATATGGATACTAGGTAACGGATACACTTACATATACAATACGTAGATAATATAGATATAAATACATATAAACACCGACTCGGTTCAAATTACTCGGTAAAAAATTACCATGTTCATCACACAAACATTTGTTCGTACCAGGATTTGAACCCGGGACCTTTGGGGTTGGAAGGCAGGATCTCTGCCAACGGGCCACATCGGTCTTCGCTTGTGCTTGAGTCACTATGTTTCACTTTATTTATTTTATAAAACATTATGGCCTCAGAGTATCATTTGGTCTTTTATACTTATACCCCAGTAATCACCACCTAACTGTCAAAATAATTTTCGAATTTCTTATCAATTTCTATTCTCTTAATTTTATTATGTTGTTTTAAAGCTGGCCACTGACGATCAGTTTTGCGCGTCAGTCCCAGGCGTAAAACTGTGGCGTCACTCCAAGTGGTTTTACGCCAAACAGATTTCCCCACTCACTGGCGTCACTCCGGCTCGTCGGTTCTCGACCGGCCGGTACAATCAATTTTGAACTTTATTGCTTGGTTCTAAGGATCAATATTCATTGGAGAAATTCGAACTGACGCGATTGGAGTGACGATTAGTCGATCACACACGGTCAGGTGAGAGTAGCCTACTCTTGAAACAGAAATGCATTAATCAATTTCCAATCATAAATCTAAAATATGTCAAATGGCACTTTTGTAAGCGACAATAGCGCCGCCACATTGGAATTAAATTGCGTGGAAATTGATTGAACAAATTATTATCGAGATGACGTTCCGGAATTATCTTTACTTATCCCAATATCGATACATATTAATCGCATTGGAATTGTATTAAGATTGAGTTTGCGTTTGAGTGTAACCCCCCAGGGGCCCAAGTCTGCTAATTTACGAATGGCATAATTGAATCGCAATTGGTTCGCATTGTAATTGTTTGACACATTTGGTATTCTCTTACTCATTTAAGAATACCAAATGTGTCAAACAATTACAATGCGATACAATTATGCCATTCGTAAATTAGCAGACTTGGGCCCCAGTTTGGCGCGACGCGCCGCCGCCGGCTTGGATTATGGTAGCCACGGAAAATTCCGTCTCGCTGTCAGTTAAAACTCTTTAGTGACGATTCGACATTCACGATCAAATTTTGGACTGACGTCAGTTCAACTAATGGGAAAAACTGATCGTCAATTTCTGCGATCTAGCAGTCAAAACATGTATATATAATGAGTTAGAGTCGATCGCTATAGGGCAAGTCACACAGACAAGAGAAAATTCTTTCATTACATATTTATTAAACGTTAGGAATCTCCCCTAAATTAAATCCTCACCACGAATTTAAATTTTTAAATTTGTTGTCTCAAAAGTTTTCTTATTAGACGATATGATTCGCGCAGAGCGCTGTAGGGTTTCTCACCTTGTGTTCCACTTGTCCCAGGTTAAATTCCAGGTCGGGTTAATTCCTAATGTTGGTTTTCTAAACTCCGAGATACCTACCCAGCGTCTCTACCAACACAAGGGTGTTAAATTCCTTGTTGTCTGGCGCATATACAGTAGGTTATAAACCACATCGCAATACGAGCGAGAATTCTCTAAATTCAGTTAAAGAGTGTGTTACGCTATTTTAATACGAGCGAGAATTCTCTAAATTCATTTATAGCGTGTATTACGCTATTTTACATATGAGTATGTTATTCGTTATCAATTTTAAGATTCATCGCAAATGCAAAAATCTATATAAGCTACTTCCCAATGTTTTTCTATAACTAGACAGAATCAGTGTTACCTAATACCACAATCCCAGGAATTATGAAAATACTAGAAAAAATTCGGACCGAGAATCGAGAATGTAGGCGGGATTCGAAACCGCGTCCCTCGCTTTCCGGGCAAGTGCGCTGACCACTACGCCACCGCGGCCGGCACAAAGATCGTCGAAATTCTTCTAGTGATTTTACTTACGTCCCAAGCCGACGTCATCACAACAATCTACCCTAACACTCGATAGAAACACTTTTGCAAATATTTCTATCAGATAAGTTGACATTTTGCTATGTAGGTATATTTCATAATTTAATTTAACATTAAAAATGTTACTTTTTATTTATGAAAATCCAGAATTAGTTAAATGCCCTAGGGCCTACATCGGCAAGGCATCACAAAAATGATTTCCGAGGCTAGGGTAATGAAGATATTATTATTACACTACAATAAAAAATCGATATGAAAATATGGCTAAGATTTTTATTTTTCCATTCCATTAAGTAACGCTTTTAGGAATAAATGAGTCCAAAGTTATTCTAATATTAATAACTAAGATTAATCCTCAAAAATTGTTTTATTTTCGCGATTCACCTACAGAGCGTGATACACACATGCAAAATAACGTATAACGTATGTGTGCGGCGGCAATGCAGCACGACTCATTTGACGTGGGACTGATATAGGCTATTTATCTCTTTCGCACGATTCTCTCTGTTCAACTTTTGAAGCGCTCAAGGTCAAAGTGTGGTAGCCTGATGTGCTGGCGTGTGTACATCGAAGATTAAACACTATTAAAGCAACGTATCAATAAGATAACATACAAACTAAATATCTAAAATTTACTTTTAAAAATGCTAAAAAAGTAGGATCCTACTAAAAATGGCAACACTGAAATAATTCAGAATCTGAATTCCAGCATGTGTGTGCCGCTCCATATAAAATGTATGGGAATACGCGCGTTCTGAATTCAGAATCTTAAATATTCAGACACGGAATTCCGGACGCTCGTCAGCTCATTCTTCCAGATCGATCTGAGAAATTCAGATTCTGAAAAAATCAGCATGTGTGTGGAGCATACTGATATTGTATGGTATTCCGGCCTTTCTGAATTCAGAATCTGAATTAAGATTCTTAATTCAGAAAGCGATTCCGGCTGTGTGAGGCCAGCCTAAGAAACTTCTCCATTAAAACTGTATATACTCCGTTATGCCAAATATCTTACAAATTGCGGTCGCCTAAAGACGTCATACCTTTCCAAACACCGGGAGTTTATAAACTCGATTGTAGCTGTGGTAGTTCGTATATTGGACAGATTAAGCGGACTATCGCAGAACGTTTCAAGGAACACATCGCAGCTGTCAAAAATCGACAAATAGACAAATCGGCGGTAGCTGAACACCTGCTGGAAGCTGGAGTTAGTCACTGGATGGAGTTACATGATCCTAAAATCCTCTCCACCGATCGTTATTATCATAGCAGGATAGTACGTGAAGCGATTGAGATCAAGAAGTAAAAAAATTTCAATCGGGAGGACGGGTTTAAATTATCATCAGCATGGAATCCAGTGATTGGCAAATGCAAACCGCAACGTCGGTCTATAACGAGAAACTCCGATACTGTTAGTGTAGTGTGCCGGAGTCGTGTTACTGAAGATTCATTGCACTGTGACAATTTAAGTGAACGTGTGAGGGTGGATGAAGAAACAAATATCCGCCCGAGCCGACGACGCCGCGCACCGCCAGTTCGCTTGTGGCCACGGCCGCGGCATCGCGGCCGAAACGTCAAGCAGTAAGTGCCTTCGCACACGGCGTCGTATTGTAATCGTATCGTAAGCGTATCGTAATACGCGCGTAGGACGAGAGCAATACGAGCACGTACATTTTCAAACAAATCCGCACACGAAGCGTTGCTGCAGCGAATCGTAGGAGACACCGCTTCGTGTGCGGACTTGTTTGAAAATGTACGTGCTCGTATTGCCCTCGTCCTACGTGCGTATTACGATACGCTTACGATACGACGCCGTGTGCGAAGGCACTAAGTAGATATGTACTTACTTACAAAATTAATCGTGTTTAGTCCCGTTAAAACAGTTTTAGTATAAAATTTAAATTCATATAACCAGTATGAGCCGTGTCGCTTAGCGGCTTATTAACAGAATACTACCACCTCTTCTCTCTTCCCTTGGGAGTCGTAAAGTGACTAACGGACTAAAGACTGCACATACATCCAACAGCATAGAGCGGCGATTACCTCCCCACCTGTCACGCTAAGCACATATGCAGTCGCTATTTAGTGAAAAGTGGACTATAGCAGAGGATTGCTTTTACATTGCCTAGTCTCTGACTACCCCTTCGGGGATAATAGTCGTGAATATATGTATGATATATCAGATCCATTCCCAAAAAAAACAGTTCTATCAACAGCCTTTTACGATGTTTCCTTAACATTGCACCAGTTATGATAAGCCGCACGCTGGGCCCAGAGTTCGGTGGTGCGATTGGCACACTATTCTTCTTTGCGAACGTGGCCTCCAGTGCTCTGTGCATATCTGCGTGCACTGAGGCGCTCGTGGAGAACTTTGGACCTAATGGTGAGTGTGTAAGATTGATTTTCAAGTAAAAGTAGGATATTAACCTCGTTCGCCTTGGTCTTAAAACCAGAGGCCTTCTCTCAAGTGCATCCTAATCTTCGTTGGATCGTAATTTGTCGTAAAATGCAGGCATGCAAACAGCATGCAAGCAGCATGCAAGCAAACATAAAGCATGCAAGCAAGCACACTGCATGCAAGCAAACATGAAGGCCCCTGTCTTTGTCTGCTGGCTTAGTGGTCTAATAGATGGATGGATAGATTAAAAAGAGCAATAGAAGCAAGAGCAAAAAAAAGAGCAGCGTACGCATTGTAAGACGAATTAGAACTACAAGAATAGGGCTCTGATCTGACACACGAGCGGCACGTTGATGCAGAGCGCTTCCAGGCCAACCAAGTCTCCCTACCCGTCGCTAGCCTCAAGACGCCTAGAACGCGCCCAAACATCCTGTTGGGGTGAACTCTGGTGATTGCTCAACAGGCAGTACCAGATCACCCCTGCAGCAAGTGAGGAGATGTACTGTGGTTTTTAGTGGTAGTATCTCCTGCGGGAGCTAGCAGGAGAGCCCCCAAATTATGGTAATGAGATTTTTTTAGTAGAATAAAGGCTGACAAATTCTCGAATGCGCTTAAAGAGTAGGGCCTCCATTGCATTTATTATTTTGATCTTTATTCAGGCACAAAACCTGCCATAACTTTTCATAACACGTTCACAGTCCTATGAGCCACCACATATGGCTCTGTTAAAAGCCAAAGGCGCGCAGTGGCGTCCGCCAGTCTGGCGCGTGCACGAAGAACGGTCGTATGTTAGTGCGCACAAGGTCGCACTCCAGTTTGATATAAATAGTCTTTAAGGTGTAATCCAGGTGGTTTTGGTGGTCTAAGTAGGGCCCCCTGGTCAGTTATTGTGTCGTGGTATCGTGTGCAAGTGTTTCCAAACGTGGAGAGTAACAGTTCGTGGTTGTGGCGCGGCGTGGTGCCATAGGAGGAGCGCTCCTTCCTTCTCCGCTGTCCTGAGGCTGCTGATGGGACACTTGCAGTAAATTCTAGATTTAAGATTAGGCTAGGCATTTCTATCTAGTGTCATCTTAGACGCCGTGAATTGCGGACATAAGTACGCCCCGGCGTGTTGACTGAGGTTATGACAACGTGCTTTCTGTCCTACACAATACTGGCTGCGTACTACACAGGCTCATAACAATTGAAATTCTATTAATTTTAATAATGGACTAGGAATATGTTAGTAAATCGAAGTGAACAGTATCAACCGTTACCCAGGCTACCTGGTGGCTCACGCCACGGGCATCCCCGACGGCTGGTGGTACCGCTTTCTGTACCGTTCGCTGCTGAACGCGTTGGGCGCGGGCGTGTCGCTCGCGGGCGCGCCGCTGTTCGCGCGCACCAGCCTCGCCATATGGCTCACCATGCTGGTGTGCTTAGCCAGCGCCGTGGTCAGCTTCTTCGTCACGCCCCTCTCTGAGGTAAGACATACACTCATGCCCGTTTTCAGGAGTTCATGTTCATCCACCTATCTCTCAGCTCACATTAACAAACTAGCATATTTATTTCACACCTGAAGTCCAGTCAATCTTCAGGCAGCTAAATCTGATCGACATCACTAGCCAACGCTGTCGCCAGCTTCGTCGCCACTCCTTGAAACTCCACTCTCTGAAACAATTAAGACACTCTTTAATTCAGACTTGTATAAGCACGCGTCTCGTTTTTTTCACACTTTGATACAAACACATAGAGTGCTAGATAAAGTGGTACCGCTGCTGATACAGCACTATTTCTTTCTCTGTCTCTCTCTCTCGTTCTGACTTACTTTTTTGCAACCCATACCAACCCACAGCTCTCTACAAGCACTCCACCTATGTAGTTTGAATTGCGGCTCGCAGACAACGCGTGTTGCTGGCGGACGCGCCGCTGTTTGGTTGAAACCACTCGAACCCACACCAACCCTCAGCTGCAGCTGACTACAAGCCTCTCTAGTAGTGTGAAGTGTTTGGGGCTGGTGATGCCACTTCGTCTCCGCTCGCTGCTGAACGCGTTGGTCAGCTTCTTCGTCACACCCCTCTCTGAGGTAAATCACTCTTCAATCAAGACGTGTGTATACACGTCTCTCTTTCACATTAAAACACTGCTAAGTTTATTTCTTTCACAGCTGATCGACATAATGGTATGACTAGCCAACGCTGTCACCAGCTTCTTCGCCACTCCGTGTCCGTGTCGCTCGCTGGCGCGCTGCTTTTCGTTCGTTTACCCTCTTTTCTATCTCTCGCTCTCTCTCTTTCTATCTCTGTCCCTCTCTCTCTCAAACGTTAACCTACAGCTGTCTACAAGCTTCACAACTTACGTAGTGTGAAGTGTGTGTGTGTTTTTAGCTGGTGGTACCGCATCGTCTACCGCTCGCTTGGTCAGCTTCTTTGGCACGCCCCTCTCTGAGGTATAACTTACATACATCTCGCCCGTTTCCAGGAGTTCCTGTTCATCCATCTTTCTCTCAATCTAGCCAACACTGTCGCCAGCTTCTTCGTGCACTTTCTAGACAAGTCACTCTTCAATTAAGGCGTGTATGTACACACGCCACGCCCCTCTCTGAGTTAATACATACATACATTGCCCGATTCCCGGAGGGGTAGGCCGTGGTCGTTTCTTTCCAACTGAGGTAAGAAACTCTTCATACCCCCTTGTCTGTCACGAAGACTCCTAGAGGTTGCTAATAATGGAATTTCTATTGTGTCCAGACACAATACCATCGCAGAGACACTTTGAGAGAGCATGACACACTCGAGCAACTCTAACTAAAACAAGAAAACAATAAAAGTTTTTTTTAAATTATAAATAAACCCAATACCTTTTGCAACTAACACAGGTATTTTAGGGTTCTTTGGGTCCCAATGAACAAATTGACACGTATCCTATGACTGTTGTAGAATGGGGACAGGGTTCTTACAAAATCCCCCATGGTCCTTTTACATTTTGAGGTAGGTTGACCAGCATCTGAACATAAGTATGTATGTGATTGGTTGCAGATCGACAAACCAGACACCAACCACCTGGTGAACGCCACCCAGTTCAACTACACAGGTCTGAGCGCTGCCACTTTCACCTCCAACCTGTACTCAGATTACGGGCGTGACTACACGACTAGCGACGGAACTATGGTGGACTTCGCGTCGGTGTTCGGGGTTCTGTTCACGGGCGTCACCGGGGTGATGGCGGGGGCTAATATGAGCGGTGAGTTGTGGCTGTTATAGTTGTTGTTCAATCAAAATCAAATTAGATTTAGTTGATAAGCACTTGAAAAGTCTAAAATATTGTTTTAGCATTTCAAATGTAGGACGCCTTTTTTATTTATTTATTTGTTTATTGGTTCACCGACATAAGTAACTGCATTTCAAAGTTACATAGTCTTAAAATTGAGGTTTCTTTTAGCTAACTGTTCTTACAATTAGGGGTGATCACAGCACGCATATATGGGTGGTGATCAAGAATGAACTCAACTACAATGATTAATTATAGTAACTATTGAACTATAAAAGAAACAAAACAGAAATAAACTAACTACTTCGAATTTAAAGGACTTAAGTTAAGTAATTTGTTATAAGCAGTTTCAAATGCGTTGGACGGCTCTGAAAATGGAAGTCAAATTCCGGTAACCCTTTAGATAGATCGTTGTTCAGACGAGCCATACTAACAACCGGAGAAAAATGGATAAAATGTCCGACCAAATAATCGGCATCCAGATTTTCTATTTTTGCTTCTAGCAACCCTAGTTGCTATACCAATTTCCGACACTAGAATCATTTTTTATCCCTAGGCGAACTGAAGAACCCAGCGAAAAGTATACCAATGGGCACGCTGACAGCTCTTCTCTTCACTGCCATATCGTACGCGGCGCTGAGTTTCCTCACCGCGGCCACGTGTTCACGGGAACTGCTTCAGAATAACTATGTGTACCTGCTGCCTATCAACGTGTGGCCACCCTTCATTGCTGTGGGTAAGTCAGCAGAAACGACTGGTGAGACAGACAAATAAACATTTAACGCTAAAAACGTATTAAAGGCATCCTCCTACGCATAACTTTTCATACCCGACGGACGTTTCGACCGAGTTGCACCGGTCATGGTCACACAGGCTGAAACGTCGGATTTATAATGCAAAAGAAAGTTTAAAAGTGTATATGGTTAGAGAGATGTAGATGATACTCCGGAGATTGCTTATGGCCGTCCCGGATCGCTCTGGCGGCACGTGAGATATATTTTTTATATAGCCTACATTGTGTCCTACTGCTGTTCAAAAGCTCTACGTTTCCACTCGTTCTTATTCCGGGCCGCCTTAGACCACCCAGGCAAAAAATGTTCAAAGTCGTCGCTCCACCTCCGCCTCGGAGAGAGAGATATACTACTATATTTTTTTTTGTAATTACCGCCGCCATTGACCCCCGCAAAACCAGAAGGATCGCAGACGCGTTGCCGGCTTTTAAGGAAGGAATAGGAATTGTGAGGGGGGGGGGGGGACCTCCGGAACCTCTCTCGAATCTCCGGAATTGCCGGACGAAACATTGTTTTACGCCGAATATTCGTGCGAGAGTGTCACTCATTAAGCACTTCCCAGGGGTCACGTGTAGGGTCTCAAATGTAAACCTACGGACGCCAGTAACTTTAACCCCAGCACTTAAGCATCAAGCAGAGCTAGATGATGCAACGATTAGCGCGTTTGGGCTACGAATGAACCAACGTTTTTTCTACGTAAAAATGAGGCAAACGTTTCATTTGAGAAGTAATCGTCGCAGATGCGTTGCCGGCTTTGAGAAAGGAGTACAAAGTTTTGAATAAGTATACCCCTTGAAAGGGAGGTAAGGGGTGAATGATGTAATTTTACCTTTAATCTATGTTTTTTTTTACATTGACCAGGTATGCTAATGGCGACCTTCTCCGCTGGATTGTCAAACCTCATTGGAGCATCGAGAGTTTTGGAAGCGCTGGCGAAAGACAATATTTTCGGTAAGTGTAAATGTATTTTTGGTGCATTTGGTTTGATTGGTGGTGGAGTTTGTTAAGTCCGCCTGGCTAGCTACCACTATCTTAACTAAAGTCAAGCCATAACAAGAATGTTAATTATTTATGACCTCTGTGGTCTAGTGGCTAAGCCACCGGTTTCAGGCCCAGAGGTCCCGGATTCGATTCCCAGCGGGGAGTACATCTTTGTGTGCTCGGTTTGGTTGGTGCTAGGGCTGTTAAGTCCGCCTGGCTACTACCATCTTATCTAAGTCTGTCGCCATAACAACTATGTTTATAGCATTGTTGTGTTCGGACAGTTTGAGATAAGATAGCCAGTTCCTCAGTGGTTGAGAATTCCGGGTGAAGCGCGCTTCCACCTTCGGCCTTATCGTCACTTACCATCAGGTGAGATGAAGACCAAGCGCTTACACCACAGAATAACTAATAGTACTACCGTACAGAAGGTTCACTCTATAACTAAAGTCAAGTGTAGGTATAAAAGTTACTGTACCTAATGTTCAAGTAATAACTAGTTAATTTTGTCTCACCCAGGTTTCCTACTGCGTCCCATGGCGTCTCACTCGGGCAACCCCGTGCTAGCAGTTATCATGTCATGGCTGCTGGTGCAGATCGGCATCATGGCGGGCTCGTTGAACGCTATAGCACAGGTACGCTACCACACGTAACGGATCAAACTCAAATACAGAGACAGAGTTGATTCCGTACAAAAAGTAAAATTTTAAACACTGAAAAAAGACGACAACCTCAGGCGGGAATCGAACCACGCACCTTCCGCATTCCGGGCGGCTGCCTTAACCACTTGGCTACCGAGGTCTGGCTTTCAACCGTCGAAATTTGTCAGTGCTTGATGCTTATGTTTTTAGTCAACATTGCTTCATCAAATCTTAGAAGTTTTCACCTCTGAGATCCGAAAGAAATATTTTTACAAATATTTGAACATTCGGTTAAGATAAAGCTGCGTTTATAGATTAATGTTTTATATTTTAGCGTTTTATTAACGCTTAAATATACTTAAGTATGTATGTATGTATGTATGTATGTAAATATGCTTAAATATACTCTTTAACACTATGTGCCGTGTACCGGCCGCCACATAATAACAAATATCAATTTATCGTCGAATTGGACAAACTGCTTGACCGGTTTGCGAACACTGATTTGATTGTTTTGGGAGACATAAACATTAATTTAAAGATCGATAATCCTGTTAAAAAATCATACATGGACATAATGAGCGGGCACGGTCTATCATGCGGCATCACTGACTACACAAGAATAGAACTACTGAACGATCTAGTAACAAAAAGTTGTATCGACCACATATTTGTCCGATTCCGCATGAGAGACGTGTACTCGGGCGCGCTCTGCACTGTACTGGCTGACCATAGGATAACTGCAGCGACAATCGTTTATAATTCTAACGTACAGGACGCTCCTATTTTTGTGACTCGGCTAGACAATTGTAAGTTAAACAATTTACTAGAAAAAGTTGATTGGAACTCCACGTTAAATATGACCTGTCCAGATAAAATATACGAGTTTATTAATAAAAAATTTAGTAATTGTTATAATGAATCCAAATATGAACAAAAAATAAGTGCTTCAAAACGTAATATACATAAATGGGTCAATAAAAATATTATAAATCTAACTAAAAAGAGAGACCAATTATACTCCGAGTGGATAAAAGACACTAGTAACAAAGAACTTAGGATAAAATACAATAAATTAAGAAATAAAACAAATAAAGTCATATGTAAAAGTAAAAATATGCATATAAGGAGTGAAATTAACAAATGCAAACGAGACACAAGAAAGATGTGGCAAATAATAAACAATATATCAGGCAAGATATCAAACTCAATTGATAAGTCGATTATGAAAGCATTTAGTGAAGAAAAGTGTCAAAAAAATATAGCTAACAATTTTGCTAACAAGTTTCAAAATAATGTTAAATATATTATTCCTAATTGCCCACATAATATACTGAGTAAGAGTGAGTATACTAGATCAATAGACAAATCAATGTTCTTTCCAAAAGCTACACACAAAGAAATACACAAAATTTTAAAACACACCAATCCAAAGCTCCGGGTGTTGATGATATTCGAGCAGTCGACATAATGAGATTATCTGATAGAATAGTGGGTGCTATAACGCAGTTTATAAACACTAGTATAGCCACTGGGCGGTACCCCCAGGTACTGAAAACAGGTATAGTTCGGCCTATCCATAAAGGTGGTAGCACACGAGACTACGGTAAGTACCGTCCAATCACTATTTTACCGGTTTTAGATAAGATTACTGAAAAATTTATATGTGGCAAAATACAAAAATTTTATTCAGTTAACAACATTCTGTCTTCGCAACAATATGGCTTCCAGCCAAATAAAAACACAACGCTGCTGTTGTCTCGTTTCACGGATGACCTTAATAATTATTTAAACAAAAATTGGTTGCCTGTAAAGTCGGTATACGGGCGAAAGTTTTACGTGACAACGACTTTGAGTGGTAAAATAATTTTAATGTGAATATTCATTCGTATAGTAGGAAGAAGGATGAAATAATAGTAACAATTTAAAACATTTATTTAAACAAAGAATTATATTTAAAACATAGTTGAGTGGGAGAGAGACGCAAGGCATTCGGCGGGCCTCTCTCTCGTTCGGTGACTCATCGTAACGTTACCGAGCGTTACACTTTTTCATAAGTGACTCCCAGCCGCAACCTAATTTAAGACGTTGTCACGTCAAAAAAGACATGTAATCTTAGTATTTATAGATTACGGAAAGGCGTTTGATACGTTACGTCACGATTTGCTAATTGAAAGGTTAGATAATAGTGGAATAAGAGGCAACTTGTTGGGTTGGTTTAAGAATTATCTTAGCGACCGTAACTACCAAGTTAAAATTGGTGACATGTTTAGCGATAAGATCAAAGTCACTGAAGGAACTGCTCAGGGGTCTGCAGTAGGCCCTTTGCACTACTTAACGTATGTAAATGACCTCCAAAATGTTATTAAATATTGCACTGTCTACCAGTTTGCCGATGACACATGTTTATTAGTAGCCGACAAAGATCCCTTATCTGCTCAGAAACGTATACAGGCCGATATTAAATGCAATATGCAAGTGGTCGCATGATTCCGGACTGGTACTTAACGCTGATAAAACTAAACTTATTCACGTCCGTTCTAGCCAAAACCGTTATCAAGGCAATGAGAGTGTCAAAATTGTAGCCCATAGTCATGTTTGCCTCCACGCTTCTACATCTACACACTGTACTAACAACTGCCTCGAGATCGAGCAAGTTACCGACCATACATACCTTGGGCTGGTTATAGACAATAGGTTCAATTGGGCTAAACATGTCGATAAAGTATGCGGCAAACTGAGGGCAATAATGGCAAAATATTACATTATTAAGTGTAAAGTGCCTTTTGATATTCTGTTACAAATGTATCATGCATTAGTGGACAGTGTATTATCTTATGGTCTAAGTAGCTACGGCCGTACCTATAAAACATATTTGGATCAGATATACAATATTCAACTTAGGATTCTTAAATTATTAGTTCCCCCGAAAATAAAAAACAAATATTCAGAAGACGCTACGGGACTTTTTAAGTACTGTGGTGTTCTACCTATACATACTAAAGTCAAATGTGTCCTGCTTCTTGAACAGTATTTTAACAAAGACATTAAAATTCCAGTAAAACATATAAAAACAACTAGAAGCATAAAACGCTAAAATATAAAAAACTATTAACTCCAAAATTTCATAACGAATATGGTAAAAGAACATCAAAATATTTAATACCTCACCTTATTAATAAATTGCCTAATGATATTAAAGATAAAATAAACGAACAAAATATTAAAAAACTTATCAATAACCACTATGTTACAACATTGTAGCATAGTTAAAAGTTTGAAGCGCCAGTTTTAGCGGAGCATCCTGTGCGCGTTAGCACGCACACGTAAGTTGTTTCTGTATACACGCGCGCACGCAGTGACGCTGTGCAACGCCGGCCGTCATTTCTGCATCGCTGAGCGCGTTCGCTTTACAAATGTATTACCTTTTATCTTCTGTTACCTTCATATTATTGTTATATTTCTAAATCAGTTACTTATTATTTACTTAATATATATAGCGTAAACAAATTTAATATTATATTGAGAACTTAGTATCTAGACAAACCTAACATAGGCTTTAAGATACTACTAACCAATATTGTAATTATATTTTTGTTGATAAATAAATAAATAAAAGTAAAATTTTAAACACTGAAAAAAGACGACGAAATTTGATGAAGCAATGTTGACTAAAAACATAAGCATCAAGCACTGACAAATTTCGACGGTTGAAAGCCAGACCTCGGTAGCCAAGTGGTTAAGGCAGCCGCCCGGAATGCGGAAGGTGCGTGGTTCGATTCCCGCCTGAGGTTGTCGTCTTTTTTCAGTGTTTAAAATTTTAGTTAAGTATATTTAAGCGTTAATAAAACGCTAAAATATAAAACATTAATCCGTACAAAAAGTTATTAGTATATAGACAGTGTTTACCGCGATCTTGGCTAACTTTTTACCGCCTCTGTGGTCTAGTGGCTAAGCTACCTGTTTCAGACCCAGAGGTCCCGGGTTCGATTCCCAGCGGGGAGTACATCTTTGTGTGCTCGGTTTGGTTGGTGGTAGGGCTGTTAAGTCCGCCTGGCTAGCTACCACCATCTTATCTAAGTCTGTCGCCATAACAACGTTGTTTATAGCATTGTTGTGTTCCGGCAGTTTGAGATAAGATAGCCAGTTCCTCAGTGGTTGAGGATTCCGGGTGAAGCGCGCTTCCACCTTCGGCCTTATCGTCACTTACCATCAGGTGAGATGAAGGCCAAGCGCTTACCCGTTGCCAGTAAAAAAAAAAAAAAAAACACTTTACCAACTGTAAAAACTAATATTGCCTGCCCGTATAGACCATACTAAACTGTTCTCAAGCTCGACGGTTCTAGTTCTTTTTTTTAATAAAAGAAGGGGGCAAACGAGCAAGCGGGTCACTTAATGGAGAGTAATCACCGCCGCCCATGGACACCCGCAACACCAGAGGAATCGCAGACGCGTTGCCGGCCTTTAAGGGAGGAATAAGAATTGTGAGGGGGAGGGGGGAAGGGCCTCCGGAACCCTTACTGGCCGGACGAAACACAACAGCACCAAGTGCCATTATGTCACGCCGGATATTAGTGAGAGGGTGGTATTACGCCGGCCCAAAGCGTGCTGCAACGCAGTGTGGCTCTACCACTCAGTCAGTGTCACTCATTTAGCACCACAGTTGGCTGTATAAGGAAACTCCTTTGCCAAATTTAAATTAAAAGTACCTAACAAAGTGACTGAAACGCCTATATGTGTGTGAGAGAGAGACGGAGAGAGAGAGACAGAGAGAGAAGGAAAGAGAGATACATTGACACACAAATATACGCTTTTAGTTTGACGATTATGTGCTTTGAACAATAATAAATCCTGTTTATGTTTGCAGGTAAACTCCGTGCTGTTCATGACCAGTTACTTTGCGATCAATCTGGCGTGTCTCGGTCTGGATCTGGCGTCTGCACCTAATTTCAGGTATAATGTGATTTTAGTGGCTAAACTTTTTCGGTATTTTGTCAAACGAATGTCATTTTTTCTAATATAACCTTAGATCAACAATACCAACTAGATAACGCGTCACGTACAAAATCAAAGCTAAATTCTGTCCACGTGAATAAATACTTCTTTATAGCAATAAATTACAACATTTAGAGTTGTAAAAATTTACGTATTTTAAGTCACTTGTACTATGAGCTGAATTAGTTAAATACATTAACAGAACTTACGTAAGTTAGCCTGATTATTGCACAAGGTCGTGGCCTTGTTGAAATTTGAAACAATTCGTTTAAACAATAACAAACAACACATAAATCTAATGACTCCTAAAAACAATTTTACGCATGAAACAATAATTTTTACATAAAAATATTTGTATTGATATTCCGCGGGTCGCCCTCATCTTAAAAAGTAAATTATAATTTTTAACACAACCGCGTGATGGTTTTGTACATTTCGCAGAATAAAAACATTGCTCTAATCAAATTACTAGGTCTGAAACTTCAAAGCACAATAGGTTTTTTTTAAATATTAATATGATTGATTTTGCTTTGAAGTTCATTATGAGACTTATGTCATTTTTTGCGATTGCGCGGCTCCGAACCCTTCGGGGATAATAGGCTAGTTGACTAGATTTCAAATTCAGATTAAAACGATACCTGTTTACCTATTGTATACTACAAATACAATATTTAAAAAAAATCGATCATTTACAATATTTATATTGCGTTTTTATATTCCGATTTAAATTTACCGCAAAAACGCATAAGACGGCCATGTTGAGTAAATGACGTCAAACCTTGCCATACATCTGTTTCGTTCATAAAGTTACTATACCTAGCGGTATAGAGAAACAAAGGGCTGAGGGAGCGGGATGTCATAAGCAACAACACTGTGGGATAAAAAGAGATGCGTGATGCGACGTAACAGAACCGTTTTTGGATACTGTTTGACAGTTGGCCGCACTTATCAGCACACTTAGAATTTGGATTTTGTGATTCTTTCTGATTTTACGTGAAATCGTGAATATTTTTGAGAAATAGTGCTTTAGAAACATGGTGACTTTTTCAGTGATAGATTGTTGTACAACACAGCGAAATAATCCCATAAAATGTTCATTTTACAGGTAAATTATTACAAACCGACACCTTCTTACCTAGGATTTATTATGCCAATGCGCTTCGAATTTTAACCACGAAATGTGATAATTCTCTTCTATAAACATTTATTTATGTAAGAAGCAAAGATAGAATATACATAATGCAGAATTTACGAATAATTTGTGTAAAGAAATAATTTTCGTTTTACACTAAGGCTGTATCAAGTTATCGATATTTCGTGTCCATTGTCTATCACGTAAACGAATATGTATTATTGTTATTAAAGTACCAATATGACGTTTAGATATGAATTACCTGGGAATGTAAACACATATAAGATACTTAGCCGATCCATAGGTATCAGTTTTTGACTGTTAGAATAGGTAATAACTTTAGTAGGTAATTTATGTATCTTTTAGATTTCCTACTAACTTGGATACTAGAAATACATGACTTAGGCTAATTGATCGTCCAAACTGGATTCCCAAGAAAAGTTCATGTTTACAAAGGTCCAGCTCATGTAAGCATTTTGAAGAAATATATTTACAGACGCGAGGAGCGAAACGAATTTTGATGAAATCTGCAATTCCAACTAAGTTAGTTTCGGTAAGCTTAAATAAAATTATACTATTCTTCTGCTGATGTTTGTAATGTCTACTTACCACCATGTACCTACATTCAACCCCTCCGTCGCTGAATAGCATAAAAGCAAAACATGATGTTCGCAAAATATCATATTAGCAAAACACCATATTCGCAAAAAATCATAATCTCAAATCACCACATTCTTACAATATCATATTCTTGAAACATCATATTAGCAAAATAACATATTAGCAGGATACTACATTTGTAGTACAATTAATGTCATAATGTTTAAGTAAATACTTTTCAAGAAATAAAACAATCCGATAGCATATAATAACCGTTTATTGATATCAAAGCCAAAATAATTCTTGTAATCAACAATTTCTTACTTTTTTAAATTTATCGAGCCTATTCCTTTCTTAAGGCCGGCAACGCGTCTGAGATTCCTGTAGTTTTGCGGGTGTCCATAAGCGGCGGTGATTAGTTTCCATCGGGTGACCCGCTTGCTCGTTTGCCTCCTTATTTAATAAAAAAAAATGGACAAGGTCTGTGTGAAAGAAAAACTTTGGAAATTCCTCACAGGGCACGGGGTCGACGCGGACGAAGCCGAAGTCGCGGGCAATTCGCAAGTTATTAACCGGTTCACTGCCCCGCAGACAACATAATATGGTCCATAACAATTGATTAGGCTATTGTTTTATTTTTTGAACAGTAAACCTGTTAATAATAAAGGAGGTCACTAATAGTCCATACAACTTTGGCCATGTTTGTACCTTGAGGTACATAGATATCAAAATGTAGAGAAAATTTCGAGGATTCCGAAAAACGTATCTTTTTGCTGTTATATTTAGATAAAACTAGATAATAAATTAATAAAGTTGTGAATTACTTGTAACACTTTTTTATCATGTGGTAACATTCGATGTTCAATTGCGTTTAGTATCAGACTTCTCCAAAACCACAGACATATAATATGTCTGTGTCCAAAACCTGTAGTGTTAATAAAATATTTTATTTACTGTTAATTATTGCTAATGCATCTACTTGTCGTCCATTTTTATCAACAGATAATTTAATGGACGTAAAACAATAAAAAATAGAAAATATATTGTAAAAATCAGCTAATAATTGTCTCTCTGCTAGTAACAAAACGCCACAAAATGTCAAAATGTTATAAATGTCATTCCGTTCGTTTCGTTTCGGCGATTCGGGTTGCTTCGTAGTTTTCGTTTCGTTCGCGATTCGTATTTTTATTTAATAACTTGGCAATTCCCTGTGGTATTCCGTTTTTCCTCGTGATTTGATTCCTGTTGACACTCTGATCCCGAAAACAGATTATATTCATAATTCTATCACAGATTATTTAACATAGACAGGGTCTAAAATGGCGTATTTTTTCAAACCGAAATGATTATTTTTTTGTCTTTCCAATTAACTAACAAACAATGTGGGCCTGCTATATTACTCAGCGTTTCATAGAGTAATTTTTCCATAAAGTGTACCTCGGTACATTAACTGGCCAGATTTTAGTGACCTCCTTTTACCTCTATTTAATATTTTATATAATCCACGTTCCCCCGGATGCCTGAAATCTGGGTTTCAGTTTCTTAAAGCCTCTCATCAGGGTGACCTTTGCTTCAGTAGCAACCTTACCCTCCAAATTCCTGCTCATAATACTGGCTTCCTCTCCAGCTCTTTCACTTTAACCGCTATCCGTCTCTGGAATGCTCTGCCATTGCATAGCTGTCGTGCACAGAGCAAAGTAGTGTTTTAAAGACTAGTGTATGTGACTAGTGCATGAGCAGTTTTATATGTAAAGAAGATTAAATAAATAATAAAATGTAAAAGAAAAACACTATTTTTATCATAATTGTACTTTTTGTTAAGAAAATGTTGTTAACCCCTTGAGGATCGTAAAACCAGACACATCGCCGGCGGTCTTATGATCCTTGACCTATTTCACGGATAGGATGATAATCGAATATGTTAGTTTGCTAATAATATGATGTTTCAAGAATATGATATTGTAATAATGTGGTAAATTGAGATTATGATATTTTGCGAACATCATGTTTTGATTTTATGCTATGCGGCGACGGAGGGATCCCATTCTATTTTAGTTCTATTAATACTATTACTGTTAGTAATTAATATTATCGATATCGATATTAATGTGAAAAGCGACATGAAGTACATCACTGAACGCATTTTTAAACAATTTGACATACACAAATGCCATCCTATTTCGGTTTCGTTTGACAGCTCATGTTTGTTGCTCTATTCTGTTAGGTATAGTAACTTTATGGTTTCGTTCGAGACTTGTTTTATTGAAATGTCACAACAATAAAATGAAATTTCGCACGGCGTGACGTCCCGGCTCTTGATTTCCGTTTTATGTCATATGACTGAATGCGTATTATTGTAGATTTTTTTCTCTAAACAAATTAATAATCCCCATTTATTATTTAACGAATGTTTTAGATATTTTGTTTCTATAAATCATAATTGATCATTAGAAACAAACGCCAATCCACCTGATTTAGTGTAGTTTAGCTTATTAATTAAAGACGTGAGTGGATGAAGGTGATAAGTCACAAAATTCAAATTTTGAGTAAATCGAGGTTAAAGTTTTACTTTTATTATCCGAGATAAGTCATTACTTAACTGATTTTTGTACTAAACTATGATGCAAACTTGTTTAAATTACCTAAAATATTAAGGGTATGATATCAATTAAACACTTGTAATAATATTATTATATATTTTAAAGAAAAACTGAACATAACTCCTTCTTCCATGAACAAAAGTGAACTTTTCTGTACTTTTAGCTTTTTAAAATTAGGTGTTATGTACGAGTGTGGGTAAACATTGTCACATTTTTTCTAAAACTAAACCATATCAATAAAAAAGTAAACTAAGAACAGCCCCAAGTAACACATCAAAGCAGTATAGCCAGTATAACTGCCGACTTACAGCATTTCTGTATCGTTTTCGCATTTTGAGTTTGTTCTATAGTAGCATTACAAACGTTTATACGGCTGTAATAATTATTTGGGCACAAATTATACGTCTTTAGATTTTAAATAGTTTCACAATAGTTGTTTAATTGCATTACAGAGGCATTATATTGGCATTAACGTTTTTTTATATTGACTCGTCATAGTTACCGCATCCTGCCTGATGGTTAGCAGCCGATGCTTTCCAAAATAAGAAGAGACCGCTCCCTACTGTGGAATAAGCATGGTAACGCGCACCCATTCATGTCGGCCTGCATAAATGCCGTTTCACGCTCCGCTTAAAAGACCCGGGACTGGGGAACACATGCGCAGGCAGGGAATTCCAAAGCCAAATGGTCTTACAGAGGAACGACTTACCAAATCTTTTGGTACGAGTACTGATACTGTACAGTATGATGGTGGTTCCTAAGACCAGCACGTGTAGTCCGGGAGAGGAAAGGAGAGGGCGGGATTAGATCAAAAAGTTCTTCAAAATACTCTCCGTAGTAATTCCGGAAAAAGACACCGAGAGAAGCAATGTCTCTACGCAGCTGGAGGTCCTCAAGAGGGGCCGTAACCTCAGCATCTCCATAATGCGTACCGCTCGCCTGTGCACTCTATCAAGTGCATCGAGGAGGTATTTAGCGGAGCCGTCCCATAGATGGGAACAATACTCCATACTCGATCGCACCTGAGTGTCGTACAGCAAACAGCGCTGCTCGGGAGTAAAAACCGCCTCACCTTATTGAGAATACTCAACTTACGGGAGGCAGTTAAAACAACACTCTCCGTGTAGCATTTTGGAATCAGTTCCTGGCCGATGTCCATGCCAAGAATGCTGAGGTTCACCGAAATGGGTAACGGAGAGTTTTGAAGAGAGGGAGGAGTATGGAAGGGAATTGGACGAGAATGCACTAACCTGGCATTCAACTCGACCAGTATTTCAGATCCCCACTTACACGATCGAGAGCCAGGTTCAGTTTGGCAACCAGTTCTCACCTTTTCACCACGATATCGGCTTGCTTTGCGCAGGATGTTCCAATGAATATTGCCCAAAGTCAACATGTCATTAATATGCAAAAGAAATAGAGCAGGTGAGAGCACAGAACTCTGAGGCACTCCGGCATTGGCTTTGTAGAACGCGGAGGAACTACCCTTACAAAGGACACGAATTCTCCGCTCTTCTAGAAAGTCTGCAAGTAGCTGTATTTAAGGAAGGGGACACTTGCAATTAAGAATCATTGTTATGGTCAATGAAGTTGCTAATCGCATTACAGAAGCACTAAGCTAGCAATATTTTTGATAATGAAGATGTTAATTGCATTACAACAACATTAGACGAGCTATTTAAGTGTTCACAGTTAGAACTTAATAAACCCTACATTATTGCAAAAACATCTCTAACACCACGGTACAAATGTTTATTATACATTAAAGTTATAATTAAACTACTTTGTCCTGCAATATAAGATTGTGAAAACATAATTTATAATACTGTTATTTAGCCAAAGGCCAGAGAGAAGACATGTGATGAACCACTGTGGTGCCATTTTCTATAAAGTAGTTCTATATGAATTCACAGGTATACCAATAGACATGATGTAGACTGAAATAGTGCCATTACTTGAAAGTCATTTTGGGGATCCTTGAGCAAAACAATTAAACCCATTTCAGAATTTTTGTACTAATTGAATCCGTTTGCCAAAAGTTGATAGGTTAGAGATAAGGCTTTTTGAACGTATTATCTACATAACCAAAGCGCGTGGCTTATTAAAATGATTATGGTGCTGTCAACAAAAAAATGAAAGTACCTAGATATAGTTTCATTCGAGTATCTACTTCAATATCACTCAACTAACAAAGGCATTTATTGTGATTCTATACATTGGGCGTTATTAACGTCACCAGTTTTCAGTAACTGGTTTTAGTTATATACGTTCGTTTCAAAATGGCCGATAAACAAATGGTTTTACTTTACGAATACAGTAAAATGAATGTATATACAGCCATACGCATTACAATAACCACGTGTATTTGATTAAAGAGCTGTTACCTGTACAACTGAACTGAGTTGATCATTAAAAATGCAAGAATTTCATTGATTCACGTTTATGCTGTTCAGCAGTACTAGGCTTTTACTTACCACTTAAAAGTACTATTATACAACAAAGGGCACTAAAAACAGCTCAAATCTCTAATAGATTTACGTGGCATTATAATAGTTCATTATTATGCTATTAAACAACATTAAGCATTTATCCATTACTTAAGAATGCTATTGTATATCCAAATGCACTAAAAACAGCTAATATCTGTATAGTTGCGATTAGATTTGCAGCACTACAACTAAAGGCTTTACAAAAGCATTTAACCACATATAACCTTCATCTACGCAAAAAAACACCAAAATCCGAAAATGCGACATATCACCTTCATCCACTCACGTCTTCAATTGTATGTATGTATATGATAAAAGCGTGTACTCTATTGCCTAGCAGTGAGACTTTACTTTTGGTTGGTTCCCAGGCCGACCTTCAAACACTTCTCCTGGCTAAGCTCCCTCCTCGGCTTAGTGGGTTGCGCGGCGCTGATGTTTGCGTTACGACCGTTATACGCGCTCGGCGCAGCCCTGGCGTGCTGCAGCCTGGTGGTAGCCCTGCACCTGCTGTCGCCCGCCGCCGCAGACCCCAAGTGGGGCAGCCTCAGCCAGGCGCTCATATTCCACCAGGTGATAGTCATACTCACAGATATTTTATTTATGTAATCCTAATAAATAAGTGTTTTCGAATTGTCCAAAAAAAAAGAAAAAAATCTGACTATCTGGACTGACGTGACTTAACAGGATCCTTTACTGCAACTGCTGGTATATATGTCATATTCCACCAGGTGACTTGACAATATCCTATGCTGTAGCTGGTGGTAGCTCGCTCATACTCGTATTACTTCTGCTGTAGCTGTAGCTGTGACTTCAGGACTCTCTGCTGCAACTGGTGGTAGCTCTCTTCTACCAGGTGATGGTCATAGTAATCTCCTAATATGTGTCCTATAGTAATAAGTGTCTCCGAATCATCAAAAAAAAAGATAAGAAAAAAAATGGCTGACTGAACTGACGTGACTTACAGGTTTCTTTAATATAGCTGTACTTATATACTGCACTGTAGCTCATATTCCACTAGGTGACTTAACAGGATCCTCTACTGTAGCTGGTGGTAGCTCGCCCATATTACAGTAGGTAACTTCTGCTGTAGCTGTGACTTCAGGACCATCTGCTGCAACTGGTGGTAGCTCTCTTCCACCAGGTGACTTAACTCTGCTGCAGCCTGGTGGTAGCCCTGCACCTGCTGTCGCCCGCCGCCACAGACCCCAAGTGGGGCAGCCTCAGCCAGGCGCTCATATTCCACCAGGTGATAGTCATAGTAAACTTAATAAATAAGTGTTTTTGAATCGTTCAATAAAAAAAAGGCTGACTGAACTGACGTGTCTTAACAAGTTCCTTTACTGCAGCTGGTGGTAGCTCATATTCCACCGGGTGACTACACGAAAATTAAAAATTATTCAATAAACTTAGTTATAAGCACTTTGAATCGTCCAAAACATTTCTTTAGGGTAGCCAGGTGCCGGCTTTTTACATTCGTGTCCGGCTCTCCGGCTTTTGTAAGGCAATTGATTACCCCCTTCGCGCTCGCGAAAAGCACGAACGAAAGCGCTTGAGATAAACGCAGAGGCAGAAGCGAGATAAACATAAATATACCATTTTTTTTATCTTTGATAATCCTACAAGTCAGGCTCTTGGGGCAAAATGTCCGGCTAAATATGAAACTGTAACAGCTTTTCGATTTTCCAGTGAATCACTTATAAAGTTGCCATGTTCCCTCCCCCCCAGGTCCGCAAATATCTACTGCTGCTGGACCCCCGGCGCGAGCACGTGAAGTTCTGGCGGCCCCAGATGCTGCTGCTGATCGCCTCACCCAGGCAGTCGGCGCCGCTCATCGACTTCGTCAATGACCAGAAAAAGGTATACCACCACCATTTAAGTCTGCTACTAAAGCTCTTTAAGAACTTCTATTTATTATCTACTAGCGGCCGTTCCCGTGGGAATATCGGGATAAAAAGTATCCTATGTGTTAATCCATGTTATAAACTATCTGTATGCCGAATTTCTAAATCCATTCAGTAGTTTTTACGTGAAAGAGTAACAAACATCCATCCATACTTACATACTTTCGCGTTTATAATATTAGTAGGATGTAAGTCTGAGTGTGTGGTCGCTCATTAAAAGAATACTTTCAAGCCCTCTCTTCCGTTGGGAGTCTTAAAAGGCGAGTAACGGAAAGAAGACGCAGAGGACTGCTTCTGTGTTCCTCATCATTGACTGGTCTCTGACTAAGGCAGTTGTCCCACCGCCGCCGATGAACGAGAAGCGAGTCGAGCTAGAATTGGAAACGGATTGGCGAGCAGCGGAAAGCGAATGTGTAGTTCCGATAGTTTTGTCGCTGGGCTATAAGCGAGTGTATGACTGAGACGGGCGATTACACGCGCCAATCGCTTGCGGCGGCCGAGCCGAGCGTACAGCAGTGCGATTCTCTAAGTTAAAGCCTTGGTAGCAGCGGCTGCCGCAGCGCTAAGAATGTACTCTGTCTCATTCATGTTCATAGAATTGGAAAGAGACAGCAGATCACAGCCATGCGCGCTGCCGCTGGTTGGTCTCTCGGCGTGAGTTCTCGCTAAGCGAGTATCGCTAAGCGACATTTATCTTTGATAGCTCCTGTCAAGTCCTGTCACTCATCCTGTCAAGTCCTGTCACTCAGCAACGCACTAGTGGAGCGAGTCCTCGCCGGCAGTGTGAACAGTCAGCGATCAACTATTTATATATGCATCTCTCTTGTTTACACGTAAAGCATATCTATTGTTTTATTATTTTTCTTTATTTGGTTCTCCAACAATGAGTACATTTGTTTTTAACTATTTAACATTATAACAAAATAAATAAGTGCTGTATACCACCACTATATACCATTTACCACCACCATTTGAGTGGTACTTTAGCTATTTGTATGAACTTTTATATATTTCAAAGGTAACAAAACGTTGAAAAAATTACTGCCTCAGGTGGGAATCGAACCACTTCAATCCGACGTGGATTCGATTCCCACCTTAAGTTGTCATTTCTTTTTCCACGTTTCGTTGTTGTTATTAACGTAAAAAATCAATTATTATGGATTTTATGTATCTATCTATAAATCATAGGGCACGAATGTACGTTCGCGCCTCGCTTGGGAACGTCTAATTATTTTGTTGTGTTTGCAATTACTATTTGACGGTTGTAACAATAAAATATGAAATGTGTCGGATATGGTAGTTTATAAATTTAACGATAATTATTATCCAATACTTTTTTATTTAGATAATTTGTAAATATTTTTACAAAATAAATTTTCGTTTTTTTATCTATGGATTACAAGAACCGTAACACCGGCGGCCATGATTGTGCTTCGTGTGACGTCACATTCCACAAAATTATCAAAAACTATCTGTCAGGTTTCAAGATAAATTTATTTCAATAATGAAATGCGACGTCACAGGACAAAAGTCACGTGACCAACCTTTTTCGCACGAAATTTGATATTAATGAAGAAAAAAATATTTTTTTTTATTAAGTAAATTAAGCTTCTTTGAAAAAACAATTTTGTAAGAGGTAATAAATGTAATTTTTAAAATACTTTTTCAAAAACTGTCAAGTAGCCAGGACAAGGATTGTAAGAAAGAAAGATTTGCAAATTCGTCACGTCACGTTATTTATGTTCTAGGGCGGTCTATTTGTGTTGGGTCACGTGCGAGTTGGTCAGCTGGACGGCAGCGGCGACCCGCTCGCCGCCGAGCACAAGTACTGGCTCAAGCTCATCGATCATCTCAAGGTAATACCTACCTTAAATAAACTTTTCCAACACTCACACCAATTATCTAGCCCAAGAGAAGCATCTGTAAGAAACTCGTTAAATGGTTACTGGACAACGGATAAACATACTTAAAATACTAATACTTATTATACATAGAAAACTCCCAGACCCGAGACAACTTAGAAAAACAATAGTTTCTAAATTGACCCGACCGGGGATCGAACCCGGGACCTTAGAGATGGCGACACCATAAAAACCGGTGTACAAACCACTCGACCAAGGCCAAAGTTAAAAAGGTCTGGCCAACGAAAGCTGAATCTCGTGGTTATTTGATTGGCAACACTTTGTCTCTATGTGTGTCTATCTGAGGTGTCATGTCGTATGTTAAACTGATTTTTTTCAGAGAAAATTGCAGCTGTGTGAGTGATTTGTTTTTGTGATTTTTTGAATTTGCCGCGTTTTTTCTGGTTCAGCTTTCGCTGGCCAGACTCTAACTTTGCCTTATTACATTTACGAGTGTTTCGCACACTATCTGGGTTGACTGGAAGAGATCTAAACAAACACACCTAATAGGATAAAATGTTTACTAGAAAAAAATCAACCAGTCTCAGGAAGCTCGAGTGGGATTCAAACCCACGACCTTTGGATTGCCGGTCCACTGCTCTAACCGCTGAGCTACCGAGACCACAGAAGACTCGTTGAATTCAACAATCAAATCAATCCAAAGGTCGTTGGTTCGAATGCCACTCGAGCTTACTGAGAGTGGTTGATTTTTTCTAGTAAACATTTTATCCTGTATCTATACTTCGTTATCTTTTAGTCACCATAAAAAAATTAAGGGTGAGTTCCCCCCTGAAACTAAACAACTTTCCCCAAGAAACCTATGTGCAAAAATGACAAAAAAATTTCGCTCTCCCATACAAAACTGTCCGATCAGCTGACGACAATAATAGTATGGGGAGGTGCTAAATAAGTCAACAACCACTTTAAAAGCTCTGTACTAATTATTTAATTAATAATTATTATCTTAGTTTGCAAAGACCAATTATTAATGCAAATCAATCATTAGCACTAAATACCCGCTGGTAAGTGTTTTCAACGCGAGAACACAACTACAACACAAGATACCACTTCTGCACTGCACTGCACTTTCAGCAGCAAGACAATGGAGGCTATACAAGACTCTCTGGCTCAGCTCCAACAGATGTTTACCCAGCGGATGGATGCCTACCAGGGAGAGCTTCACAATGCAGCTCCTTCGGTAAATGTCACCAACTTGACGGCGGACTTCACAGCCTTCAGGGCTTTTATTATGACGGCTCTTCGCACACTTCAAGACCAAGTTGGCCTTCTTGCTCGTCAGGTGGACAGCATAGAAATGCGGAGTCGGCGGAAGATGCTGCTGATACATGGACTGCCTGAGCAAACTAACGAAGATGCAGCTGCGGTTGTTGTGGGCACTGTTGTCGACCGCTTGAAGCTGTCTAGTTTCTCGGCTAAGGATATAGGCCGCTGTAATCGAATGGGCCGCACATCAGCAAGCGATCGACCAAGGCCGATGTTACTGAAGCTGCGCGATCTCGACGTTAGGGACAAGATCTGGCATGCGATGACTGCGTTAAAAGGCTCCGGTATTACGGTCTCCGAGTTCCTGACAAAGCCACGGCATGACACATGAGCTCCAAAAGCTTGCGGTAGTGGATGAACCCAAGCCTGTGGCTGCTGCGGCAAGAGTACCGGAACCTGCAGTGCCAAAAACAAGGCGAGCCGGAGGCACCACTAAAAAGTGACACTGGTTATTGCACATCAAGTGATTGTGTTGTACCTATTGTTTTTGTTAGGTAGACTTTTTCCGTGGACCCGGTTTCTTCGTTGCAAGGTACATAAAATATTTATAAATAATTGTTCACCCTCTCGATAACTTTACGATTTCTCATTTCTCGCAATTTATTAAAATGACATTGACATAAACCATACGACATTTATGTCAAATCTTTTTTTTTGCGTTCCGTTTCTGCTAATACTACAGTTTCTGTCTTAATTTTATTTTTATTTTATTTCTTATAATTAATTTTCGCAACGGGTCCACGCGTAATTGTCCATGTTTTATTATATATATATATTTTTTTGTGTTGTGCTGTTGTTTTTAAATGGCTGCTTAGTTAAATTGCAATTGCACAAACCAGCGGGTGGAGTTAGCTTGGTTATATTTTGTTTTGAAATATTTTGGTGAATAATTTTATCTCATAGTATTATGTCAACCTCAGGTGATGACTCAAATTATCTTTCTATATCTTCTAGTAGTAGTGATGAAGACAGTTTTGTCAGCCTCCCGTCCCTTTCCGAGACACATGAGTGTCAGTTTGCTGATGTACCAAAAAATTTTAATGTCATACACTTAAATGCGCAAAGTATTCCGCCTCATTATTCAGACATGCTGGCGTCACTCGATCAGAAAAATATTCATGCTGTATTAATCTCCGAGTCTTGGCTTAAACCGTGCTTACTTTCTACCTCTTATGCTCTGCCCGGTTTCCATCTCATACGAAATGATCGTACTGGCTCCAGGGGTGGCGGGGTTGCTATATACCTACGTGCTCACATTCCTTTCTCCGTTATTAGCACCTCGGCACAACCACCTCCTCCTAACGCAGGCGAGCATTTATTGGTTGAAGTTGTTCTTGCTCACAATAAAATCCTGCTCGGAGTCTACTACAGCCCTTCCTTAGTTGTAAATTTTTTCACATCATTCGAGAAACTACTCGATGATTTTATTCCCTCCTACAGCCACTCTATTAAACACTTGACCGTCATTAGAAGCTTATAATATTGAGATAGGCATATCCGTTTCCCGTCGTATTTTCCTTCTCTTTCTTCCGGTATATCGCTGTTTCTCTCGCTCATCCCACTCAGTGGCGTCACCAGGTGGCGCGGTGGGGGAACCAGGAGATTTCACACCCGTGCCCATTTGTTCATCATTGGCGTGAAATTTCCCGTCGGCGTAACTTGTGCACTACATAGTGATCAAGTGACAAAGAAATAAAATTATTTTTATTTAAACTGCAACACAGTTCTCGTGAGTTTCTACAATACACGTGAGTACTTAGAATAGTTTCTTAACTTAACGGTGTTACCGTTCGCTGAATTTATAATTTAAACTTATCTGGTATATCAAACTTTTTATTTTACCCGCCAGAGATGTAGATACACCTTTTCTTTTAATATAAGAAAGCATTCGAGTAAAGATAGTATTTTTAAAAGTGTTTTTTGTGTTTAATACGTGGTATCTACCCTCCAGTCACTTTTTCTTTTTATTTTAGATAAGAAACCGATAATTAGTGCTTACATTAGATAATGAGAAAAATGAATTGTAGCTAAGCGGCTATAGCTAGTCTTTCTAACAATCCCGATCGCATCGGCGAAGGTTGAGTTCGAGTTAGTCGTCATCGTTCAAAGAAGCATGGTCATCGTACCTACCCGCCTTTCATGACGATAACGACAATGTGTCTGCTTTATCGGACGTTAGAGGAAATCTTACAACGATTGTTGCACCTCGCAGGTGTTACCAATACTGACTAAAACAGTTAACAATTTAAATATTCCGTGCAGTGATCTAGATTTGATTTTTGATTTTAAAAGTAAACTAAAAGAGCCAGCTAGGCCATAAGCACCAATATTCTGATAAATTGGTGCACAACCAATAACTTTTGGTATTTTAAAACTAAAAAGATATTTTTAATAATTGTCTGCGCAGTTTACTAGTTGGTCGCAAACATCTGATGCCTCTCATAAAGGTCTTATTTTCAGTGGTGATTAGGTTGTAGACTGAAACTATAAATATACGAAAAGAGGATAGGTACTCATAAAAATGTAAAAGACCCTCTAATGCTTGCTACTTTGAATAAGATTCTACCTTCAAACACACATTTGTTTAATTCTGAACAGATTACAGTGGCATTAAAAAAAAAAAAAATGTCCTGTTAGAAAACTTTTTGGCCAGTTATTAAATACTAGTACTGGGAATGCCTCGCAAGCAAAACCTGTACTAACAACAAACTGTTACCTTTCGCAAGGGCAAACTTCTTATAGTGTACCATCGCGTTGTTCTTCTGGTTCATGGGACAGGCACACGCAGAGCATGCTGTGAACCGCCCTCGCAGGGCGCTTACCAAAATTAATGTCCTCCGCAAGGACATACTTATGGCAGCCACGAACCATATCGTGACTATAATCTGCCCGCCCTCGCAGGGCGCTTACCAAAATCAATGTCCTTCGCAAGGACATACTTATGGCAGCCACGAACCATATCGTGGCAATAATCTGCCTGCCCTCGCAGGGCGCTTACCAAAATCAATGGTTATTACATGAGTGTTTGCGGTTTTGCGAGAAGATGCATATATGTTAATATATGTACCTTATTTAATTTAATTTGATTTTGAATAATATGTTTAATTATTGTAATTGGTATTTAACCGTTTTAATAAAATTTAATAAATAAATGTCCTCCGCAAGGGCATGCTTATGCGGTTATGCCAGCACGAACCATATCGTAGCTATAAACCGCCCACGCAGGGCGCTTACCAAAATCAATGGTAATATTACTTGAGTGTTTGCGGTTTTTGCGAGAAGATGCATGTATGTTAATGTTATGCTAAATGTGCCTTATTTTATTTGAATTTGAATAATACGTTTAATTGTTGTAAATGGTTATGTAACCGTTTTTAATTAAATTAAATAATAAATGTCCTCCGCAAGGACAGGCTTATGCCAGCCACAAACCACATTGTGGCTATGAACCGCTCTCGCAGGGCGCTTACCAAAAACAATGTCCTCCGTAAGGACATGCTTATGCCAGCCACGAACCACATTGTGGCTATGGACCGCCCTCGCAGGGCGCTTACCAAAAACAATGTATTCCGCAAGGACATGCTTATGCCAGCCACAAACCACATCGTGGCTATGAACCGCCCTCGCAGGGCGCTTACCAAAATCAATGTCCTCCGTAAGGACATGCTTATGCCAGCCACGAACCACATCATGGCTATGAACCGCCCTCGCAGGGCGCTTAACAAAAACAATGTCCTCCGCAAGGACATACTTATGCCAGCCACGAACCACATCGTAGCTATAATATAAACAACGGAGGCTGTTCTTACTTTCGATCCCCAGGATCATAGGCTTGGCAGCTCTATCAATCAGGACAAAAACGTCCATCTTCTCTGCTAACAGAGGTAACAAAAGACGTAGACAATGACGCTCCGAAATTTCGAGCTGGTCAATTTGCACTTTATCGACACCGTTGGGACTAAATAGGTGCTCCAAGTTTTCTATCATAACACAAAGGTATCGAATACCGTTTTATCTGAAGCCATCGCTCAAGGTTCCAAACGTTACAATCGACAGTTGTTACACGCTTGTATCGGACAAAATGTCTGCAATGCTGACACAGATGAAGGAACAGGTTTCTAGAAACAGTAAGTTTTTTTTTCCAAACTTCGTTTTAACCCAGTTCTTAGTGCCAAAGAGCACTCAAGAAAGGTCACTCCGTCCAAATTTTTAACCTGAAGTCGTTAAATTATTATATGAATTCCGGACTGTGTACGGCCAAGAGACGAGATGTACAAATTACTTTTCTCAGACCTAGGT
Organism: Scoparia ambigualis; assembly: GCA_963921215.1. NCBI lineage: Eukaryota > Metazoa > Arthropoda > Insecta > Lepidoptera > Crambidae > Scoparia > Scoparia ambigualis. The sequence continues at coordinate 16,606,082 of OY992528.1, read as the reverse complement.
ACTACCATCTGACTATAGCCAAATCCCACAATGGTTTCTTCGTCTGTTCTACAAAGGCGAATTACTAAAAATTATATGCCTTCCATTTGAGATGAGCACGGCAATGTTTTCTTAGACTATTATCTTATAGACATAAAGACCAGATGGTTCTGTCCAGACATGCCAACATTGTAATAGAAACACTTACTTATTTTGGTGTCCACATAAACTTCAAAAAGTCTGTTTGACCGCCCCCGCAGGGCGCTTACCAAAATCAATGTCTTCCGCAAGGACATACTATGATACATGGAGGAATCACAAGCGTCCATACATACCTACATATACTCACGACTGTTATCCCCGAAGGGTTAGTCAGAGACCAAGCAATGAGGACCGCAAAAGCTGTCCTCTGCCATAGTCTACGTTTCACCAAATGATAACTGCACATATACGTGACAAGTGATGAGCCTATCGCCGCTCTATACTGTTGGATGTATGTGCAATCTATGGTCTGTTAGTCGCCTTTTACGATACCTAAGAGAAGAAATTGGTCGGTAAAATAGACTCTACCTTACGATGTAGTTAAATGTATTGGTAGCTAAAAATTATCAGAACACCAAAACATATACCTCCACCAACATTCTTTTTGACAACCGTTGCTTCAGGATTGGGGGGTCACAACTCAATAATTCTGCCCTATCGGGAAGGTGGAGTGCATCCGAACAAAAGCTGCACTGCAATCAAAAAGAAAAGCGTGCTGTTCTAAGTCTTAGAATTACAAGCATCGAACACGAAGCCTGCGACAATTTTATTTTAATCCTAAAAAATTGCCAACCAACAAATGACCACCAACCAAATTGTGGTCAAAATTCATTACATTCCAGGGAAATTGAACAGCCATGCAGATGAACTGTCTCGACATAGCCAAGCTCTAGAGTGGCATCTACTGCCAGAATTCACACAAACGATATTCGCGAAGTGGGCCTGGCCAGTAATTCACCTGTTTGTATCCAAGAATGCTCGAGTAGTGGGTAAACTATGCAGATTTATCTCAATGATTACGAATCGATGTTTCACAATGCTTTCAGCCTGAAGTAGAATGCTTCCCTCTGGCTTGGAAATTCGCACCACCTTCCCTCATCCCCCGGGTGCTAGCACACCTCAACAGGAATTTATCTGATTGTGGTACCCCTTGCTGCCTCATTCACAGTATGGAATTCGAAACGTAGACGCCTGGTAGACATAACCACAGGCCTGCCAACCCCCAAGGTTCAAGACATGACGTTGAAATTTGGTGTGCTTAAATGATATATCGTTATGGAACCACAAGCAAATTTCCCTACTCAAGCGTCCGGTTATTATAAAACCATATGAGCACTTGTCCAGTACAGGAAGGGCGTTAGCAGCAGCAGCGGCGCCATCCACACGCGGAACGCGTACCAAATGGGTCCAGTCAGTCCAGTTTTTGGCAGATTTACACTTAATATTTTAAATCTTTCTAACAATACTATACACTACCATAAATTGTCGTTTCTACTTTATGCAGCGCACAATTGTATAGAAATCTTAGTGACGAGGTAATAGTTAAACATGTTTTAAAATCAATCTCAATTAAATATTTAAAAACAACAAAACCTCCTTTTTCCAGGTTTTAGTAATATTAGTCTGTAGACCTTTGTAATGTATTTCAAACCTAGAATCAACTAGTTCGTAACACTGCAATATTATTGTCGCATTGCTCCTTTGTTACCTTGCTGTAGACACCAAACATTATTTTGTTCAGGACAATGCAGTAATATTATAGCGACAGTTTGGGTCAAAAACTGACTGTAGGGACTACAGACAAACAAGCTAGAAACTGCTACTTGTTAAAAGGATCAATAAATATTGTACAAAATGGCTAAACTAATTTATTTAAAACTTCGAGTGGTTCACCTGTCACCTGTTTCAAGCACTGTGGTAGCTAGATGGATATTACAGCCACACCTGGTTGTGTTTTGCTCCGCTGTAGCATCTACAAACTAGATTGATATAATTTACCCATTGAGGATATACTAACTATTGGTAACTGGAGATTGTTACTTAATACTTTTCACAAGGTTTCTTGTCGTGAAATATTGATTCAGGCGTCACGAAGTTTTTCATTTTTTATTCTTTACCCTCTAAAGTGATTGAAATCAAATAGTAAACAATATTTATTTCCTAATAATAATGTTCGTTTACATGGTTTACAAGCTAAATTATTTGATTTTTCATCAATGTCTGGCCAATTATTTTCTTACATGACTTAAATTGTAAATTATTAGTACTTAATTTATAACTTTTTGTTTAAACCATAATCATATGATTAACTCTCTCGCACTTATTGTTTAATTTATTTCTCACATTGGCGTTTTCACCAGGCGATAACAAACAGGTCTCAATATTATAAGCTTCTAATGACGGTCAAGTGTTTAATAGACGCGTTTTACCTGAAATAAAACGCATATTAAATACTTACCTCATTAGAAGCTTAGTTTTTATTTCCGCCTGGTGCTTAATGCATATTTCGACGCAATGATGAACAAATGGGCACGGGTGTGAAATCTCCTGGTTCCCCCACCGCGCCACCTGGTGACGCCACTGAGTGGGATGAGCGAGAGAAACAGCGATATACCGGAAGAAAGAGAAGGAAAATACGACGGGAAACGGATATGCCTATCTCAATATTATAAGCTTCTAATGAGGTAAGTATTTAATATGCGTTTTATTTCAGGTAAAACGCGTCTATTATCATGGGTGACTTTAACACTTGCCTCCTTAAAAACGATTCACGTACTACTTCGCTTCAATCTGTTATCGGTTCTAGTAACTTAAATATCCTCCTACTTACTGCCACTCATCATTTCCCTAACTCCACTCCATCTCTTCTCGACTTGTTAATAGTTTCATCTCCCCAGCATGTTGCGAAGCACGGTCAATGCTCGGCCGACGCGTTTTCGTATCATGATCTCATATTTTTGTCCTATAAAGTTCGTCCTCCTAAAGCTAAGCCCAAAGTCATTCTTAGCGCAATTTTAGTGGTATGGATCAACATGCGTTTCGCATTGACGCTTGCAATATCGATTGGTCTCCTGTAACATTCGCTCAGACTGTTGATGAGCAGGTTGGTATATTTAATTCACTTATAACCACATTGTATGACAAGCATGCACCTTTTCGTTCAGTTAAAATAAAACATCTCCCAGCGCCATGGCTGACAGACGATATAAAAATGTTGATGCATAAGAAAATTGCAGCAAAAAACAGATTTTAACGACGACCTAATGACCAACCAACCAATAAGTTAAACTATGCTAAGATTCGTAATCGCTGCAATAGGGCGTGTAGGGATGCGCTACGCCGCCACATCCATAATTCTGTAGAAAATGTAGACATATCTAAAGCTTGGAAATTCCTCAGGTCGCTTGGAATCGGAAAGATAAAACATAATCCCATTTCACACAATATTAATATTGATTCACTAAATCTCCATTTTTCTTCCTCATCATGTATCAGTGATGCCGATAAAGTGACCACATTGCAAAAACTGTCTACCATACCTGTTCCTGATCTTTCTCCCTTTGCATTTGACCAATTATCGGATTGTGATGTTAAGAAGAGCTTGCTGTCAATTGCTTCCAATGCGGTAGGTAATGACGGCATTAGCCGCAATATGTTAGTACCAATCCTTGATGTCATCCTTCCAGTCCTTACTTTCCTTTTCAACAGTTCCATTTCCAATGCTGTATTCCCTTCCACTTGGAAAGACGCTCAAATCATTCCATTTCCTAAAAAAGGTAACCCAAAATCATTTTCCGAGTATCGTCCAATTTCTATTCTTCCTTTTCTATCCAAAGTCCTTGAGCGTCTTGTCCACAACCAAATTAGTAAGTTCCTTTCTTTTAATAAACTCCTAAACCCACTCCAATCCGGTTTTCGCCTAGGTCACAGCACAGTCACTTCTTTAGTCAAGATCACTGACGACATCCGCCTTGGCATGGAAAACGGTCACCTAACTGTGCTAACGTTGCTGGACTTCAGTAATGCCTTCAACACAGTTAACTTTGACATCCTTCTATCTTTGCTGCGCTCTCTTAACATATCTCCAACGGTAATTGAGTGGTTTCACAGCTACCTGTACGGGCGCAGGCAGCGGGTTCGCCTAGAGGAGAAGTTTTCTTCGTGGTGTGACTCGACTGCTGGGGTCCCGCAGGGTGGCGTTTTATCTCCTCTTCTCTTTACTATATACATCAGTTCCATTTCTGAAAACCTCTCTTCTTCCTACCACCTATATGCAGACGATTTACAGATATATTGTCAGGCACCATTGGGCAATCTCGCCGAAGCTGTTGAATCTATCAACGCAGACCTGCAACGAATCGTTGATTGGAGTCGAGCCTATGGACTTAAGGTTAATCCAGGGAAAACGCAGTCTATTGTGGTCGGCAGCTCTAGGTTGCTCTCCAAGGTCAACTGGGAAACTCTTCCTAAGGTTGACTTTGATGGAGTGGCCATCCCCTTCAGTCAATCTGTTGCTAATTTGGGTATAGTTATTGACAACTGCTTGGGTTGGGGGCCGCAGCTGAAAGCTGTCAGCCGCAAGCTTTTCGCATCATCGGCAACTTTAAGAAGACTACGCAACTTTTTACCCACTGCCACTAAAATTGCGCTAGCACAATCTCTGCTGCTTCCTGTCTTAGATTATGCTGACGCCTGCTATCTTGATCTCACGGAGGACCAGCTAAATAAACTTGAGCGCCTTCAAAATCTTTGTATCCGATTCATATTTGGCTTGCGCAAGTATGATCATGTTTCTGAATACCGCTCCAAACTCAAGTGGCTTCCTATTCGTCTTCGCCGGAATACACACATACTCGCCCTTCTATACAATGTACTGTTTAATCCAACTTATCCTTGCTACCTAAAGGAACGCTTCAGTTTTCTGTATTGTTCGGAATCACGCTCGTTACGGTCATCAGAAAACCTTGCCCTTAAAACCCCTCTCCACAACACCACCTTTTACGATGGTTCCTTGTCCGTTCAAGCTGTCCGCCTCTGGAACTCGCTACCAGTTGCGATCAGGCATGCGAAATCTATTTACGCATTTAAGGAGCTCGTAAATAACTTTTACCTCTCCCTTTAACCTTATCCAGCTGATAGATTGCTTCGTCCGCTACTTCCTACCTGAGACTATTATATTTGTGTATATATATATGTATTTATTATAATATATATATTTAAATAATAAGTATACTTAATATCTTTTCTATATTTACATTAATTTTTACAATTATGTTTACACCTCCGACTTTAGCGTGTATAAGTTCTCTCCATCCGACTGGTTGTCTGGAAGAAATCGCTTTATAGCGATAAGACCGCCAAATTGTAACTATGTATTGTACTTGTATTTTTATGTCTCGTGTTGTAAAATGTAAACTGTTACAATAAAAGTGTTATCTATCTATCTATCTATCTATCTAAAGATGTGGGACTTTACTGAGGTCTCACGCGGACTACTTGAGAGAATTTGAAAAGTGATGTTGCACTGTTTTGTTTCATTTGCCAACACTCATGCACGTTCACAAACACTTAACGGTTAATAATCCACTATTATTTCACATTAATATTCGAAAAAACACAAATGTTAGAAAATAAAACAAAACTGCAGACATGACGCTTCACTTTCCCGCCAAGAAGCCCCTAATGTTCCCTTGACGAACTTCAAGGTGAAAGCGTTCGTGGAGCTGTGCCTCGCCGAGTCAGTGCGCAGCGGCGCGGCGCACCTCACGCGCCTGTCGGGGCTCGGCGCCATGAAGCCTGATACGGTGCTGCTGGGATTCCGGGACGAGGAGGCGCCCAACGACTTCTTCAGGGAGTGAGTACATATATAATAGTCATACACACTCTCATAGATACTCTTACGACTGATATTCCCAAAAGGTTAGGCAATGAGGCTGGGAGCTATGAAATCTGACACAGTGCTGCTGGGATTCCGGGACGAGGAGGCGCCCAACGACTTCTTCAGGGAGTGAGTACATATATAATAGTCATACACACTCTCATAGATACTCTTACGACTGATATCCCCAAAAGGTTAGGCAATGAGGCTGGGAGCTATGAAATCTGACACAGTGCTGCTGGGATTCCGGGACGAGGAGGCGCCGAACGACTTCTTTAGGGAGTGAGTACATATATAATAGTCATACACACTCTCATAGATACTCTTACGACTGATATCCCCAAAAGGTTAGGCAATGAGGCTGGGAGCTATGAAATCTGACACAGTGCTGCTGGGATTCCGGGACGAGGAGGCGCCGAACGACTTCTTCAGGGAGTGAGTACATATATATTAGTCATACACACTCTCATAGATACTCTTACGACTGATATCCCCAAAAGGTTAGGCAATGAGGCTGGGAGCTATGAAATCTGACACAGTGCTGCTGGGATTCCGGGACGAGGAGGCGCCCAACGACTTCTTCAGGGAGTGAGTACATATATATTAGTCATACACACTCTCATAGATACTCTTACGACTGATATCCCCAAAAGGTTAGGCAATGAGGCTGGGAGCTATGAAATCTGACACAGTGCTGCTGGGATTCCGGGACGAGGAGGTGCCCAACGACTTCTTCAGGGAGTGAGTACATATATAATAGTCATACACACTCTCATAGATACTCTTACGACTGATATCCCCAAAAGGTTAGGCAATGAGGCTGGGAGCTATGAAATCTGACACAGTGCTGCTGGGATTCCGGGACGAGGAGGCGCCGAACGACTTCTTAGGGAGTGAGTACATATATAATAGTCATACACACTCTCATAGATACTCTTATGACTGATATCCCCAAAAGGTTAGGCAATGAGGCTGGGAGCTATGAAATCTGACACAGTGCTGCTGGGATTCCGGGACGAGGAGGCGCCGAACGACTTCTTCAGGGAGTGAGTACATATATATTAGTCATACACACTGTCATAGATACTCTTACGACTGATATCCCCAAAAGGTTAGGCAATGAGGCTGGGAGCTATGAAGCCTGATACGGTGCTGCTGGGATTCCGGGACGAGGAGGCGCCCAACGACTTCTTCAGGGAGTGAGTACATATATAATAGTCATACACACTCTCATAGATACTCTTACGACTGATATCCCCAAAAGGTTAGGCAATGAGGCTGGGAGCTATGAAATCTGACACAGTGCTGCTGGGATTCCGGGACGAGGAGGCGCCGAACGACTTCTTCAGGGAGTGAGTACATATATAATAGTCATACACACTCTCATAGATACTCTTACGACTGATATCCCCAAAAGGTTAGGCAATGAGGCTGGGAGCTATGAAATCTGACACAGTGCTGCTGGGATTCCGGGACGAGGAGGCGCCGAACGACTTCTTCAGGGAGTGAGTACATACTTACATACACCCATAGATACACTCACATATTGTGTTACGACTATTATCCCCACTAGGCAATGAGAACCGCAAAAGCAAAGCACAATGCGAAGTGGAATGCGCTGCCAGCTCATGTGTTTCCCGATCACTAAGGTTTTTTTTTTTTTTTGTAAAAGAGGGAGGCAAACGAGCAGGCGGGTCACCTGATGGATAGTAATCACCGCCGCCCATGGACACCCGCAAAACCAGAGGAATCGCAGACGCGTTGCCAGCCTTTAAGGGAGGAATAGGTTTAAGGAAGGAATAGGAATTGGGAAGAGGGGGGGTGAGGGAGGGGCCTCCAGAACCCTCACTGGTCGGACGAAACACAACAGCACCAAGTGCCATTATTTCACGCCGAATATTAGTGAGAGGGTGGTATTACGCCGGGCGAGCCGGCCCAATGCGTGCTGCAACGCAGCGTGGCTCTACCACTCAGTCAGTGTCACTCATTTAGCACCACCCAGGGGTCACGTGTAGGGTCTCAAGGGTAAACCTACGGACGCGAGTAACTTTAACACCCCCAAGGTGATGAGAACATGATCAGAAAACCTCCGGAGAAACCCCTTACCTGCTGCTGGGGTAATTGAGGAGTCGTGTATAGCCTAGCCTAGTATATATGTAGTATATAACTGGAGCAGCTGTTAGCCGTACGCGGCGCACCTCACGTGCCTGTCGGGGCTGGGAGCTATTAAGCCTGATACGGTGCTGCTGGGATTCCGGGACGAGGAGGCGCCCAACGACTTCTTCAGGGAGTGAGTACACACACATACATACACTCATACTATGGAATGCTATGGAATGCTCTACCAGAGAGCATCAGGAGTGCTCGCACGTTGGATTCGTTCAAGGGTCAGGTCCGGAGTCATTTTTTACGTATGCCATCTTAGTTTTATTTATTTCCCTAATGTACCATAATATTGCATGATCTCTTTTTATCTCATTTATTTATATATTTTTTGTACGTTGTACCAATCTATTTTATATTTCTATTTCTTGTTTCCCTTATTTTTGCACCCATTTGAATATTCTTTTTATTATATTTCTATCACCCAAGGTTGCCTGGAAGAGATTGCTTGTTAACAATAAGGCCGCCTGTTTTGTACTTTGTCACTGTATAAATGTTTTCTGTTTTATGTTCTTGTGTGCAATAAAAGTATATTTTATTATTATTATTATAGTGTTCAAACTCTCAACAAGGTCTTGGTAAAGATACTGGTAAAATAAAACTGTAATAAACTTGCTTGTATAAAGACTATTCGTGGAAGTAGTAGTACAAGTAATAGTGAATTGACGAATAAATAGTACGTGTTGTAATAGTTACGCGTAGTATAAGTGTGGAACAACGCCATCTGTTACAAAAACATGTAAACTATGTGAAGATTATGTGACAATCATATACATTTGAATTTCGATTACTTCGTGAGTCTTAACAAAGACTCACGACTATTACCAGATTACAAAAGCACATGTGCTCAGTGTGTTAGGTAGATTGGGAGTATGTATCGCCTGCAATCCTACATCATTGAGGTATAATCTGATACAGTGCTGCTGGGATTCCGCGACGAGAGGTCGCCAATGACTTCTTTAGGGAGTGAGATTGATTAACCCTTTTTTGGTACTAGGGCCTAGTACTGTACTAGGCTCTAGTAACTATTCAAACCCATCAACCCGCATTTAGCCAGCTTGGTAGATTATAGCCCAATATCTGAGAGTGAGGTGTTGTCCATGGGAGTAGGGCTGTCGTCAATAGTGGGACGTTCATAGGCTGATAACAATGATGACTAATGATGACTCTGAAAAAAGAGATAACTATATGTCGTTACCAAATCATACAATATACAAATTACTAATATGTTATGCTCGTACATGCACTATGTCCATACATATTTGTCATTTACATAATCTTCCACTTTATAATAACCTTTATTCATGAGGGTTTTTTAACATGAGCTTTAAATGTATGTAAAGGCATTTCAGTAATGTTTAGTGGAAGTTTGTTATAAAACGTTTAATATTTACCCAAGAAAGAGCTACCTGTTTCAGGAAGTCTAAAACTAGGGACGGCAAGCTTATTTTTCCTACGAGTGTTTAAGTTATGAACATCACAATTTTTAACAAATGTCTTTTCATACTTCTTGAGATACATAAGGTTTTTAAAAATAAATTGCGATGCTATAGTTAATATATCGATTTTTTTAAACACATCTTTGAGTGAGTCTCTACACTTGTTGTATATAGCGCGGAATGCCCTTTTACATCGATATACTTAATTTTTTTTGTTAATTACTACGTTATTGTGTACAATAAAGTATATTCTATTCTACAGCATGAACTCTCCCTACAAAACGGACCAGTTTGACCTGGAAAACGGCTCAGTGGTGTTCCCGGTGCGTCGTTTGACGGACGCCCGTCTGCCGCCCGCCGATTACGTGCGAATCATATCGGACGTGCTGTGCGTTAACAAGAATATATGCCTGTGCCGGGGGTTCAGCGGGCTGGACATGGCGGCCGTGGAGAGGTGAGGGGGTTATGTCTCAAATTCAAATTCAAAATTTATTTATTCTAGAAATTTAATTAATAAGCACGTTGAATCGTCCAAAACATCTTTTTAAACCTACTACTCATACAGGACGTCATTTTTAGCTGCGGAGAAAAACAGGTGCAAGAAACCGAATTAACGACATTTACAAGAACATAAATCAAAAATATAGTCTCTGTAGGGTATTTTATTTTGGAGCCCAACAATTGGGCCAGCAGGGTTGGTTATAGCTTAATCGGCCTATGCTGTTGTCTAATGAGAAGGCCTGTGTCCCGCAGTAGGCATTTATAGGCTGATGTCTGGCCAGTCTTATGAGCTGAGTGACGGACAGGTGACGGGTGTCTCCCGCCTCCTGCATACGTGTGCATAATATCGGACATATATGTGCGTTAATAAGAAGGCTTGTGCCTCGCAGTGGGATGTTTATAGTCTGACGATGATGTTAGATCAGTCGAGTCGGATTATAGGCAAAATCGCACCAGGCGAGTAGCGATTGAAGCGCTTGGAATTTCTCTTATTCTGTACTATATTTTTAAGTTTTTGTATTAACATAAAGCAATATTGTATTCCAGAAAATCCCCCCACCTGAAGTACATCGACGTGTGGCTAGTAGAAGCTTTATCGCCGAGCAGCGAGGAAGCCTTCACCGTTCGCGCGCTGTTCACGCTACAGCTTGCCGCCGTCGTGCGCAGCTCAAGGCAGTGGGCGCATCTCAGGCTGCGGGCGCATCTAGCGCCGCCCCGTGAGTACACAGCCCCTGCAGCGCATCTAGCGCCGCCCCGTGAGTACACAGCCCCTGCAGCGCATCTAGCGCCGCCCCGTGAGTACACAGCCCCTGCAGCGCATCTAGCGCCGCCCCGTGAGTACACAGCCGCTGCAGCGGGGTCGGGCGCGGATTCCCTAAATCGCAATTCGTCTGATTATCTAAATTGCCAGTTTCGCACATCGTACACATCGCAAATCGTCTCAGTTGCAAAATGTCTAACTTTAAAAATAAGTATGGATCGGGTTGGGTCGGACGTGATTACCCAAATCTTAATTATTAATAATGATTATACCTATAATTCTATTCCTACCCATAAATACTTTGATTTTTAAAAGAGGTTTCATAATTTTACTGGAAAAAGTCGAAATATGAATGAAATATAATTCAGTAAATTAGGTTTTGGGTAATCCACGCCCGACCCGATCCGATCCATACTTATTTTAAAATTTAGACATTTTGCGACTAAGACAATTTGCTATGTGTACGAAGAGAGAAACTGGTAATTTAGATAATCAGACGAATGCGATTTAGGGAATCCGCGCCCGACCCCTGCAGCGCATCTAGCGCCGCCCCGGGAGTAGATACACCGCTGCTGCAGCTCATCTAGCGCTGCCCCGTGAGTAGATACACCGCTGCTGCAGCTCATCTAGCTTTGCCCCGTGAGTACACATCCGCTGCAGCGCATCTAGCGCCGCCACGTGAGTAGATACACCGCTGCTGCAGCACATCTAGCGCCGCCCCGCGAGTACATATCCGCTGCAGCGCATCTAGCGCCGCCCCGTGAGTACACATCCGCTGCAGCGCATCTAGCGCCGCCCCGTGAGTAGATACACCGCTGCTGCAGCACATCTAGCGCCGCCCCGCGAGTACATATCCGCTGCAGCGCATCTAGCGCCGCCCCGTGAGTACACATCCGCTGCAGCGCATCTAGCGCCGCCCCGTGAGTAGATACACCGCAGCTGCAGCACATCTAGCGCCGCCCCGCGAGTACATATCCGCTGCAGCGCATCTAGCGCCGCCCCGTGAGTACACATCCGCTGCAGCGCATCTAGCGCCGCCCCGTGAGTACATAGCTGCTGCCTCAGGAGGAGAGTAGCACATCGCCAAATGGACGAAAAGATAACTTGTAGGGAGTCAAGCAAATGATTGCAGTCACAGTTTCCGCGCGCATCTCCTGATGATTCGCCCATTATGACCACAAAGGATGATGTGGGATTTGCTTCTCCGCTGCCTGTAGCTAAAACCCCCCAGAGTACTACTCCTAGGTACGGAGTATCCAGGCAGCAGCATTCATCCGCAGCATCCATCCGCAGCATCCATCCGCAGCATCCATCCGCAGCATTGCTGTGGTACGCACCACACGCGTACTCCTCATTGATGCATTTTCGAAGTTCTCAAAGTGCTAATTTTTTATTATTCTACAACGGATAGTAGCTTGGCCTTCATCTCACCTGATGGTAAGTGACGATAAGGCCGAAGGTGGAAGCGCGCTTCACCCGGAATCCTCAACCACTGAGGAACTGGTTATCTTATCTCAAACTGTCGGAACACAACGATGCTATAAACATCGTTGTTATGGCGACAGCTTTAGATAAGATGGTGGTAGACAAACCGAACACAAAGATGTACCCCACGCTGGGAATTAAACCCGGGACCTCTGGGTCTGAGACCGGCGGCTTAGCCACTAGACCACAGAGGCGGATATTTTTTTTTTGTTATGGTTTGCTAGTTAATAAACTATCATTGCTTGTTTGTCGCCAGGCGCCGGTGCCGAATCGTCCCAAAGCGCCCAGAAGCGGTTGGACGAGCTGCTCAAACTGCTGCGGATTGACGCCACCACGTACACGGTCAGTTACATGTACTCACGATTTTCTTTCAGTGTATTTCAGCTGTATTACTAAGACTCCGCTGTCCGTCTGCCTATCCGTCACCAAGCTGTATCTTATAAACCGTGATAAGTAGCTAGACTCTAATTTTTGTTAAAAAAGGGGTATGTACAATAAATAATATAATATCAAAACAAAATAAACGACGTAATAAACGTTGGACGAAATGCCTTTTAGACGAAATGTTTGTTGGACAAAATGTATATTGGACCAAATACGTGTTGGACAAATAGATGTTTGACGAAATGCGTGTTGGACTATATACGAGTTGGACGAAATGAGCGTTTAAATACAATTCGGACGGACTGCGTATTGTACCTACGGCTAACAAACGATTTGGCAACGCGTGCCGTTCACTGGTAAAAATAATCAGGCGTACACAAAGCTGTACCCCTAATGGTAGTCGAACCTCTAGGTCTAAGGCTCGTATTTTAAAACCAAACTCAAAATTTAATCTATGCTTGAATACAGTTAAAAAAAGATGGAGATATATCGCTTTCTAACTGTACTCAAGCAGAGATTTGATTTTAGAATACGAGTCTAAGGCAGTTTAAGGCAGGCTATTTTCACGCTTAAAGAAACGTAAATTCCGTGTAAACAAAAGAGATGCATATATAAATAGTTGATCGCTGACTGTTCATACTGCCGGCCTGCGTGGACTCGCTTCACTAGTCCGTCGCTGAGCGACAAGAGGTATCAAAGATAATTCTTGCTTAAGCCCTTGTCAAACATACAAGCGAACCGAACCGAATCTAAAACGTGGAGAATGCGAACCGAAGCGGAGACGTCCAACCAGGCGCAGCGAACCGAACTCGTGGAGAATGCGAACTGAAGCTTCGGTCCGCATTCTCTCCATGACGCGATTGTATCGATGGCAAACATGTATTTTTATTATTATTGGGTATTTTTTAATACATTCTATAAACTTTTCGGTATATATTATGGCCACGTGTCGGAATACTTTGATTTTTTATGTAAATAAACACAACCATCACGCATCGCTTTCGCTTCGCGGCTCGCATTCGCTTTTTGTTTGACGTCGTGCATACAAAGCCAGTTAATACAAGTATCTCGCTCACGCCTCGCTTCGCGCGCTCGCCTTGTGTTCGTCATGGCGTCACACGCCTTTCGGTTCGCCACGGTATCGGCACGGATCGGTTCGCTTCCGCTTTTCTATGAGACGAACAAAACGATTCCATATATTACAAAATGAAATCGCTTCGCCACGCTTTCGGTTCGCTGTCTGTTTGACAAGGGTTAAGCGATACTCGCTAAGGGATCAGAACTCACGCGAGTAACACACTCACACTCGAGTAACCGCTTATAGCCCAGCGACAAAACTATCGGAACTACACACTCGCTTTCCGCTGCTCGCCAATGGGCGATTTTCCGAGATCAAAAAAAAAAGAAATTGGTTCGTAAATGACTTCATAGATGGCGCTTAGCATAGATTAGTATGGCGCTTAGTAAAAGGCGGGTTCATGACGAGCACGTGTATGGCTGCGTAATATTTATTCTATTCCAAAATAGAAATAGGTTCTGGATGTCCTGAATATAAATAGGTAAGTAAATACTATTTTTTTATTCTTTTGGTAGACAAGTAAAAGTGTAGAATTTATTACAGCCCTTAAGTAGCCCAGCTTTCATAAAACGACATCTATCGAGTGTTTTTGAACTAATTTTTACTTTTTAATTTGGGCTGTCAGAAAATCGCCCATTCGTTTCCAATTCTAGCTCGACTCACTTCTCGTTCATCGCCGGCGGTGGGACAACTGCCTAGGGCTCGTATTCTAAAACAAAACTCAAAATCAAATCCATGCTTGAATACAGTTAAAAAGAGATGGCGATATATGCGATGAATAGCAACATCCCTTTCAAACTGTACTCAAGCAGAGATTTGAGTGTGAGTTTTTTTTTAATAGCAGAAGAATGCAAACGAGCAAGCGGGTCACCTGATGGAAAGTAATCACCGCCGCCCATGGACACCCGCAAAACCAGAGGAATCGCAGGCGCGTTGCCGGCCTTTAAGGAAGGCATAGGCTCGTTTCTTGAAGATCCCTAAGTCGTAACGGTCCGGAAATACCGCCGCCGAAAGCTGGTTCCACAACACTGTAGTTCGAGGCAAAAAGTTTCGTGAAAAACGCACAGTAGTGGGCCGCCATCCATCAAGGTGATGTGGATGGAATGATAGTCGATTGCGTGTAGTGCGATGTAGGAGGAGTTTGGTTTTAGAATACGAGCCAAGACCACAGAGGCGGTGTGTGCGTGTTTTTGCGTGTGCGTATTGAGTGCGCGTGTGTGTGCGTGCGGGTGCGTTGCCCGTGGGCGTGTGCGTATATTTGTATGTGCATGTCCGTGTGCTTGTTTGTGCGTGTTTTATTTGCGCGCGTGTGCTTGCGTATACGTGTTTTTGCTTGTGCGTGTGGTTGACGTATTTTATGCACGTATGCATGTGCGTGTGCTTGCGTCAGAGATGGCGTGCGCGTGCGTTTTTATGTGTATACGTGTGTGGCGGCGCCACCTACCGCATGACGCCGCAAATAGTTCGATACGAAGCGAACACCTTCTCAACCGTATTAACAGATGGCGCCACAAACGCATACCAACGGCGACGTCTCCATATTGCGACGGTAAAATAGTATGGGAAGCCTGCATCGCGGTAGCGAAGTTTCACCATCACCCTCGCTATAATAGAGCACCTCCAACTAACGTTCGTTGGACTTCGGTCCCCGAGCTATGCCACCCAGCTCGGAGGAAGATCTTCCCTTTGGCCTTCCTACAATGTGGCGGGTACATGAAAACCCGTATGCGTGCGTATACGAGTTTTTGCTTGGTGCATCTGCGTCTGCGTGTGGTTGCTGTGCGCGTGTGTATCTACTACTCGTATATACCTTTGCGTATTCGTGTGTGTTTCAGTTTACTCATAATATTCCCATTTGCCAGGTGACTGAATGGCCGGCGCTTCAGGAGCCGAAATGGTCGAACGATGACGACGCGGACAACACCGCCTACCAGCGGGTGCCGCTCAGCTATTTACAGACGTATGTATCATAAACCGTTCGTCCGAAAATGGCCAAATCAGGCCTCCGTCACTCCATATACTTGCGCGATATAATTACCTACCCGGCCGAGCGGTCTCGGGCCGTTTGCGGACCAAATTCAGTGCGGTTTTCGCAAGCTCGCACGCACGTTGTTCAATTTTACTTGTTCCATTCGTTTGTACGCGTACCTACGACGTCGTCTAGTGCCTTATGTGCAGTAGATGGGTTTGTTTTTTATTTTACCTACACACTGACCTTTATTTACTTTTGATGATGATGTCAGCACCAATTTAAAAAAAAAATATATTTTATAAACGACACAATTTTAAACTACCACCTATAGTCAGAACATATTCACAGTTCTCAATAAAATAGATACAAACAGTTATTTATGTTAATTTAATTTTATCGAAGAGACAGCCCTGTGATTCAAGTCAAGTCAAGTCAAAATATATTTATTCAATAAACTCAATTAATAAGTACTTTGAATCGTCCAAATCTTTTTTAACCTACCACCCATTCAGGACATAATTTTTTAACTGTGGCAAAGAATGGGCGCAAGAAACCACAGCGCACAAAAGCAACGACATTTACAAACAAAAAAAAGAGTATGTCGTTACCAGGTCAATACAAAATATGAATTTAAAAATAAAAAAAAATGATGCAATACAAAATTACAATACAATGTAGTATCAATTAAATAAAGACAATTAGAAATAGCTGTTGGAGTGCTTGGAGCATTTCAGATCCAAGCTGTTTTGTCTTCTGTGTAATCTGACACTTTATAATAAGCTTTTTTATAAAGCTTTTCTTTGATTTTGATTTTAAATTTGTGGAGGCTTGTACCGGAGCAAACTGGCAGAGGAGATAATTGAGACAGCGGTGTCGATAATTGTAATAATCTTTATTGGTAAAACGCCCGCATATTTATACAGCTGTTAGACAGGGTAAGAAAATGACCATCTTCCGTCTCGCTCCAACGCTGACATATATACCGCGCGAGCGACGCCCGCGCGCTAGTGTTACGAGGTAGATGCGCGCGCCGGATGTATGCATGGCTCCCATATCACTCCCCCTCAAGCGAAGCGTACGCTTTTCTTGACCGTGCGCCCGCTTCTTGTTATGTATGGCTGGTTGTGGTGTGGGGTCGAGTGGCTTGCGTTGCTCGAGTGGCTTGCGTGGCTTGAATCAGTGGTGCTACTGGTGCTATATTCCTCTGTATCATCATTGCATATGAAGGCCGGTTTCAGTCTGTCTAGCGAAATCACGGTGGTGCGAGTAGGTAGCTGAACTTTCATACATTTGTCGAACCGTTCCAACACTTCATAGGGGCCATCATAGGGTGGTGTGAGCGGTGCCTTCACTGTGTCGTTCCGAACAAAGACATGGGTGCAAGTCGCTAAGTTCTTGTAGATGAACGGCTGCGGTGCAGAGTGCGAGAGCTGCGGGACCTGTGTAAGTGACGTCATCGTGCGTGTGAGACGGCGTACTAATTCGGCATCTTCTATCTTCGTTTCCGTAGGTGTGAAGAAATCAGACGGCATGCGGAGCGTGGCGCCGTAAGACATAAGTGCCGGGCTCAACTTGTTATCTTGTCTTATCGCGGTGCGTAAGCCGAGTAGTATTGTGGGCAACTCTTCTGTTCATTGCGTAGTAGCGCCGCGAGCCATCAGGGCAGCCTTCATAGTGCGGTGCCACCTTTCTATCATGCCATTGGATTGAGGGTGATAGGCCGTAGTACGTATAAATCATAAATCATAAATCATTTATTTGCCGAATATCATGTACACAACATTGAGATGTAAGACAATGATTTAAAGTATCAACAATATTCTGCCATAAGTATGTAGGCATGCAAATATCCATAATTGTAACTACATCGATTGACTTTTTGTCTGAAATTAATTATTAATGTTACCTAGTATCTTTGCAATTTATACAAACAATACAATTAAATTGCAATTCATTTAAATGTCATAATTATTAAAAATTAATATTATTGCAAATTACGAGAAACAATACAATTAAATTACAATACATTCTAATGTCATAATTATTAAAAATCAATATTATTGCAAATTACGAGAAACAATACAATCAAATTACAATATATTTAAATGTCATAATTATTAAAGATTAATATTATTGCAAATTAAAAGTTAATGATAATGTCAAAATGTCTGTACAATTTATACAAACAATACAATTAAATTATAATTCATTAAAATGTCACAATTATTAAAAATCAATATTATTTATGATAATGTCAATGATAATTAAAAGCAAGATGTTACATTATTTCCAAATATTCCTTGACGGAGTAGAAATTGTGCTTTAGGAGCCATTGTAATAAACTATTTTTAAATCTATTTCTTTCTAACGGGAGATTCATCATGTTTAACGGTAATTTATTAAATATTTTTATGGCCATGTAAAATACGTTTTTCTGGAATAAGGCTAAATTACATTTAGGTATAGCCAATTTATTTTTTCTTGAATCCCGTAAATTTATTTTGATGTCTTTATTTTTCACAAAATATTCTGGGTATTTCTTAACCAATAGACACATTTCTAGTATGTACATACAGGGTAGAGGGAGTATTTTATGTTTTGTAAATAGGGGTTTACATGAATCTGTTTGTTTGATTCCACAAATCGCACGAATGCATTTTTTCTGAGCTCTAAATACCCTTTCGATGTCAACGCTATTACCCCACATTACCACACCGTAACGCAGCAGAGAAGATACGTATCCGTGGTACGCTTGTAGGGCTACTTGAAATGACGCAATATTTTTGACTCTATATAGTGCAAATACAAACCTATTTATTTTTGCGCACAAGATGTCTATGTGTGCTTTCCAATTGCAATTTTCGTCCAAAGTTATACCTAAAAATACTGTGCTATTTACGATGTCAATTTTATTATTATTGTATTGTATGTCAATATTATGTTTTTTCGCTTTATATGTATGAAATTGTATTGCTTTAGTCTTAGATATATTAATTTTCAGGTTATTTTTATTTAACCATTCAATTACATCAGAGAGGCTATTATTAATGTCATTTTTAATTATGTCAATATTTTTATTTTGAAACAATAGTGTACGGTCATCAGCAAATAAGAAGCAATCATTGCTAGTCACATCTGGGAGGTCATTAACATATAAAAGAAACAGCAGTGGTCCCAAGATACTGCCTTGAGGCACTCCATTGCTTATTTGACGATATTTAGATCGGACATATTCTTTGGTTTTATTAACTGTTTGCGTTATTTCGGCACACTGCTGTCTATTCGCTAGGTAACTGGCGAACCATTGATTTGCTATTCCTCTAATACCGTAATCATGGAGCTTCTGTAGAAGTACGTCATGGCTTACACAGTCAAAAGCTTTAGACATATCTAGAAATAGTGCTACAGTTGGTATTTTATCATTAATTGATTCTGTGATTTTTTTGAGTAATGAGAAACATGCTAATGAAGTGGATTTACCCTCCTGAAAACCGAATTGTTGCTTGTTTATAATATTGTGTTTGTTAATAAAGTCATGTAGTCGTATGGCGATAACTTTTTCAAAAATCTTTGATATGATTGGTATTAATGCGATGGGTCTGTAATTTCCCATATCGCTTTCATCTCCTTTCTTAAATAAAGGTTTAACTACAGTTAATTTTAATTTTGCTGGAAAAGTACCATTTTTCATAGAAAGGTTTATTATGTAGGCTAAAGGAATACTGATCACTGGAGAACATAATTTAATAATATCAGTACTAATTTCGTCATAACCTACTGATATTGTGTTTTTTAAGTTCATAATTATTTTTTGTATTTCATTTTTATTTGTTGGGTACAAAAATATGCTATTATTTATTTGTTTTTTATTTGTATTTACTAATCTATTTCTTGTATTCTGGGCTATTTCAATAAAATAGTCATTAAATAATTTAGATATGTCGTTCTTACTATAAATAATGTCGTTTTTATGTCTTATTAATTTTATTTCATTGCATGTTGGATTTTCGTTAATGTTATTATTTATTATTCTCCAGGACGCCTTTCATTTGTTTTTTGCGTTAAGTATGTATTTAGAATTGTTGGTTTTTTGTACAGCATTTATACATATCTGTAATAACTTTGTGTATTTTATATATTTCTTTTTATTTTCATCTTTCTTTATTTTATGTGAGTGTATATAATTATAATATAGTTTACGTTTTTTCACACAGCTTTTTTTTAGACCTTTGGTAAGCCATTTCAGTTTCTTAAAATTATGATCTTTTCTTACTTTAATAATAGGGAAGCAAAGATTATAAAGAAGGGAAAGACTGTCATGAAAAGTGTTAAACACTTCATCAGTGTTTGTTTGTTCTAATACTTCATTAAATGTCAGGGAGTTGATATGTCCGATAAATTTTGCCTTATTTTCAACGTGGTAATCTCTTTGTAGTTCATACCAGTATATTTTTTTACTATAGTTTTCTATATGGGCAGATAAAACTTGGCATTTAGTATGGTCAGATAATGATAACTCTTTTGTAAATCCATTTGCTTCGTCTAAATTGGTAGCTATCAAGTCTAAACAGGCGTTTTTTCTAGTTGGTGTTTTTATTAGTATATCTAGATTATAGTTCTGGAGGATACCGATTAAAGTTTAAGTATTTTTGTTTATTTTTAGGATATCAATGTTCCAGTCCCCACAGATTATGATTTTTCTTGGTTTTTTGTTGATTTTGCTTAAAAGTTGTTCTAATTTATCGAAAAATACAGATATATTTGAAGATGGGGTTCTGTATACACAAATTACGAATAAATTTATACCTTTTATAATTATACCGCAACATTCAAAATTGTTTTTTTCAGACAGTGTATCTGCTAATTGTAGCTTTATGCAGTTAATATGATTGGCTACCAAAATACAAGTACCCCCTCTTTTTTCATAGTCGCGTGACCATGAAGATCCCATTTTATAATTAGTCACTATTAAGTTTTTTTCATGTCCCCTTTTGATAAAAGTTTCTGAGAAACAGATTATGTCCATGGATTTGCAGCTTTTTTTAAAATTGTTGAGGGCAATTTCTAATTCATCCTTTTTTTTTAGAATACTGCA
Organism: Scoparia ambigualis; assembly: GCA_963921215.1. Classification (NCBI taxonomy): domain Eukaryota; kingdom Metazoa; phylum Arthropoda; class Insecta; order Lepidoptera; family Crambidae; genus Scoparia; species Scoparia ambigualis. The sequence continues at coordinate 16,585,306 of OY992528.1, read as the reverse complement.
AATGTTTTGATGAAAGCAAAAGAAATTATGTTTTTTGGTTTTCACGAAAAAAAGTGTTTGTTGGAAGATGATTATTTTTAAAGTAGTACGGAATTGTTCCCTTTTTTTGCTTTTGTGAACGCGGTTCTGGTGTGTTTACGTCACGGGACTTGGTAATTTGTAACATTATTTTATTTTCTTGTTTTTTAAAATAATATGGAATTGTTCCTTTTTTTTGTTTTACCACATCGATATTCATTTTACTTATATTTTTTTCTGAGATGCATTGTTTTAGTTTTTTCATAGATTTTTTATAGTAATCAATAGTATCAAATTCTAATTTTATTTTATAGCTTATATCTTTTAATGACACTTTTTGCTTGATTTGGTTTAATGATATAAATTTACAATTATTGTAGTTTCTGCTTATTAATTTAAGTTGATTATTGAGTGCGTTTGTATTTAAATAATTGGTTTCTATTGCTTGAATCAATAGTATTTGTGTGTTTTTGCATTTAGCCAAAAATACAGATAAATCGCAAAATAATTTAGTGGGTATTCTATCATTTGCACCAATTAATAGAATCAAAAAGTCGTCACTAGTTAATGTCTCATGTAATTCAGTATTAAGAACATCAAAACTGCTGGCGTTAGGCTTAATAAATGAGGTAATTATGCGACTATCGTTGTTATATATTTTGTTTAAATACTCTGACAGGTTAAGGGCTTGTTGGTCGCCCAAAATTAATACATTATTTTTCAGACATTTTTCAGTAGATTTTTCGTAATTGATTAATCTTAAGGTCAAATTATCCTGCAAAGCGCCATCTAGTGGTAGTACGGTGAAACGGTCAGTATTTTGACGATGCTTTGAGGATTCGATTGAGTTTGTCATGGCTAAGTCCTCACGGGAGCAGCAACGAGTATAATCAATAGGTGGCTCTGAACATATTTCATTTGACGTTGTCATTAATTGTGGGTCATCTTGACAATGTAATGTCGATTTCGTGGGTAGATGTTGTGCGTATTTCTGTAACTCCGCTCTGAGTTTGTTATTATCTAGTTTTAATGTTTCTATTTCTCTATTCGCTGAGCATAGTTGTGTTTTTAGTTCGTCTAGTTTTAATTTTAATTCAGTTGTCATACTTTCGTCTAAGGAAGAATCATTCGTCAAACTTTTCATTGTTGTGTCAAAAATAGTAGTGTCATCGAAGTCCCGTTCTAAGCTGGAATTGTAGAATCTAGATCTGTCTATTGACTTGGACCTTAGTGTACGGCGTCTTTGTGTTACGTTCTCTTGTGAATTATCCATTTGAATTATAGGTTGATTTCCAACCAAACAGGAAAAAACAGTAGTGTAGTGTAGCAATCTGATGGTGTGCGTGTGCGGTGATATCAGTTGTTTCTTTAATTATCGCAAGATGTCGTTACTAGTGATGAAGGAGTTGTTACAGCTGATCGATACGTAAGTCGGTTGATGTTTGTTTGTATTTGAACTTTTGTTCAACGGAAATTCTGATGATTAACTTAATTTTAGTTTTATGGCTGTTTTTTTTACTCACTGCGCTATTATTAGTCCAGTTGATATTCTCCTCACTCGCAATAGTCCATAAATATCGGTTATACAATTAATATGCTTGTTTCTGATCTTCACAACAGTTGATAGTTTCTGTTATGCGTTATTTTCACACACACTTGATATATTTAAGAGATAACTTTTATGCGAAATATTTAGATACGACACTTTCTAACACTGGAATATATAAAGATAATAACTCATAGGATTTTTTTTAAATAAAATTTTTAGTACGGAGCAGATGTTTAGCCTGGCACAGCAGCGCCCTCTCTCATCACGTAGTCTTGTGATGCCAAATTTCTTCATTATTGCGTTAAATAAGGTGGACTCGAACTGGCGGCCTTGGTCGGTTGTTATGCGTAGCGGGCAACCATACCGCACTATCCAGTTGTCTTACAATGCTTGAGCGACGATCTCCGCCGTTATATCGCCTACAGGTACTGCTTCCGGCCATTTGGTACTGCGGTCGATGATGGTGACGCAGTATCGACATTCGTTCGACAATCGGAGGGGGCCAACGAGGTCAACATGGACGTGAGCGAAACGGGGGGATGGCGGGAACTCGTTGAGCGGGGTGACTACGTGACGATGTACTTTGGCACGCTGACAGCTGATACAGGCTTATGTCCACATTGCGACTTCTTTGTCTATGTTAGGCCAGAAAAACTTGCTTTTCATTACTTTTCTTGTTGCTTTAACGCCCGGGTGACATAGATCGTGTTGGGCTTTGAAGGCTTCAAAACGATATGCAACTGGTAAATAGGGGCGTGGCGTCGACGTGATTGGTCGGCGTAGTCCAGGCAGTGTTATCTCGCTGAACCTTAAGTTATCTTGTTTTTTTAGTTTCTTTAGCTCGAGGTCGTTATGTTGATCGATGCTTAATTGGTCGTAATCTATGGTTGTGGGACATATGATTTCTTCTACTCGTGATAACGCGTCGGCGACTGTATTGTCTTCACCTTTAATGTACCTAATGCTCGAACAGAATTGGCTTATGATGACTTGCTGATCTGCTAAGTGCGTAAGTGAGCGGTTTGTGGTCGGTGTAAAATACCACGTCGCATCCTTCTATGAGTCGACGGAAATGCTTCACAGCCGTGTACATAGCTAATAATTCGCGGTCGTACACGCTGTAGCGCCGTTGGGTTGCACTCATTGCTTTGGAAAAGAAAGCTAGTGGTTTCCAAACTGCGTCGATCTTCTGTTGAAGTACAGCCCCTAGGCTATGGTCTGAGACATCGGTCATGATGGCTAGGGTGCTGCCATGAATAGGGTGGCTTAGTATGGTTGCCTCTGTGATGCTTTGGCGGCACTTCTCAAAGGCTTCCTCTGCTTCTTGCGTCCACTCGATCGGCGTGTTATCGTTCTTTTTTCTGTTGTGCAGGTACTTATTGAGCTCGATTTATAGCTCAGCTTGTCGAGGGAGGCAGTCACGATAGAAATTGATCATTCCCAGGAAGCGACGTAGGTCGATGACGGTCTTCGGTCTCGGATAGGAGAATATTGCCTCGACTCGTTCTGGTGCGGGTTTGATGCCAGCCGCTGATACTTCGTAGCCTAAGAAATTTAGTGACTCCTTCCCGAACTCGCATTTGTCGATGTTGAGTGTCACGCCGTACTTGGCCAGTCGTTGTAGAACTTGGTGGAGTAGCTTCTTATTTGCTTCCTCGTCGTCAGCGAACAGCAGAATGTCATCCACGAAACAGAAACATCCTTCTATGCCTCTCAGCACCTCATGCATAAATCTTTGAAACGTTTGACTGGCGTTGCGTAGGCCGAAGGTCATACAGTTAAATTCAAACATTCCAAAGGGCGTAATTATAGATGCTTTCTCTGCGTCTTCTTTTGCAATCGGTATAAAACAGTACGCCATTTTTAAATCTAGTTTGGTGAATGTCTTCTTATTATGTAGCTGGTATGTGAAGTCTTGTATTCGAGGTATGGGATAGCGGTCGGGCTGTGTAACTGCGTTCAGGCGTCTGTAGTCACCACATACACGTAGTCCTCCGTCCTTCTTCTTGACGACGTGAAGAGGGCTGGCCCATGGGCTTTTCGATGGCTTACAGATGCCCATCTCGAGCATTCGATCGAACTCCTCCTTAGCTGCCTTGTATTTGTCCGGAGGGAGAGGACCGGGGCGGGCGAAAAGCGGGGGGCCCGTCGTTTCAATGTAATGTACTACGTCGTGCTTGACTGGTTGATTGAGCGACATGGGGCGTAGAACATCAGGGTACTGCTTAAGAATGTCTTGATAGGCTTGGTTACTGCTTATGAATGAACTGACTCGGCTTTCATTGATATTTCTATTGCGTCGATCGATAGTTCTGTTGTCTTGTCTACTAGTTTCTTCTTGTCTAGGTCAACCAAGAGTTTGAAGTGACGTAGAAAATCAGCGCCCAATATAGAAGTCTTGACGTCTGCCACGATGAAAGTCCAAAGAAAGCTTCGCCGTAGTCCAAAGTTGAGCCTGATGGTTTTCTCTCCGTAAGTTTTGATAGGCGTATTGTTAGCGGCGTATAATCTGCAGGCGCTTGCGGCTGTGATTTTTTTCTTGTGAGTGGCGGCTAGGACGGAGATGTCTGCGCCTGTGTTCACGAGGAAACGTTCGTGAGTGTTGCGATCGTGAACACAAAGGCGATTACTGGTGTCCGGGACACCGACGTCCGCCACGGTCGGTGTCGATCTTAGTTTCCCGACGGCTTCTTTCTTCTACTGCATGGAGATTCGTAACGCTTCGCCTTGTCATCGAAACGAAAATGATATTTGCATTCCCAATTTTCATCGCCAGGCTTAGCTGTAGACCGTTGGCCTTGTGTTGACTTCGAACGTGAGCGTGGGCGATACCGCCTCTGAAAGGGGCGGCGATATCGGCGATCTTCGCTGTCGCGGTCGTCATTGCGTCGTTGTAAGGCGGCGACTTGTAGTGTTAATTTCTCAATGGTCTTCGTCAAAATGTCAATCTGGTTCGATGGTGTTGCCGTAGAGCTTGTGGTCGAAACTGCAGCGATGGTGGGGCGCTCCGAATACTCGAACATCTTGTCGGCCATCGCAGATAGGGTTTCTAAAGGAGCTTCGGTGTTCACGGAGAGTACGACTCGGATTTGTGTAGGTAGATGGTTCAGCCATTCGATCTTCAGCCCTTCATCGGTGATCATTCCGCTGCTTAACTCGCGCATCTTCCTTAGCAGCTGCGACGGCGTTTGATCTCCTAGCTCGAGACCACTGATGAGCTTTTGGAACTTCTTTACGTCGGATTTCTCGTACACGGCGAGTAAACGGTTTTTAACGGTCTTGTACTTGTCTGCGGCCGGTGGGTTGTATAATATGTCCGTGAGATGTTGTAGATCCGTGGCCTGCAGTTGCTTAAGGAGATATCGAAATTTCTGGTCGTCAGACGTCTTCAGCGGGTCTACGACGGCTTCAAATTGTATAAACCATGCTCTTGGTATTTCGCGCCAAAACGGTAGCATCCTTGATTGAATTGAAATAGCGCTGACCACTTCTTCCCTCGGCGTCGTATCTTCCAGTTTTGTGTTTTCTTCTGCCATAGTTGCTCGATCTGATGATAGCTCCACACAATATTTTTCTTGTACGATCACGTCGGGGTCACCAGATGTGGAGGCTTGTACCGGAGCAGAGTGGCAGAGGAGATAATTGAGACAGCGGTGTCGATAATTGTAATAATATTTATTGGTAAAACGCCCGCATATTTATACAGCTGTTAGACAGGGTAAAAAAATGACCATCTTCCGTCTCGCTCCAACGCTGACATATATACCGCGCGAGCGACGCCCGCGCGCTAGTGTTACGAGATAGATGCGCGCGCCGGATGTATGCATGGCTACCATAAATTTATTAAGATCTAATTTCTGAATATCATTTGGTACTTTGTTGTAAAATCTTACACACAGACCCTTAAAAGAATTATTTATTTTATGGAGCCTAGTATAAGGTACTGCTAATTTGTTCTTACTTCTAGTGTTTACATTGTGAATATCACTGTTTTTTGAAAACATTCCAGTATTTTTATGAAAATAAATCAAATTTTCATAAATGTATTGTAATGCAACTGTCATTATATTTATATTCTTAAATCTCTCTCTGAGAGAGTCGCCAGCCTTTAGGTTATAGATTGCTCGAATAGCCCTCTTCTGAAGCACAAAGATAGTTTGAATGTCGGCAGCATTTCCCCACAGTAAAATGCCGTACGACATTACACTATGAAAGTAACTGAAATAAACTAATCTGGATGTATCAACGTCAGTTAACTGACGGATCTTTATTACTGTATAAGCCGCAGAGCTAAGTCTATTCGACAATTTAGCTATATGTGGGCCCCACTGAAGCTTGGCATCTAACGTGATGCCTAGAAACACAGTGGTGTCCACAGGATTCACATTCTCATCTTTAATTTGTACACTAGTTGTTACTTGCTTAACATTAGGCAATACAAATCTTACACATTTGGTTTTTCCCTTTAATAGCAAGTTATTTACACTAAACCAGTGAACAATCTTTGAGATCGCATTATTCACATCGTCATAATTTGGGTGTCGTCGTTTCACTTTGAATAAAAGTGAAGTATCATCAGCAAACAATACTATCTCATGACTGACTTTTACAAAATAAGGTAAGTCATTAAAATAAACCAAAAACAAGAATGGACCTAGTATTGAACCCTGCGGAACTCCCATTGTAACCACTGATCCCGGAGATCTTTTACCGTTAATGTCGACCTTCTGAATCCTGTTACTCAAGTATGAGATTAGAAGGCTCAAAGAAGCTTTCCTAATTCCATAGTGGTTAAGCTTCCTGACCAAAGTTTCATGTTAAACACAATCGAAAGCCTTAGATAAATCACAAAATACCCCTAGGGCATCCTGTGATTCCTCCCAGGTATCAAATATTTGGATTAAAAGCTCAACACCGGCGTCAGTTGTTGAGCGACCCCTAGTAAACCATATACTGTTTACAATGTAAAAGTTTATTTCTATGAAAATGAATTTGAATTTGTTCTAGCATCAACTTTTCAAAAATTTTACTAAATGTGGGTAGCACAGAAATAGGTCTAAAATTAGAGGGGTCAGAAGTGCTACCTGATTTAAACAATGGAATTAATTTACTATGTTTCATTAGGTCAGGAAAAACATCACAGTCAATGCATTCGTTAAATATGCAAGCTAAAACTGGAGCTATTGTCATAATTACTGATTTAGCGACATCCACGGAATTACCCCACAGATCAGCAGTCTTCTTTTTATTGAAAGTGTTAAATGTTTTTAATAAATCTATAACACAAATTTTTTGAAAACTGAAATTATTTTCACAATTTTTAACATTCTCCTTCAAAACAGATTCAGCTACAGTGGGGGAGGAAATCAAGGCTTTTGTAGTTGAAACTGGAATGTCAGTAAAAAACCTCTCAAATGCTGCAGCAACATCAGCATCAGAAGTCAAGGTTTAATTATCACAATTTAAATTGTACTCATTATTACGACTTCTGACCTTTCCTGTTTCACTATTTATAATATTGCTGTGTGATCGCGCGGTAGGTTATTACAGTTTAAATATTAGTAGTTATTATAGCGATAAGTATTGGGAATTTTCTACTGAGTGAAGTATCTGTTAACTGTTCTTTAATATGTGGCCAAATGTAATTTGTTATACATAAATACATATCACGGGACTATTATCCCCAAAGGGTTAGTCAGAGACTAGGCAATGAGGACCGCAGAAGCACTCCTCTGCCATACTCCACGTTTCACCACATTACAACTGCGCATGTGCTCAGCTTGAGGGCAGTGAGCCCATCGGCGCTCTCGCTCTTGGATGTATGTGCAGTCTTTAGTCCGTTAGTCGCCTTTCACGACACTCAAGGTAAGAGAGGGGGTGGTAGTGTACTTTCACCGCTACGCGACCCGGTTATTTGTGAACACAGGTCACATAAATCTTCTATGTTTGTCTCAGTCAACACACAGTTGTAATGTAATGTAATTTATCGTAACTGTTTATTTTTATCATTAAAGGACATCATTTTTTTGGGCCTTTTCTGAAAGTACCGGCCAATAACAAAAAATGGTACGTGTTGTTACAACTAGCCATTTGGAGAAATAGTTAATATGGCACATAAGTTGTAGGATTGCTCCGAGCCAAGTTATACAAGTTCGAAGATTCATCATTTTCAACAGTTTTTTGATTCCTACATTTTTTTGTATAAACTGAATTGATGATGTTCCCATAGCTTTTGCACTGCAATGACTATTGCTTCAGATCATTAGTTCTAGCAATATCTATCATTATTTTATGTTTCCCAGTCCCAGCACTTTCAGAAATCATTAAATGTATGAAAATGATGAATCATCGAACTTGTATAACTTGGCTCTAAGCAATCCTACACTTTTGTGCCATATTAACTATTACATACTCCAAATATACTATACTACTATACATAATACATCTAACAATACGTACAATAGAAAATGTAAAGATAACCTAACCTAGGTATCCTGTGGTATTATAATGTGTCAGAGTTCAATTGCGCGGTCCAGCCCCCTTACTCTTGAAACCGATCGCTATTGGATCGGATTGGTATTGTGAATTTTCGTACTCCTAAGTTACGACACCGGAGCTAATATGGATTCATATTGCGTAGATATTGAGTGAAAAAATTACAAAACTCAATGCCATTTAGTTCACCCAATATGAATCCAAGTTAGCGCTGGTGTCGTAACTAAAAAATACAAAAATTCACAATACCAATGCGATCCAATAGCGATCGGTTTCAAGAGTAAGGGGGCTGGTCGATTGACCATGATTGTCGGTATTTTTGTGGAAATGTTTGATAAATTTTAGTTTCTTTATATTTCAATAAAAAAAATAAAATTAAATCTGTAGCGTTAGATTAAGTTACTCTTTAAAAAATTTAGTGCACAGTTAAAAAAAAACCTGAGTATGTCTTATAATTTTTCCGGTGCAGCGTGAACAACATAATGAAGCAGCGCTGCGCCGACGGCACAGCCGTGACGTTCGTGCAGCTGCCGCCGCCGCCGCCCGCCGCCGCGCCCCCGGCCGACTGCGAGCAGTACCTCAGGGTAAGCACTTAGGACCAAGGCTTGGAAGCGGTATCGAAAATACTTTTATTATATCGGTAAGTACCGGGAATTTGCCATTTAGGTTCCTGGATACCGACTTCCACGAGTACCGGTATAGAACCTCAAAAATATCCATCTATATACCGGTATATATCTATATACCGGTATATAGATCTATCTGCGACGTTGCCAGTCTGTTTGTGATGTGAACACCGGTATCTATCTGCGACCTGCCGTGCGAAATGCAGTGCAGTTAGCCAGTCAAAGCGCCACTTATTTATCTACTCGGTATCACTCGGTCGCACTAATGAATTTGGTTACTTATAGCGGTACCAAGTAACCAAATTCATTAGTGTGTGTAAGTAACCAAATTTATTAATATCTTATAAGATAATATCATAAACATATATAAGATGACTGCTAGAAACCGCAAGAAACTTCAAGGGCTGGTCAGGTCAAGTGTTTTATACATGACAAAAATGACAAAAAAGGAATTCGTGTTTTATCGTAGGTACTTATCGCCCAGCTGACGGGGGCTACGGCCGGCCGTCTGTTGACCCGTGAACGTAGGTACTTATCGCCCAGCTGACGCGGACGGGTCAACAGACGTACGAAAGCTTTAAAATAAATTAGAGACTCAAAGATTATCCAATTAAAATTCACAAAATTAAATATTTCATTAAAAATGAAAAAAAAAAACACGAATTCTTTTTTTGTCATTTTTGTCATGCTTAAAACTCTTGACCTGACCAGCCCTTGAAGTTTCTTGCGGTTTCTAGCAGTCATCTTATATAATACAGGTACTTATACCGGTACTAATACCGGTACCAAGTAACCAAATTCTTTAGTGCGAGCGAGAGATACCGAGTAGATAAATAAGTGGCGCTTGGACTGGCTATATACCGGTAGGTACTACTACAATCTTACTTACCGGTACTCATCGGTTAACCTGTATTATAAATACCGGTATGAGATAGATACCGGTACCATATTCAAGTCAAAGGTACCGGTTATTGAAAATACCGGTATTCCAAACCCTGCTTAGGTAGGACCCTTTTTATTTATTTTCATTTTTTTATTCCGACTAGGGAAAACTCATTACCGTCCTCGGAGTCGTGGCTGGTTATGTGGGACTTTCCTCCCAGCTTCACAGCCTGAACGATGTGGCTACCTTAAATAGATTGTTACACTGTCATAATTTTATTGAGCAAAGTGGATAAGAAAAATTGTAACTTTATCTGGAAGTCCAAATTATCTGTATTAATAAAAAAAATATTTCCGAAATGTTTGTACGTGCATCACTTATTTGAGTGTTCTGAGAAATAGTTCGGCTTGATCCCTGCCGCTGATTTCCTACACCGCACTACACGCAATCGACTGTCATTCCATCCACATCACCTTGATGGATGGCGGCCAACTACTGTGCGTTTTTCACGAAATTTCTTGCCTCGACCTACAGTGTTGTGGAATCAGCTCTCGGCGGCGGTATTTCCGGACCGTTGCGACTTAGGGTCTGCGATTCCTCTGGTTTTGCGGGTGTCCATGGGCGGCGGTGATTACTACCCATCAGGTGACCTGCCTGCTCGTTTACCACCTTCTTTTATAGAAAAAAAAAATTTTTTTGTTGAGTTTGTGTGAAATATTTTTTTTGAAATTCATCACGGGATACAGCGTGTTCACGGAGACGAAATCGTGGGCGGGCCGCTAGTGATAAATAAAACCCTAGTACATCCCACGTTAGTTCTTGGCGGGAAAGGAAAGAGTCATGTCTGCAGTTTTGTTTTATTTTCTAAAATTTGTGTTCTGTCCATATTAAAGTAATTTAATGGTGGCTTATTAACCGTTAAGTGTTCGTGAACGTGCATGAGTGTTGGCAAATAAAACAAAACCTTGCAACATCACTTTTCAAATTATCTCAAGAAAGCCGCGTAAGGTCTCAGTAAAGTCCTACGTCTTTACTGATGAAACTCAAGGGGTTTGGGGAAATATCGTTTACCATAAACCTTCATATTATCACTCACTATCATCTACTTTATGCAAAGAAAATATATGCTATTATCTATATAAATAAAAAGCTATTTCCAGGGCACTAATATATATACGCGCATCACTTCAAAACGGTAACCGGTTTGAAGTCCTTTTTTTGTATGAAAAGGAGACAAACGAGCAGGTGGGTCACCTGATGGAGAGCAATCACCGCCGCCCATGGACACCCGCAAAACCAGAGAAGTCGCAGATGCGTTGCCGACCTTTAAGAAAGGAATAGGGTTAAGGAAGGAATTGGAATTATGAGGAGGAGGAGGGGGGGGGGGGGCTCCGGAACTCTCACAACTTGTTCCGACTGACATTTGTCGGAACTCTTTGCAATGACAGGCTTTCCGCACTCGTTATGAAATATACTATTTTTGTTGTGTTTGTAATAGTCAGGACATGGTTTGTATGAAAGAAAAAAAATTGCAAGTTCGTCGCGTGGTACAGTGTTCATGCGGTCGAAGTCGCGGGCGGGCCGCTAATTTTAATGAAGTTTTTATATTTTTTTATATTTTCGGCGTATGACGGAAGACGTGGAATGGAATGGAAATCACTTCCATGCCCACCTGCGGGCGTAGTATGCGCAACACGAGAAAATTTTCTCCACCCGTTTTCTCGTGTCATGTCCATACACGATATGTCAAACATGACATAATAGTAGTTTTTGCTTATCTGTCGTATTTTTGTCTACAAATCCTAACATGCAACATAATTTTATCGAGTTTTGACAACTATAACCGAGGTAGTCTGTCGATCCCGCCATCGAAGGAAGAGAGAATATCGTCCGCGACATATCTCGTGTTGCGGCCCGCTGAAGTAGTAGGTTTTTCAAACTCAAACTCAAATTATATTTATTCAATGAACTCAATTAATAAGTACTTGAATCGTCCAAATCTTTTTTAACCTACCACCCATTCAGGACGTAATATTTTAGCTGGGGCAATTTGCAACGTTTATTTAAATAAATTTGTTTTTCCTTCACAGATTTTAGATGAATTCACGAAGGGTCTCTCACCCACCATCCTGGTCAGGGGGTTGAAGTCGGTCACCTCCACTGCGCTATAATTACCTGCTACTATTATGACTATTGAAAAATGACTTTTACATAGCAAAAAGGTTTGAATTAATTACAATGTATCTTTATAGAAACGGGACGTGTTGATCCTTTTTTATGACTCGACATATTTTATGAATAGATGCAAGTTTAGATGTAAAGCTCTTATGTTATAGATACGAAGCTAGAAGGCAGACTTTAATATATATACCTTGAAATGGTGACAAATGACTATTTTTAGATCATCGCTTGCCTTCCTCACCAATAATTAAATATTAGTTTTGCTTAATTAACCCTGCTAATAACCATTCTACACACGACTAAGATTTAATCATAAATCTTACCTGACACTTTAATATTTTATTTATATTATTATAGGAAATAGTTTTTGTAGCATAGTTTGTCTTATAATCTTCTTGTTTGGGAGAGGACTGCCTTTGCGGTCCTCATTGCCTGGTCTCTGAAAGGGTTAGCCCTTCGGGAGTTATTGTCGTGATTATAATATGTATGTTTATGTAATGTCTTATACAATTGTGTACACTTTTGACACTTCAAAAGCTTAATACTTATTTACACAGGTCATTTAACTGGCGACAGTAAGACACTGACTTTGAAAGTTACCGCTTAATATATTTTCGGTAGTGCTACACTGAGTTATTTTATTACGATGGCAACTCTTGATTTGTCATGTGACGGGCGTCAGTGACTGACTCGATGTGGATCAGAGTCATTCTAATTTTCTCTACAATAGGAGTCACAAATAAAGACAAATGTCAAAAGTGTAAAGATTCGTTGCTAATATAATTTTATTGCATGATATTTGAATCTGCATAGGATGGCCAGGTAAATAATAATTTAAATTATTATGTCCTAATTAATTGACAATACCTTATCATTTAATAATAATGCGACATTTAGGAATAATTCTAATTCAGTCACTGCAATAAAGACACAAACAAATACTCGAATACACGTTTGACTATGTTATTGAATATGGTGGTTAGTTTATTTGAAAATTATATTTTTATGACAATATTTTTGTATTGAAATAAAAAATATTTGTGGTAATGGAAATCTGACTAATATGTATAATAGCTTCCTTTCATAACCACTATATTAATACATCCTTTATTTCTTGAATCTTGAATATGGATCTATCTATTGAATATGGATCCATCTTCAAAAACTATTATTTTTATTTTTTTATGACTTTGATGTCAAATTTAGACTCCCAAAATGATAATTCGTTAATCAGTATGTACCATCATACTTAAACTATATATATTTAATAGATAGATCCATATTAAAGATTCAAGGAATAAATAGGATGTATTAATTTTGAGGTTATGAAAGGAAGCTATTTTATATGCTTTTTAGTTTTTGACTAGTTTGAATAGTTTGTACCAAAAATATACTCTATGGAGAATTATGTTAACATTATAAGTCAATTCGATACTAAGTGTTAATTACTATAAATTACTAAATCATCATTTTTATTAAATTAATGTCAATTATTGTATTTTTGAATTGAATTTAGAACCTTATTGCATAACAAAATGTGGATGCCTAGCTGGTAACAGTATTATATTATGACCTGTAGCAAACTAAGTTTTACTGTTGAACTCAGGGACTTAATTAACGTTGAATAACTACCTTAATAATTTTGGCAACAATAAAAGTTTTTTTTGTTAAGTCTCTAGTACTTGATCGTAAGGAACGACCATTTTTAGAAAATGTTTTTGGTGGTAAATGATTGTCATTAACATTACGCAGTCTCGCGATATATCGCGGTTTGAACTTGTCATAATTATTTAAAATGTCATCATCAATTGAAATATCTTAATAAGTAATGTTTATTTTTTTTGTATTTAATCTGTTATTGACATTCGTATTTCTAATTAAATAAATATAAAAAAAAACTTAATTATGAAAATTATACCTTGTTATCTTATGAAAAATGAGTGTATAAAAACCGGCCTAAACTTCTTTTTATATTCTGGAAAAAGAGTAGAAATTAAATAATGGTCATAGTGTGACATACTTGTCAGGAATGACATAAAATCCATACAGTATTGCCATCATTTTAATTGCGATTCTTTCTTGCCAGGCTATAAAATAAAAATAGTCACAAAATGACCTAAAGTGTAATCATGTTATTCCGCTTGACTGTATATTATATAAGTGTTCTATTACGTTTTTTTAGACATTATAGTTTTTAAGGCTGTATTATTATGTATAAGCTTTTGTCTTATGAATTTATGATTGATTGTTTAATTAAAATTATAGATAAATATTAAATTTGACTCGATTATTATGCTTGTATATTTTTATATTTATGCGATATACTGTAAGCACCATTTTGGAATGAGAAAATATGAATGCTAAGTAGTCGTTAATGCTAATTGACAGCAGTTAGTCACTATGATACAAGTGTTAACTAAATACAAAATTATTTTATTTTTAATATTTATTTCTGAATTATAGAAAATACTTTGACTAAAACTGAATTTATAATGTACGGTATGTGTGAAGGAGAATAGCATTTTACTTATAAAATAATGACTCGATGATTAACACTGTTTAATTTTTAATGCTTTTACAGTTAACACCGTGTGAAGTTGACACTATAACCCTTATTCTGTACGCAATAGGGCAGTGCTTCCGACGCCACTGTCACTCTTGATGTGCGGTCGAAGGACCAAAACGGGGTGTTAGGTAATTGGTATATAATATAATCCTGCGACAGGGTCAACCTATTAAATCGGGAAAGAAGGGAGAGAAGAAGGCCCGTCTCTCCCATCCTCTATAAATCCAACTCCATCCTCAAAGGTTCCACTCCTTCCTCAAGGCTGGTAACACGTCTGCGACTCCTCTGGCTTGGCTGGTGTCCATGGGCGGCGGTGATTACTTTCCATCGGTTACTTGTCTTCTCATTAACCTCCTTTTCTCATAAAATAATTCTCTTTAGAATTACTTAGCGAAAAAATTGGTTGCCTGTAAAGTCGGTATACGGGCGAAAGTTTTACGTGACAACGACTTTGAGTGGTAAAATAATTTTAATGTGAATATTCATTCGTATAGTAGGAAGAAGGATGAAATAGGAAAGGGACGCGTGCCTTTCACTTTTTATGTCTGTCTCTCTCGCTCTTAGGCGGGCTAACCATGCCCGAGTGGAAGGGACGCGTGCCTCTCACTCGCTCTCATTGTGAGCGCATAACGTGAGCGGAGCGTAACGCAGTTTCTTGAAGTGTCACCCGGCAAACCAATTTATAAGACGTTGTCACGTCAAAAAATCGATGTTAGGGTCCTAACTAGAGGACTTTAAATGATGAGAAAAGTGGACTGTATAAATTGTGTAACGAAGTAATAAAATTCGAACATTGGTTTAAAATACTGCGTTTTCTAAGCATTTCGTTCGTATTTTAGGTTTTGATATAGCTTTAGTAAAGGTTTAGTTCTAAGCTTTTTTGTCAGCTCGGGTAGTCTCGGTCAGCTTCGGCCAACTTTCTGACAGCTGTCATAATGGCCGGACGTTAGACGCCTTAATGTACAGGGTTGGACGGTAAAGTGGCTAAATAAAGCGCGCGCGTCTGGTGTCGTCCGTGATCCGTGGCGAAGGAAGTGGTCTGCCCCCCTACTCTTGAAACCGATCGCTATTAGATCGGATTGGTATTGTGAATTTTCGTACTCCTAAGTTACGACGCCAGAGCTAATATGGATTCATATTGCGTGGATATTGAGTGAAAAAAATACAAAACTCAATGCCTTTTCGTTCACCCAATATGAATCCAAATTAGCGCTGGTGTCGTAACTTAAAAATACGAAAATTCACAATACCAATCCGATCCAATAGCGATCGGTTTCGAGAGTAAGGGGGCTGGTCTGGCTGCTGTGAAGTAAGGCGCCCGGCGCCTCCCGCGGCGGTGTGAAGTTCGCACGGGAACTGCCGCCGGCGAACAATCGCTTTTCCATACATTAGCTCGAACAGTATTAGCAGTTGCTGTCATACAATTTGTTGTTCCTTGCACTTACCATACTACGATGGTCCTGTTGCGTGATTTATATTAACCAACACAACCTGTGTAGATAGTAAATCATGTATTGTATTGATATGTAATAATATTAAGAGTTAACATTCTAATTACCCATGCTGCATATCACTAAATGTAAAGAGATTTTTTTTTGTAATGTTATTTACATTTATACAATTAACTGTAACGAATAACAGTGTACGACCACAGAATGTGATACGACAATAAATTATTATATTTTACTATTGTGGTGTTTTATTATAATCTTGTCCGTGTCTCGTAGTGGGTGTCGTAAAAGGCGACTAACGGACTAAAGACTGCACATACATGTTAATGTTGCTGTTAAGCATAGAGCGGCGATGGGCTCGCCACCTGTCACTCTGAGCACATGTGCAGTCGTTATTTGTTTAAAAGTGGACTATAGTAGAGGACTGCTTTTGCTGTTCTCATTGCCTAGTCGCTGACTAACCCTTCGGGGATAATAGTCGTGATTATAATTATGTATGTAGGCAGGGTGATCAGGGGGCTTATTGTAAAAGTTCAACATGTATCGCAATACTTTTAAAGTAGAAATACATTGTTTTGCTAGTTTCATTGGTATAATATTATTTTAACTAAGCAAACTAGCGATGTACTTGTACTTAAAAGGTATTTGACAGCGATATATACTTCTAGATCAATAGTATTTGAAAGGTTTGACGACCTCCGTAGTCGAGTGGTTAGTACGCCGCGCCGGTTCTGGCGTCCGAGGTCCCGGGTTCGATTCCCGGTCGGGACAATTTAGAAATGACTGTTTTGAGAGGAGATTAACTTGGGTTAGTTAGGCAATTAGCTCATGTCCGTGACCCCAGCGGGATAACGGCTACAAATTACGCACCGATTTAGTTAATAATATGCTTAAATTTATTTGTTAGCAAATACCAAAATTTGTTGATCAATAGTTATCGAGATATCTTATGTTAAAGGGTATCCCGCTGGAGTCACGCTCGTCAAAGTTAACCTAAAACGAGCAGAAACGAGACACGCTACTGATATAGTTTTTGTGGTAAGTTTTTGTTGATTCAATTACGAATCCATCAGTGAAAATTCCAGGATTCTACCTTCTCTAGTTACCGAGTAATTAAATACCAACTTTTCGTCAAAATTCCTCCGAAAAGTAAGTTCTAGTTGAGGTACTTATAAGAAAAAAGGCTACATTCATGAAATTTTTCCCCCGCTGGGGTCACGGGGTTGATATACCTAAACATGGTTTTTCCACAGGAATGGAGCAAGTAGCGAGTTTATGACTAGGGTCAGGTGGGCTACAGTGAGCCAGTGGTACACAGAGAATCGGTATTATTATATTCAAAACTAGTAGTTACCGGATCATGGAACCGACACGTAGCAACGTGTTTCGTTACGTCTCCACCACTCCCCAGTTGAGGGCGAGCGCCCGTTGTAAGCGGTCGTGTGGTGCGACGATTTGTGTTTTCCCGCGCGAAAAGTCAAAAATAGGTAAGTTTTGCTTTTCTTCTTCAAAGTCGTGTTTTCTGAGCTTTTCGTACCGAATTTTATATACATGTAAAGTCACTATCTAGCAATAATATGGTTATTATGTTTTAAACATATTCCTTGATCAATTGCCTTTTTTCAACATCAAATGTCAAATAACGTAGGTGGTACACAGTGACTCAGTATTGCAGGGTACACAGTGAACCGTGGTTCAGTGTGTACCGCTTGATGGTTCATTGTGTAGGTACCAAAGTTTTTTTTTTTTTTTTTTTTTATTGGCAACGGGTAAGCGCTTGGCCTTCATCTCACCTGATGGTAAGTGACGATAAGGCCGAAGGTGGAAGCGCGCTTCACCCGGAATCCTCAACCACTGAGGAACTGGCTATCTTATCTCAAACTGCCGGAACACAACAATGCTATAAACATCGTTGTTATGGCGACAGACTTAGATAAGATGGTGGTAGCTAGCCAGGCGGACTTAACAGCCCTACCACCAACCAAACCGAGCACACAAAGATGTACCCCCCGCTGGGAATCGAACCCGGAACCTCTGGGTCTGAAACAGGTAGCTTAGCCACTAGACCACAGAGGCGGTTAGATCATCAAATAGAACATCAAATTAGTTAAATAGATACAACTTTTTTTGCTTCAGGATGGGTCGAACTAAGGCAGTGAATAGAAAGATTGGGGGGCATAGCAAGGATGATATGGTGCAAGCACTTCAGCTTATAAAAGATGATTGGCATATCCTACGCTACGGAGGTACGCTAAAAAAATCCAGTCGGATGAAAACACTAACTTAGTTCCTAATTTCGAAGTCAATGCAGTATTTTCCCAGGACCAGGAACTAGTGTTAAAAGATTACATTAAGCGCCTTAATGTTTTATGGGCTCGGGGCAAAAGAAGTTCGTCAAGTGGCATACCAAATGACCAAAACCAACAAAATTAAATCACCAAACGCAACTTTGAGACTGATGTTATAGGATAGATAAGTTGATAATATAGATCTCAATTAATAAAAACTGCATCTATTGTATTTTTTTAGAATATTATATTTTATGTTACTGTTCTACAGAAATTTAATGCAATACCTTTAAATCAGGATAATCTTAATCAGGATCCTGATTTAACCGATTCGTTGCCTCATCCTCCAGATGAAAGTTTCACTCGGGGCCCCATACAAAATAAGCGTGACACGGGAGGCGTGTCATGATCCCCGCGTATTGGTGACACTACTCTCATGTCATAGGCCCCGCTCAAGATATTATTGCATTCTAGCGAATTCTGGCCCAATGAGCGTTAGTCTGTGTTTGTAACTTGAAGAACTACAATAAGTTTGTGTTTTAGAATACAACAAAATGGAAATTAATAAGAAACTTGAGCTTAAAAGTAATTTTCTATTTTTTTAAGCAGATGTCGTAAACCTTTGTACGATCTAGTCATATTTCTTTCGTCTATCGACTTGCAAATCGGCGTTTATCACCTTATATTCAATGATTTAAAGTAAGCAAACTCTTTCTAGGAGTGTAAAGACCGACAAACAGGCAACTTTGCAACAGTGAGCTAGGGTGTGAAACTTGCTCTTCACCAGTTCTTTGTCGCCAATTAGCCTCTCAGTTCTGCGTTGAATCGTGTCCAGTGCAGCTAGTTGGTATTTCGCTGAGCCGTCCCATAGGTGACTGCAATATTCCATGCAAGATCGGACTTGAGCTTTATAGAGAGTTGAAAGCTGTCCCGGCGTGAAATATCGCTTGACCTTAGGACGCCCAGCTTTTTGGCTGCAGTTTGAGCCTTGGACTCGATGCTGGTGCCGAAGTTGAGGTCTGAAACAACTCTATGCCCAGAAGGCGAGACTGTCGGTCGGTCAAACAGAGAGGCAAATAAACTTGCTTTCTCAGCTGCTGAATGAGCCAGCGACCCGTCAGGTTTCTGCATGGGTGGTAACATAGGACGGCAGAAATTCGCCTCGGCTGACTTCGAAAGGGACCAGAACTGTTTACTACCGCTCGGGTAGAGGATGACAGTTTCGTCCCTATTCGGCTGATGTGGTCAAATCTCGCCTTTCTAATAACCCTTTTGCAGGCCGAATTAAAGGCTCTCTTGTTTGCTCGGATTCTCCGCGTGCACGGACTTTGCGATCCCGGGCTTGCACCCAAGCCTGGTAAGCAGACTGTTTTCCAAGGGCGGGACATATAACCGAGCGGGATGTCGGAGAATGGAATAAAATACATTATTCGCTGCCGGATTACATCCGTATTCGCATCGGCAGTACACTAAGGGTCGCTCGAAGAAAAGCATGTTTGCCGCCAGGGATAAGATGCAAAGAAAATACGCATCTCGTCCCAAACTGCTGACTCGTATCACCATACTCGACTCGTGCCCCTAGGGCTCATATCCTGAAGAGAGCAGATCGATACGGCTGATTCCAGCGGGGCTGAGACCGATATTGAATGCTTGTGTGGATCGGTTGTCAATTTAAACGCGAGTATATCCGTTCAAAAGTGTTTTATTTAAACGTGTAGGGTTCGCGTAAACTTTAGAAAACAATATGTTTAATGTTTATAAGCAAAGAAAGTATAACTATGGAAAAAGGTTTGCAACCTCTGATTAAAAGTTTATCTATGTTAATCAAAAAACCAAGCACTGTACGCCAAACTGCGCGTAATTCTAAGAACAATGATATATTTAACTTTGACTTTAGTCTGTTTTTGGATGATCTATAGTATCTTTATGTGTGACACGCCAGCCGTGTCACAGGCTCCCTGTGAATATTTGGCGTGACACGCTAGTCGTGTCATCGGCCACGAATCTATTTTTGTTTTTTCTTGACATTCTAAGCAATAAACCTTCTTGAATGAATGAAAAAACTTTGTTTTAATGACGCATTTTTGATTGATGACCGATTTACCCGAATTAGTCCAGTTAAAATATAACTTATCTTCGTTTAATTCTGTTATGGTTCACTGTGTCCAACGGTGGTTCACTGTGAACTTCATCATGGATCAGTGTGTACCAAAGAGTGTACACAGTGAACCAATTCCCATTTTTTTTAAAACACTTGGTAATGTCTAACCTATTAGTTTTTGAGCTTAATTTTGTAAAGAAACCTTAAGTCTATTAGACACTAAATGGTATGTATGAAAAAAGAAAACGAAAACTTTTAATTTGAGTACATGACACAACTTTGAATTTTTTGTGGTTCACTGTTGCCCACCTGACCCTATATCCAAGATTTTTTGATGTAAAAATGTAACCAGTTCCGTACACCATAATGTAATACACCTATAATAACGGTGATATTCACCATTTAACCAATATTTGAATATAATGTCCTACCACAACTTAACGGAATCGGCCCATAAAAAAGTTGGCCGCCATCTTGATCTTTAAATGGAATCAACTTAATTTGGTAGGCTTAAACGCGTACTTATAGTATAAAAAACTTTAATTTCTCCTAAAATATTGTAACTTCCTATCATTACAATTTAGGAAAGTTACGTATAAATCGATCCATAACAAACAGAGATAAACCAAAAAGTTTAAAAATGGAAATATTTACTTAGGTGATGTTTTGACAGCTCCAAGCACACAGCCGCATAACCGATGTCGCCGGAGTCACTCAAAACTAAAATGGCGGCTGGCGCGACACCTCTCCTGGCGCTATGATTGTGCAATAATAATATCTCTTTTCCTTACAAAGTTATTGCTGTCGGAACAACTTACCCCGGGAACTTCCCGCTCTCCCCTACTAGTAAGGTATGTTATTGTTTGAGTATTTTTTAAATTGATTCTATTACTTTGCCAGTTTGTCAGTGTTCGTATAAAAATGTAGTTTGGGGCTATAAGTTCCTCCCTCGAGGGGCTGTTTGTTCCCCGGAAAAACTAACCCCACTTGAGCCTCAATCGTACCTAAAATTCATATGACCATTTTTGGTTTTTTAAGGATGCGAAACTACGAACGCAAGACAGGGAGAGGTAAAACCTCCGAACTATTATTGCAGCAAGCTGCAAATGCTGTCATCAAGGAGGGAAAACCTGTTAAGATTGTGGCAAGAGAACTTGAAATTTGCCACATGACGTTACATCAATTTTTTACAAAATTGAAAGTTGGTAAGGTCCCTACCATAGGTTATAAACCCAGGCTAGTGTTTATCTTGGAACAGGAAAAAGAGATAGTGAAATACATTTTAAAATGTTCCTGAATATACTTCGGTCTTCTTCCTGGAGAGGTGCGAAAACTCGCATATGATGTGCAGTTTTTCTTTGGAAAACATTCCCCCTTCATGGCACAACAATCAAGAAACTGGACCTGACTGGTTCGCTGGATTTATAAAAAGAAATCCCGTTTAATCGTGAAGAACCCCAGAAGCGACTAGTGCTGGGACGTGCGTCTGCATTTAACAGACATAATGTGAATGATTTTTTTACTAAGCTCAGTGAAACTCTACTAAAATATAACTTGCCACCATTAAGATTAGGGAACCTGGACGAGACAGGAGTAACGTCTGTGTTTGAAGCCAAAGGAGATAGTGGCCCATAAAGTTACAAAACAAGGTGCTATTCCCAGCTAGCAAAATAACCTTAGAAACGAAAGCTTTTAAGAGCTAAGTCCTTAAATAAATTTTATATACGTTCTGATTAAGATAGAGACTTTATTAATGGCATATCATAAGTCTATTTAAGCTATAAGAGCATATATACTTGTAAAAAATACTTTTAGAAGTATATAAGAAAACGAGAAATGACATCAATAAAACCAGTAGTGTTATAAACGCTCTCTATAAGCCTAATTCTTAATTAACACTTATACATGCACTATGTAAGTCCACTTAATCTTAAAAGTGACTTATCAAAGTATTTTATTAGATATCGGTTGTTACACTTATAACTTATTCTTACAGACGTATATAAGCAAACTTTATATAATGATTATTAGAGCAATAGTATTATACACGCACTTTATAAGCCTAATTGCCCTTGAGTCTTAATTAACACTTATACATGCACTTTGTAAGACCACTCAACCTTAGAAGTGACTTTACTAATTGTTTTGTTAGATATCGTCTGTTACTTATAACTTATTCTTAAAGATGTGTATAAGCTTACTTTATAAAACATCTGTAAGAACAGTAGTATTATATGCGCACTTTATAAGCCTAATTACCCTTGATTCTTAATAAACTCTTATGAATGCATTTTGTAAGATCACTCGATCTTAGAAGTGACTATTGTAAAAGATAGTAAAGAGTACTAGCACGTCAAATGTCTTAGAAACTAGATAATTGCAATTAGAATTCTAATGCATTGCAAAAAAGTCAAAAGGTGGTCGACCAGGAACTTCCCTGTTTGTCTTTTAGCCTACTTTTATTTTAATAAGGAACCCTAAAGGATATGAGCAATGGCCGCGAGGATCAAAAAATGTGGTTGAATTTGATTTTAGAAGTGCGGTGTAAACCTTATACAATGGTAATGCACTTATATTGGTTCTGTTAAAGCCACTATAAGGCATGATTAGTGATAATGGCGACATTTCCATATTTTTCATTTTTAATATAATATTTTTTATTATTAATAATACATTGTTGAAATGGCCCGTAAAAATATTGTAATTGTTATTTCAAAATACTCTATAAAATCGACTTCGCAATTAAATAACAGTTAGTAATGCGTAATAAACATGAAATTATCCTTACACATTTTGTAGGAAAGTGAATTAAACAGGACAGTAATACATAATACTTACGTTTTTAACACTCTTCTTATTAATCAGAAAAGTTTCACGAGCACTTGGCAATCCTTTCGGCGGACTGTGATTACATCTGATTACATGTCTTACTAAAAGCTCGCAAAGAGCACTACAAGTAATATCACACTTAAAACAGCATTAGTAAGTGCATTATAAGGGTAAATTCCCATAAAGAATGCCTTTGTAAATCATTGTAAGTCTGTTTGGTATTATTAAAGCATCAACAAGAATTTTGTAAGATTGGAAATACACTTCTCGAGACCATTTTAAGATATATTTAAGGGTAAATAGACTTATTAAGTGCGCCCAAATCCACACTTATAGCAGTCTATCGGAGTACCATAAGAATGGTAAAATTATACTCTTGGGATGTGTGTAAGAGAAAATTTTGCTAGTTGGGTTCCCAACTAACAAAAATTATTCTTATAATGGCTTTTATTGCCAAAATTAATAGCTTCATAATAGCCGCATTATCTCTTATAAACCTGCGTTTGGGCACAAATTATAAGGACAATAACTTTATACCCACCTTATAGTGGATTTATTGTTAGCTTTTTCTTCTTATACGTGTTTTATTATGGCCAGCAACAAGGGAGTAAAATTTATACCAGCAAAGCAAAGTATTTTATAAAGCTGTTTGCCCTGTATGATTCTGTAATAAGTATTATGGATAGCTAGTGATTTACATTTTCGTAAAAGCTTGGCGAAAAATTAAAGTGATAGCGTCAACCATTAAAATGACAAGAACAGTAAGTTTAAATATTTTATTTTATGTTGTTACTGAGTATGTGCTCTGTATATAGTGAAAACGGTGCGGGAATTCAAATGCATGGCAAAATGTGGTACGCAGTGTGTTATATTATCAATGCGCCCTTGAATTTAGGCTGTTTTGTGATACAAAAATGGTTAATTATTTATTCATGTTTTTAATAAGGCTATTATAAGGGGAAAAGGAATCGCATATCGTTTATAAGGAATCTTAAGCTAATGCTATTGCCATTTTGTATATATTTAGGGTTCTTTTCTCACCAGTAAAATCCCGTACCCACATGTTTTATTGCCAGAAAACATTTATTTATTTTATTTTACTTTACTGTTTTGTTCATAATTTAATTCTTATTTCTTTTGCAGGATAATAATATTTTACGGCTGATAAAGCCGAAGTAATAGAAGTGTAATGTGTCTCAACCTATTGAAACAAGAAATTAAGAAAACGCAGTAATAATAGTAATAGACTTCTTTCAGTCGTTCCTTCTTTTAAGTAGGTAATTCAGCAGCCAGCCAGCTATCAATTGACGTCTAATCGTCTAATTACTTACATGCTGTAATATTTTTAAATAAGTAAATTGCTAAAAGTTAAATAAAGGAAATATTGATTTTTACAGCCCTGTCTTTTATATACCTACACCAAAATTTCAATGGATTTAGTGAGGCGACGGAACCCGTAGCTGTTTTTTGTAACAGCTAGATAATTTCAAACATGACGAACCATGGTTTTGTAAAGTTATAAAGAACACTTGAATTTAGTCATCTAGAGAATAACGCTCTTATAAAATAATATGAAATCGAATATGGTTTGCTTTCATTCTTATAAAGACTAATAAAATGCTTTTACTCTTTTGTCATATAGACATCTTATAAAAAGCTCCTATAAATTAAAAAGCAATATAGTTACTCTGTGCATTGTTTTTATAAGAATAATTGGCCCTATTAGAAACCTTTACATAGCTTTTAAATATTATATGGCTAAAAAGCCATATAACTAGCTCCTATAAGAATACCACATTTAGAACCCTTATTGTGGCTATATTATTTGGATTTATTAACGTTTACCCAACCAAATTACAAGAATAACGGTATTATTAGCTAAATCTTCTTATAATGTACCACTATAAGGTTCATTGACATATTGATTGCTACTTTAAAACAATTATAAGAGTCTTGAACTTATATTTTAATTTTATAAGGGTATATTGTTAGTTGGGTTGTGTCTGCTGAGCGTAGCACTCTGGTTACTGTGGAGCTAGCAGCCAGTACCGCGGGAAATACGATACCGCCAATGTTTGTGTTTCCACGTTTAAAGTATAAAGACTTGTTTTTACGGGATGCCCCCCCTGAGTCAATTGGAGCTAGGAATAGCTCAGGATAGATGAGTGCTACTGAATTTCTTACTTATATGTACCATTTCTTTAATAATAATTACTAAACCTACTCCAGCAGAACCGGTGTTGTTATTACTAGATAATCACTCATCACACATTGACATTAATGTAGTTGAAAAAGCTAAAGCCTATTCAATCATCATGTTGTCATTTCCTTCTCATTGCACCCATATAGGCTGAAACCTCTGAATGTTGGCGTCAATGGGCCCATACTGTGCCAAAGTCCAACATCACTAGCTCCATAACAATCCAGGAAAAACAATGTCAATCTACGAAATTCCTAGAGTTGTAAAAACAGCATGGCCTTTCGCAGCAACCCCTTCAAATAGTATGAACGCATTCACAAAGGCTGGAATATGCCCTTACAATCCCGATATTTTCATAGACGATGATTTTGCTCCATCTTTCGTGACAGATAGACCATTGTCAGAAGCTGCTTCATGTCAAGTTGTGTCAAATGAAGAACCCCCCAGCCTTCCAGCTGCTCAATTTTGTCACAATATTATGACCAGCCAGGACCATCCCACGTTCATATATTAATATATTACCTCAGACCGATGTGCAGCCGGAACCTTTGACCACTTTAATAACAATGCAGATTGATGAACAAACTCATCATTTGACAACAAATGCTGTCCATCAGACTGACACTTCGCCACTGAATACTGATCAAGAAATTCAATTAGAGCTAGCAAAAATAGATGCTACGGCTGTGTTTAGCCCTGAAATTGTGAAACCTTTACCAAAGGCACCACCAAGACTGCAGAAGTCTGCAAAACGACGTATAAGAAAGACGGCTATTTTAGCTGACACGCCAGAAAAAAATGCGATGGCTGAAGATCACTCAAAGAAAAAGACGAAACAGAATATAGATATTGCAAGGAAAAACAGTAAGGGAAAAGGTAAAGGGAAAGGAAAATCTCAAGAAAAATCTAAACGAAAAGTATTACAAGAAAGCGATAGTGACATCGATAACGATCTGCAATGGTACTGCATAATTTGTTATGATTCATTTTCAAATTCTCGTCCAAGAGAACAATGGATAGATGTAGCATGTGTAAAAATTGGGCTCATGTAAAATTAACCGCCTCTGTGGTCTAGTGGCTAAGCCACCGGTTTCAGACCCAGAGATCCCAGGTCCGATTCCCAGCGGGGGGTACATCTTTGTGTGCTCGGTTTGGTTGGTGGTAAGGCTGTTAAGTCCGCCTGGCTAGCTACCACCATCTTATCTAAGTCTGTCGCCAGAACAACGATGTTTATAGCATTGTTGTGTTTCGGCAGTTTGAGATAAGATAGCCAGTTCCTCAGTGGTTGAGGATTCCGGGTGAAGCGCGCTTCCACCTTCGGCCTTATCGTCACTTACCATCAGGTGAGATGAAGGCCAAGCGCATACCCGTTGTTAATAAAAAAAAAATGTTTAGATATAGGTGATAAAGGCACTTACGTGTGTCCCAACTGTGGGTCAGATGAACAAATGAGTGATGACTAGGATAGCTGATAAACAAAAATGAAGATTGCCAAAGTTAGTTATGTCTGATTAAAGTAAGACTGATGATTGATTTTAATTATAATTTAATTACATAAAAAAGTTTATTTAGAGGTTACCACAGCATAAACATTACATAGGTATATACATTATAGAAAAAAATGTTTTATTTAAGAAAACCTATGTTATTCTAACAGTAAACTGTTACAATCTAAGGCTCGTATTCTAAAACCAAACTCACACTAAAATCTCTGCTTGATTACAGTTACAAAGGGATGGTGCTATTCATCGCATATATCGCCATCCCTTTCCAATTCAAGCAGAGATTTGAGTGTGAGTTTGGTTTTAGAATACGAGCCTAAGCGGAACAATTTGCCTCAAAGGTGGAACAACTTGCCCCATAGCGGGGCTGAATGTCCCGCTCCGAAATTTGTCTAAAATTTGCTTCTGTAATAAAAACTATTGAGATATTAGTAGACATGACTATAACATTACAAAAAAGGATAAATACCTGTTCAATATTTGCACATGTTATTAAAACTTTATCTTATTTAAAAATCGGAACGTCCAGCCCGCTCTCCCCTACCTAGGAAACTGAAAAGTAGGAACTGGTTAGATTTTTATATCAACAAAATCTTGGCTATAGTCATAAACTCGCTAAGTACTGGCTCTATTCCTGTGGAAAAACCATGTTTAGGTATCAACACCGTGACCCCAGCGGGATAGGATAACCATAATTAGCGTTATATCTCAGGATGTACTGTAGCTAGAGTTCTCGTTTTTGTCTAACAAATTTTCTCTCAGAGTCAATAAAATCTTCCCTAAATTTCATGAATGTAGCCTTTTTTCTTATACCTCAACTAGAACTTACTTTTCGGAGGAATTTTAACGAAAAGTAGGTATTTAATTACTCGGTATCTAGAGAAGATAGAATCCTGGAATTTTCACTGATGGATTTGTAATTGAATCAACAAAATCTTAGCACAATAACTTTATCAGTAGCGTGTCTCATTCCTGCTCGTTTTGGGTCAAATAACTTTGACGAGCGTGACTCCAGATGGATACCCTTTAACATGGGATATCTCGATAATTATTGATCAACAAATGTTGGTATTTGCTAACAAATTTAAACATTTTATCAACTAAATTAGTGCGTAATTTGAAGACGATCTGAAAGGGTTATCCCGCTGGGGTCACGGACATCGCCGCGCCGGTTCTGGCGTCTTCATCTCCGTGGTCCCGTGTTCGATTCCCGGTTGGGTCAATTTAGAAATGATATGTTTTAGAGAGAAGATTAACTTGGGCTATTTAGGAAATTAGCACCTAGTGTCCGGCTAAATAACGACCACCTTTAATACAAACATGCTTACATACTTAGAATTACGACTATTATCCCCGAAGGGTCATTCAGAGACAAGACAATGAGGACAACAAAAGCAGTCCTTTAATCTACTATATTCCACTTTTCACCAAATAGCGACTGCACATGTGCTCAGCGTGATAGGTGGTGAGCCCATCGCCGCTCTATACTGTTGGAAGAACCTATGTGCAGTCTTTAGTCCGTTAGTCGCCCCGAGGGAAGATATGAGTCAGTAAGTAGTATTCTACTTATTGAGCTCTATAACCCTTAAACGGACACAGCATGTTGAATTATTTTATTGGATTTCGACTTTATCTCAGTCGTGCAAAGTTTAAAATGTGGCGGTAATATTACATCCCCTTGCCTTGTTAGGGGGATGACATTAATTTAAACCATAGACAAAATTATACATCGTCCTTGGTTTAACAACATGAAATATTATTCTCACTATCTTAAATATAATACACCTACCTAGGTACCTGCTCAGGTCACAAAGGCCTCCGTGTCAAGCCTCCTACACTACCTAGACAGTCTGGAACCAATTAGGCGCGAGTGCGCTCTTTGCCAACGGCAAGGTGTCTATGCATGTACTATGTACGAGTATAGGTACCTACTGAAAACGTGGAACATTTGTCATTCGGCTATAATATCTCAATGCGGCTGACAGCTGTCTCTGCACTTTGTCTAGTGGTAAGTGAGGTAAGTAAACCGACATAGCACACCGGTTTAGCAAGCTGATGTGGCGATGGGCCGGCCATATTAGTCGCAGAACATGATAACCGTTGGAGTACCTAGACGAGTTCTGGAGTGGAGATCGCGTAGCGTAGGACGCCCTCAGCTAGGCTTGCCAACCGTCCCGGATTTTCCGGGACGTCCCGCTTCTGGGTCAATTTTGGGCCGTCCCGCCGTGTCCCCTTGCGGGTCGCTTTTTGTCCCGGAAATCAGTGATAATATGATATAGGTAAGTACCTATCTATCTCGTACCAACTACCCTCGAGTTAGGCATTTGTATTGATTTTTTTTATTAAATGATAAAAAATATAAAAGCAAGTTTTTTTTACTATTTTATATGTGGTGTGTTGTGTACTTGTGACCCGCTTAATATACTCAAGTCCCGGATGTCTAGCTAGGTAATCCCGGAAATGCCTTTTTTGGAGTTAGCAAGCCTACCTCAGACTGTGGAGCGCCGATTTTCGAAAGGTGGTTGGTAAGAGCTGGATGAGAGTACCTGCGGATCGTGCTCAGTGGCGTGTTCTTGGAGAGGCCTATGTCCAGCAGTGGACAAGTATAGGCTGATGATGATGATGAAGGTAAAGAAGGATGGTGTCTTTTCCCAGCAGTGGAAGAAGCCGGACTGAATAATAGTAATAGTCAAGTAAGTTTACTACAAACGTTTTGCAAATACATGCAAGTTTGTAATATTCTTGCCATTTCTGTCGCACTATTTATAATAATGCGGCGTTCACGGCATTCGCTGATATATCTGCATTATATTGTCACAACGGGCTGTTTAAAAGGACCAAAGGTTATCAGAAAAAGAACAATAGAAAATATCATCATCATACTTTAGTCATCATCAGCCTATAAACGTCTTAATGCTGGGCTCAGACCTCCCACGTGGGGATATTGGGCCATAACCCACCACGCTGACCCAATGCGGGTAGGTGAATTTTTTTAACGACTGCCAACCTGGGACCAACGGCTTAGCGTGCCTTTCGAAGCACGGAGGAGCTCTAGATGTTTTTAATTTGGTCACCCATCCAGCGACCCGGCATTGCGAAAGTTTTTTAGCGGGCAAGATCGCAAGACGAACGCGTTAACTGTTGCGCCATCGAGCTTTTGTAATAGGTACCTGCCTATTAAATTTAAGTAGTTTGCGGTAATAATGCTCAAGCATACCTACTTTAAGATATAAACGTTGAAAATAATGACTACCTCAGATGGAAATAGAACACACGACCTCCGTAGTCCGGGCACAATCCGCCATCTTGTAGTAAATTCAAAGAGGTTTGATGAGACACTGTTGCTATAAAAAATTAGATTAAAAGCGTTGAAAACCTTTCAACAGGTCTCTTAACCAAGGCCTCGGTGGCGGAGTGGTCAACGCAGCTGCCCGGATTGCAGAGGACGCGGGTTCGATTCCCGCCCGAGGTAGACATTTTTTCAACGTTAAATATCTTCTGTTGTAGCGATGACTTGATTCTAATGATGTAGGCCTTTGCCTAGCAGTGGGACAGTATACAGGCTGTACCTTACTTTTTAGGGTTCCGTAGGTACCTACCCAAAGGGTACCCTATTACTAAGACTCCTCTATCCGTCCCTCTGTCACCAGGGCCCTATTTAGTTAGTTAGGCCTAGTTTAATTTTAAAAATTACAATTTACTAACATATTATTTTTGTTGAATAAGAATCACAATTTTAAATGTTGTTGTGGTGAAATATCTCATGAACTGTCTAACTATCATGGTTCATGTTGAAATTTTCACAGATGATGTATTTATTTCTGTTGCCGCTCTAAGAACAAATACCTACTTACTAAAAACAGAATAAAATAAATATTTAATTGGGCTCCCATACAACAAACGTGATTTTTTTTGCTCGTTTTGCTCGATATTAATAACGGAAACAAGTAGACACTTGAAATATTCACAGAATATTTAGTTATACGTTCACTTTAAAAATATATAATTAATTAAATTAAAATAAAACAAAAAATTAAGGGGGGTTCCCATACAACAAACGTGATTTTTATAGGTAATGCGGTAGAGACGAACCCATCGTGCGCGAGTCCGACTCGCGCTTGGCCAGTTTTTTTTCAATATCATCATACTTTTCCTTCACACAACTGTTGATTGAATAGATATTTAAATTTTCTTGCCATCCATCATAAACAAACACGTTCACCAAATAAATTCGGTATTATAAAGATCCCTACAAAATGTTCTAAGCCAAACTTGTAAGATTACATTTCAATTCGGATATAGCGATCGTATTCACAATCCGTTCTCGTAGCCATGTGTAGTACGCGTAGTTATGTGTACTAGTTTTCTAGAGGGGGGCAGGGGGGGAGATGACGCACACACCCGTGCAAGCTCAGTGTAAGCTGAAAGCTCTGAAGGGTTTCACAAACGCCCGGTTAGTTAACAGCTGATTATGTTGCTGACAGAAAGATGTTTTTGTACAAGAGATCCTAATGTGTCGACGTGTACCATACTGAGAGGGAGAGCTCTGCAGGCTTCACTACGATAAGAAAATTGCTGGCAGATGTTATTTTACAGTTTTAATATTCTCGGCATTGCATTTAGTACTTTATAAATGCATATATTCACGACTATTATCCCCGAAGTGATAGTCAGAGACTGGGCAATGAGGACAGCAAAAGCAGTCCTCTATCTACCATAGTCCACTCTTCACTATATAGCGACTGCACATGTGCTTAGCGTGCAGGTGGTGAACCCATCGCCGCTCTATTCTGTTAGAAAACTGTGGCTGAATATGCAGTCTTTAGTCTATTAGTCGCCTCTTATTATGACACCCATGGGAAGAGATAGGGTGATAGTATTCTTTCACCTAATTTATTGTAATATGTGCCTTGGACACCTAGTTGTAAATCAGCGGTTACTTTACTATTTTAGTGTAAATGGTCCTTATTCCAAAGAATGAAGGAATGAACGGATCTGTGTTACTACCGTTAGTATTTCGAAATAGGTAAGTCCATTGACTGTCAACGTTTTTATTCATGTAATTGGGCCGGCAAAGGAGCATACGGCCATGCGCTGCTCATGGACCAATCATCAGTGAACTCGCTTTTTATTCATATCACATATTCCCTAAAATAACAAGGTGTTAAGCTTCTTCTGAGGCCAACAGTAGATACTAGTGTGGTCGCCATCCAAACGGATTCTGGGCAGAATTCTACTCAGAGATAGCACGATGCCAGAAGCCAAGTGCCATCTACTCGATCACGGAGGTCGTCAATAATAACTGCTGAATGCTAGTTTAATCGAATGCTAAACTTCTGATTCTGCGTTCATAGGTGCCCGAGTAAAACTTTTAGATTCACTTTTGTTTTTATCTTATCTTATCTTAAATAATTGTTTTATCGATTGTATAATTTGGTATCGACATATTGTTTTTGTAAATGTCGTTACTTCTATATTATTTTAAAGCTGTGGAGTTTCTTGCGCCCGTTCTTCTCCACAGCTAAAAGACGTCCTAAATGAATGGGGTGGGTGGGTGCCCATCCATCCATATAAAGAAGTAAATTTAAGTTTAGACGATTCAAAATGCTTATTTTAACTTACCTGAATAAAGAAATTTTGATTTTGATTTTTTTTAAACTCTCAGTTAGTCCCCATCAAAATATCCATGCAACCGGCCCCACCCCGCCGCCACTATCCGCCGCTCCAATTCACGAGCTCATTCCATCCAGCGGTGACGTCACTCTGACGTAATCACCGAGCAGGAATTCACCTATTACGTTACGTCACCACTGCGAAGGGTCTCTAGAAAACTGCGTGCTTAGGCGTTCGTACTCGTAGTCTCGTACGACTTCACCGCGGAAAATTTCCGTCATTGAGATTAGACGTTATTTCGTTTGGAGGACGATTTTTCGATGTTTGTGCAATGATGTTTATATGTCTTTGTGCTTGTGTACGAAAATATTATTACGTAAATAACATTTTAAACTTTCGTGGTCACTACAATTATTTTTATGAAAAAACGGGATTTTTACCATGTCTGAGTTGTTGGTTTTGAGTCCCCGATATTTCGGCGCAGTTGCATGCACCATGATCACGGAGTAACTGATCACGCAGTTGTTGATCATGGTGCATGCAACTGCGCCGAAATATCGGGGACTCAAAACCAACAACTCAAACATGGTAAAAATCCACTTTTTTCATTAAAATAATATTATTAAATTTCTACATTTCATGTTTTTTGATTTATGACTACGATTGTATCATAATAAAAAATCCTTTTTATATTATTTTGGAAAATCACTAGGAACTTTTTTTTTAAATGTGAAAAGGAGGCGAATGAGCAGGCGTCTCACCTAGGGTTGTTACCCGTACTCTAAAATAGAGTATTGTCCTTTTTTTCATGTAGGCGTACTTTATAAACTACGACACCAATAAAGTACACTAAAATACTCCTTTTACGTAAAACTGATTGTTACTGGCTCGTTACTGGGTAAGAGTATTTAGGAGACTAAATAAATGGTATCCACAGATTCCTCAGCCATAAAATTTTAATTGCAAAGAGGCTGTATTATATCTTCAAGAAAGACAAATATTTGTAAAATGTTGCAAAGAGCAACAATAATACGTTTATGGACAAATAAATAAAATACTCTTTTTTAATGCTATTACTTTATTTTTGTTCTAACAAAATGAAAAAATACTATAGTCGTCCTAAAAATAGGTGGCAACCCTAGTCTCACCTGACGGAAAGTAATCACCACCGCCCATGGAACCCACAAAGCCAGATGCGTTGCCTGCCTTGAGGTAAGGACTAGGATCTTTGACGAAGGAGTAGGCATACAATGCTTCTACGTCATAGATTTTTTTTAAATTATTATTATAACAACAACACCTCGGTCGCCGAGTATCTGGCGCTCGGTCCGATATCCGAAGGCCCCGGGTTCAATCGGGCAAAGTATGTTACGGATTTTTTGAAGCATACCCCGGATTTGCGATCAACAACACGTATTTTTTTTGTACTTCCTCCGACTACAGTCGCCGAAGCCCTTTTTATCGCTAATTTTCTTTCATACAAGTTCTCGCATTCATCCATCACCATTTATTTCTTAGCGGTGGGTGTTCCGCTTTTTGCTATGCCCGAAGCTAACCTAACTACGCTGTTTTATTTTTCCATCTTGTTCTTAATACTAAGTACACTGGGTACACTTTATTATAATTTTCCTCTTTTTGTGTTTACGTTAAATGTAACTAGCATAAAAAATGTAATACCTAGATATAAGACAAAATAGTGGAAATTTATAATAAATCATGCATAATATAGTAGAGAAACACTGAAAATTTTAGAGGTTTCTAATGTGATGCAGTAAATAATAGGGAGCGTAACGAAGGACTCGAGGTTTACTCCCGAGCGTAGCGAGGGTGTTCAAAACTTAAATCACGAGCGAAGCGAGGGATTTAAGACGAGTCCTGAGTGTAGCGAGGGATTTAAGTTCACCAAAGACTAAGACAGCTTTATCACCGAGGAAAATACTCTATTTTTCGTACCATTTGCGAAAAAATTAACACAATAATAATATGAGATAAGCATTTATTAAAAATAATGACAATTAAAAGTAAAAGTTAACATTCGAAACATTGGTCCAATTACTGATAGAGAGTTACATTTTTGTTTGGTACATTTATTGTTGATGAGTTGATTTGTATTTTTTTTTATTTGATTTATTTCCTTTTTCAAAAAGATGTATAATGCTTTATATACAAACTCAATGGTGTAAACACAGATGTAGTTCAGTATAAATTTCGGTAAGTATTCCAAATTTAAATCACATTCTCCCCCTAGAGGATGAATGAAATTCACTCGGACCATTTGGTCCGAGGAAATTCAGTACAATTTTCTTTCCCTGTTTTTAACAGATTAAAAATGACTATTGTTATGTTCCCTTTTTGTGGCATAGAATGTCACTTTTTTGAGCAAGTGGTACGAAAACACATTTTTTTACGCTTACATTGTAAAGGCTGGCCGAACCCTATGTACGCGATAGATCAAATTAATGTACTACAGTATTGTACAGTCAGCATCAAAAGTAACTGAACAAAACAAGGTGGCCAAAGTAATAGTCACGTGTAAGTGTCTTTACATACTCATCATTTAACATTTTAGAATTATATGACATTTTTTGTGTTCATAATTATAACTTCTCTGTAATTACCTATAGTGAGTGACAGTCATATACTTTTGACTTACTTAACAGCTATGTCAGACCATTCTGGTCATTTCAACCGTAACAATCATTTGAAAATTTGATACGCTTAGCTATTTTTGATGCTGACTGTACACCTTAAAAAGGTCTATAAAAAGTCTAAGCCATGCTCATAAATTGTCACGAAGACTTGATTATCTTCAATGATGAAGGTTTTTGCCCAAAAGTGGGACAGCATGTAGGCTATGATAATGATACTGATGATAATGATACTGATGATGTCATCTCATAACCGTGTTGCGTAGCGGTGAAAGAATACTACCACCCCCTCTCTTCCCTTGGGTGTCGTAAAAGGCGACTAAAGGACTAAAGACTGCACACATCATAAGCATTGAGCGGCGATGGGCTCACCACTTATCACACTGAGTACATGTGCAGTCGCTATATTTGGTGAAAAGTGCGCTATAGCAGAGGACTGCTTCTGCTGTCCTCATTGCCTAGTCCCTGACTAACCCTTCGGGGATAATAGTTGTGATTATGTGCATGTATGTATATAAGATCATTTTAATATTACAAATAGGTAGGAACTTTTATACGTTACGATAGCTTGCCAATATATAAAACCAAAATATTGCAGTCTATGCAGCACAGCTAAAGACAGTTACTTTTGCTGTTGATAACGTTTTCTTTATAATTACAAATTAAATAATATTCTGTCAAATATACAATATGACGACCTCCTTGGTCGAGTGGTTTGTACACCGGTTTTCATGGTGTCGCCATCTCTAAGGTCCCGGGTTCGATCCCCGGTCGGGTCAATTTAGAAACTATTGTTTTTCTAAAATGTCTCGGGTCTGGGTGTTTTCTTTGTATAATAAGTATGTATTTAAGTATTTTAAGTATGTTTATCCGTTGTCCAGTAACCATTTAACGAGTTTCGTAATGAAGCTTCTCTTGGGCTAAATAATTGATGTGAGTGTAGAAAAGTTTAGTTTAAGTTTAATTATTCTATAATTGTAAGGTCATTTATACTAAGAATGTTGTGTACGTCTGTAATAGACATAAGCATTATTTTTTTTTAAAACTTACTTGATCATTATATTTTTATATGTTTATGTTGTAGATGTACCTTTTTCAAATAAATAAATAAATACGTTTATAATTTCTATTATTGTGTCTATCTGTAATATTTTGCATCGGTATACAGCAAGGATGCATTAGCATTGTACGCTGACCCAGTTCCCTGGGTCGGGCCTGCGCGCAACAGGTGGCGCGGACGGACGGACAAAATCAATCACGACGGGCGGGCCTTCCAGCTTGTGTGCAGTTATGTACAATACGTATTTAGTATATACTTCATAATTACACACACATATATTTAAGTTTCGCGTTAACAACGCTCAAAATATACTAAAGATAGTGCATCGTCGAAAACATAAAAAATACTAAGTAACATTTAAGCATTGTTAAGTTGCTTAACAACTATAAAATAACATTATATAATTTACTTATTTATTTGTATTTCGCAATATTTTATTATTTTTTTTTATATTAGAAGGAGGCAAACGAGCAGGCGGGTCACCTGATGGAGAGCAATCACCGCCGCCCATGGACACCCGCGAAACCAGAGGAGTCGAAAGGAATAGGGTTAAGGAGGGAAAGGAATTAGGAATTAGAAATAGGGGAGGGGGGGGGAGGAGGGAGGGGCCTCCGGAACTCTCACTGGTCGGACGAAACACAACAGCACAAAGTGCCATTATTTCACGCCAAATATTCGTGAGAGGGTGGTATTACGCCGGGCGAGCCGGCCCAATGCGTGCTGCGACGCAGCTCTACCAGTCAGTTAGTGCCACTCATTTAGCACCACCCGGGTCACGTGTAGGGTCTCAAGGGTAAAACTACGGATGCGAGTAACTTGAACCCCCATTTTTGCGTTAAAAAAGCTCAAATAAACTCAAATTGACGAAACGTTGAAAAAAAATGTTTCGTTATCTTTGAGTTTATTAGTATTTAAAAAAAAATCCTGAATAATAAAACGTTGAAAAATAATGCCTACCTGAGACGGGAATCGCAAATAACCAAATATTACGATAAAGTGACTGAATCAATTCAACTGGAAAAAGCACCTGGCCCGGATTGCCAGAATGGTGCGGGTTCGAAAACTGCTCGTGGAAATTTTTTCAATACTATTCAATTTGTATTTTTTTCGCAACATTATTGCGTTAAAATTGTATAAACAATAATATTAACATTAAAATGACTGAATGTTTAATATATTTAAGTCGGGGGCTCTATACGCAAATTCAAAGGAGTTTAATGCGACAATGTTGCTTTTATAATTATAAAGCGTTTCCGCTTTCGGTTTCCCATCAAAACATCCAAATTAAAAAAAAAAAAACTAATGACTAGACTTCAAATCGCAATAACTCAGCTAAATAAACTTGTTTTTATGTTCTTACAAGCGGCCGCTCGCGGTTTCACCCGCGTGGTTCCCGTTCCCGTGGGAATATCGGGATAAAAAGTATTCTATGTGTTAATCCAGGTTATAAACTATATGTATGCTGAATTTCATCAAAATCCATTCAGTAGTTTTTACGTGAAAGAGTAACAAATATCCATCCATTCTTACAAACTTTCGCATTTATAATATTAGTAGGATTCTCAATGCTCTTAAGTTAAGGCGTTGAAGAATTTAGACAACTCAGAGTAATACCCCAGTACCCCAAGCACGAACCATTATGGTACTAGTTATGGTTATCGTATTATTTTGTATGAAAAAGGTTTAGTAACTTTATGGTTTTCATACAAAATAATACCATTACTATTACCTTAACTAGTACCATAATGGTTCGTTCTTGGGGTACAGTACGTCAAAAAGGTCACGCAATCAGAAGATGTGGGTTCGATTCCAACCTGAGGTAGACGTTTTTTGCAACGTATCAATATCTTTAATGTTTTTTTAATATAATCATGTCTCGTGGCGGTGAAAATTTTACCACCCCCTCTCTTCCCTTGGGTGTCGTAAAAGGCGACTAATAGACTAAGACTGCACATACATCCAACAGAATAGAGCGGCAATGGGCTCACCACCTGTCATGCTGAGCACAAGTGCAGTCGCTATTTGGTGAAAAGTGGACTATGGAAGAGGTCTGCTATTGCTGTCCTCATTTCCTAGTCTCTGACTAACCCTTCGGGGATAATAGTCGTGATTATATGTATGTTTGTTTTATAATATAAGATATCTACCCATATACCTACTATAAGATATCAAAACATTTCCCAAATCGTTCTTTTTCCATGATTCCTGCACAGAAACTATTGCAATTGTTTTGTAGGACACCTTTTAACATTGTTCTTAAAAACATACTACAAACCGTAAATAGATGCTCTTGTTAAGGAGAATGACCTTTTTACTATGGGAGTAAGGCTAGTTTTTTTAGCTAGCTAGCGTAACACAGCGCTTTAATGAAATAAATAGTAATCAATAGCAGCAATGCTCTGAATTATGAAGAAAAAATTACATTACAATATCATGCGGAAGTTTGAAGCTATCTTCATTTTTAGGTATTTTGAGGTTATGACAACTGTTATCGTATGACTTTCAGTTCAGTTCAGCATTTATTTAACACTTGACTCTAACGTGGCGTTCTATAGAAAACCTTTTGTAACAGTTATCATTATAACTTAAGAGAACACTTTTGATATGTGAATGATAAAGACGCAATAGATATCAAATAGGCTGGTTTGGTCATTCTCCTTTGTGTGTATAGGCTGTGGGAACAGATTTAATAACCTAAGTAGCATTATCCTTTGTTAAAAATGAAATAGGAATAATATTCTTATCAACGACTTCCGTGGTCAAGTAGTTAGCACGCCGGCCAGGTCTGGCGTCGCTCCATCTCCCGGGTTCAATTCCCGGTCGGTTCAATTTAGAAAAACAGTTTTATGGGCACCTAAAATATCATTACGTTAGTGGTAGAGCATTAGTCTCTCACGATAAGATCGTCAGTACCTCATTAGTTAAGAGGAAACACTACGTCGACGTGGCATGCAAAATTCTCATACAAAACACAGAAAAACGACGTTTCGTAGTCCCCTGTTTCCTCTTCCTGAGCGCAACCAATTTTTTTTACTTTTTCAGCATCGGTTAAAAAAAGAGATTTTCTATGTATGTATGTTTGATTTTTTCTTTAAACCAGCCACTTAATGTTTTTGAAGAAGCCTGAAAAACGGAGTGATTTCGCTAAATTTTGAAGGCTCCTGGTTATTAAATAAATGAATTAATGCAAAAAAATCAAACATACAGACATGAAAGATCTCTTATTTTTACCGATGCTGAAAAAGTAAAAAAAAATGGTGCTGCTCTGGAAGAGGAAACAGGGGTCTACGAAACGTCGTTTTTCTGTGTTTTGTATGAGAATTTTGCATGCCACGTCGACGTAGTATTTCCTTTTAAGGATAGTTGGGGAAATCATCAGCCATTCAGTAAGCTGATGAACGGCTTGGTCAAAACTTCTGAAAAGAGAAAAAAATGTGAGGTTGGAATAGTAAAAAATATTACAATAATACCTGCATTGTTTAACTATCTTTATGTATTTATCCGTTATATTACAATATTAACGACTTTCAAAAGTAGCTTAATTGTCTTGGAATAGACAATTGATGTGAGCGTAACAAATTTTATTTAAATTGTGCTTGCACAGAAACACAGTAACCAAAGTAACAAGAGACATTGCATGCAAAGGTAAACTTATCTCTAAAAGAGATCTTTTCCAGTCAACCCAGAGAGTGTGCGAGATAAAATTTAATAGGGGTGACACAAAGTGCAACTAAAAAAGACACAATTTTATTTACCTAATTTATTATTATTTATTTATCAAGCGTTATTCTTTTTTTTGCTAGCCTATTAGTGCCCCATTGCTGGGCAAAGGCGCCCCCCAAATCCCTCCATCTATCCAGAGTAGGGTTGCCACCTTTTTTAGGACGAATAAAGTATTTTCTCATTTTGTTTCAGAACAAAAATAAAGTACATGGCATAAAAAAATACTATTTATTTATTTGACCTTGAAAGCATATCTTTGTTGCTCTTTGCGACATTTAAGAAATATTTGACTTTTACGTAAATAGTTTTACGTAAATAGAGTATTTTAGCGTACTTTATTGGTCTCGTAGATTATAAAGTACCTACGCCTACATGAAAAAGAGGATAATACTATATTTTAGAGTACGGGTAGCAACCCTAATCCTGAGCCACTAATGTGATCTTTAAATAATTTATATAGGTATAACCTAAAAGCGAGAGGTATGTAGGTAACAGTTGTTAGTTTGTATGGGAGACACCATGGTAACGCATCGAACCCGCAACCTTGCCTCAAATCAAGTCAGTAATCAATACACACGCTCTGGTAGAAAGTACATACATAATCCACTAAAAATCATTATCCCCTAAGGCCTACTGTACACGGAGGCGTATATTCATAGACGCGTATTCGTCAATTAACAACAGTCGTGCGATTCTCTAAATTAAAGCCTTGGTAGCAGCGGCTGCCGTAGCGCTGAGAAATGACTCTGTCTCTTTCATATTCATAGAATTGCAAAGAGACAGCAGATCACAGCCATGCGCGCAGCGTCTATGTGTCGCTTAGAGAATCGCATAGCTGCACATGTGCTCAGCTCCGCGTGATAGGGGGTGAACCCATCGCCTTTTGCTTTTAGATGTATGTGCAGTAAAAAGTAAAGTTATATACAGTCCTACTGATGGGCAAACGCCACCACCGTTGAAATCATGTCATCTCTATAATTTAAGAGCCCTTATATCTCGACTCGGCCATTTTTAGCGTTCTTGATCTCAGAAACAAAAATACATTAACAATTTTGACTTATTTAATAGTGTAGAATAGCTATTGGCATAGTTCGTAGCTGCCTCGCTATTTGTATTTTTTTTAATTAAACCCAAAATTGCAAAGAAAGATTTTCATAAAATGCGCAAAGGCACTTTTTTGAGCTCCTAGATTGAACTACTGGTCTAAACAAATGATATAAAAAATAGAATGTTATCTCTTTTATATAGTCGTATTAGTTCGTTCGTTATGTAGAAAAATAATATTATTCTAAACCAAAAAACTTCGAAAATCGTTTTAAGTTAACTGTGAATTTCCTCCTTCTCCTTAATTTCTTCTATCTACGAATTATCGTAGATAAATTTTGCTCAATAATATTAATTATTGAGCAAAATTTATACCAGAATAATTGTTACTTCATGAGGAATATAGATTTTATAATTAATTTATTATCCTATTTCGATAATAACCGATATATACAATTGCAAAATTGCTACAAGATGCGAAAATGAGCATTTTACGCCAAAATCACAGTCGAGGTATAATGTGCCTCTTTGCTTAATCATCTCATTTGCCGTAACATATCCGTGTCGCGTAACGGTGAAAGAATACTACCACCCCTTCTCTTCCCTTGGGTGTCGTAAAAGGCGACTAACGGACTAAAGACTGCACATACATCCAACAGCACAGAGCGGCGATGGGCTCACCACCTGTCACGCTGAGCAAATGTGCAGTCGCTATTTGGTGAAAAGTGGACTATTTTTTTATTTTTTATTTATTTATTTATATTTAGGCAACGCAGGCCCATAAATAAATACCTTACAGACTAGCATACATATAATTAATATTATAAAAACCTTATAAAAACTATGGCAGAGGACTTCTTTTCCGGTACTCATTGCCTAGTCTCTGACTAACCCTTCGGGGATAATAGTCGTGATCATATGTATGTATTAAATTATGGGAACATAAATAAAGCTTTCACTAAAAAATGCTACTCTGAAATTTACTGCAACTAAAAAAGGAGATCGCGAAATTCATCTGATAATAATAAACATAAATAAAGTTTTCGCTAAAAAATGCGATTCTAAAATTCGCTGCACATAAATAATGCGTTTGCGAAATTCTCCAAATCGTATCTAGGTATCTTCACTATACCACTTTCAATAGAAATTCTTGCCACCGTAATGTTAGTTTAAATCGTTACTTTACCAACAGCGTTTCTTTTTCTAGTAAATAATTAGGCATCATATTAATGTCTTGCAATCTTACTCGCCAGCTACGTGGTCTCCTCGTGTCTCCCCCCGTAATTGATTCCCACCCTTATCAAGAATGTCCCCCCCTCCTTGTAATGGCAGCTTCAAAAACTC
Source organism: Scoparia ambigualis (assembly GCA_963921215.1). Classification (NCBI taxonomy): domain Eukaryota; kingdom Metazoa; phylum Arthropoda; class Insecta; order Lepidoptera; family Crambidae; genus Scoparia; species Scoparia ambigualis. The sequence goes on along the minus strand of OY992528.1, from coordinate 16,543,185 downwards.
ATTTTGTAGACAGTTTAACATAACGTAAACTTGACTCGACTATCCTACATGTTTTAACTTGTAACAAGCACCTTTGTATATTTACGACTATTAGTCGACCCTGTTATTAATAAACACGGGCTAAACTTACTACAACAGGTTTTATAGGCATATAAATTTTACTAACTACACACTTTTTTATTTAGTAATATGGGTAAGCTGGCCTTCGTCTCACCTGATGGTAAGTGACGATAAGACCGAAGGCGGAAGCGCGCTTCACCCGGAATCCTTAACCACTGAGGAACTTGATTCTAAACTGTTTAGAACACAACAAAGCTAAACATTGTTGTTGTGACCTGAAGACCGGTGGCTTAGCCACTGACCACAGAGGCGGTTAAAAAAGTATTGTTGGCTTGCGTCGTTCACTTTCATTCGTCATTCTATTCTCCAAGCGTTTATGCCACTTGTCTGGATTGTCCTGGAAATCGAACTCCTCATGTTCCTTTTACAAGGGACCAATATTCTGACTATCAAAGGATAATTAGATAATAACAGCTAAAGCGGTCCCTAAAGTGGTCCGAGGTAAAGGTTAGTTAAAAAGGGTTCAAATAGAAATCATTCAACCCGTATTTCATATTATTGCTTTATGTGATATTGTGTTTTTTTAATTAAACCTGTCCGCTGCTGTAAAACCTAGATACAAATAGAATTTCAGTTATTAATAACTGATTTAAGGTAAATGTTTTCTCTTGGACAAGATGTTAATATTTGCACAATATTACTGTTTTGTGATATTACCCACCTACAATCAATCGTTTGCATCGCTCGTCTGTTGTTTAATGTTTTAGGAAATACAGTTAAACATACAGTAGAGACACACTGCTGTTGTGTTTTGTACGGCCAGTGAGGGTTCCGGAGGCCCCCCCCCCCCTCACAATTCCTATTCCTTCTTTAACCCTATTCCTTCCTTAAAGGACGGCAACGCGCCTGCGATTCCTCTGGTTTTGCTTTGGTCCATGAGCGGCGGTGATTACTCTCCATCAGGTGACCCGCCTGCTCGTTTGCCTCTTTCTTTTATAAAAAAAACATGCAAATGCTTTTTTTTACCAAAATATCTAGAAACTATCGGTTAAGATCAGTGTAGGTATAAAGATTATAAGAGTGTGGTTTAATCGGTTACTTTATCGACCATAATCACACTAGTAGTCGAAAAGTCGATTGCACAGATAACGATTCATACAATATTCGCTTCTATTCTTTAGGTGATACGGTAGTATTTTGTCAATGGATTGTTCTGTTTGGGCCCGGTTTGTGCGCACGCGCCTCCCTGCACACGTGTATTGAATAAACCCTCTGTTGTGGTTGTGGAGTACTTACATACATACTTATATATACGACTATTATCCCCGAAGGGTTAGCCAGAGACTAGGCAAAAGCAGTCCTCTACCATAGTCCGCGTTTTACCAAATAACAACTACACATGTGCTCAACGTGATAGGTGGTGAGTCCATCGCTGTTGTATGCTGTTGTCTGTGCAGTCTTTAGTCCGTTAGTCGCCTTTCACGACACCCAAGGGAAGTGGTAGTATTCTAATAATCAGCCACCACCACACAGTCCTCTGCTGGAATACTTATACATTCTTGTCATTATGGGTACATACCATCGCAGTATATAAACGTCCCACTGCTGGGCACAGGCCTTGGGCCGTTTGTTGGAAAACATTACATTCACATAATCATGAGTCAGAGACTAGGCAACGAGGACCGCAAAAGCAGTCTTCTGCCATAGTCTACTTTTAACCAAATAGCAGTGACAGGTGATGAGCCCATCGCCGCTTTAAGCTGTTGGCTATATGTGCAGTCTTTAGTCCGTCAGTCGCCTTTTACGACACCCAAGGGAAGAGAGGGGGTCACAGCAGCAAACAATCAAACCGTGTTTAGTCACAAAAAAAAATAAAAAAATCTGTGATAGCCATTTCTGCCATGTGTCTAAATCACATCGTTTGGTACCTTTATTTACTTTTAATCAAACTGTTTTATAATTATGTTTACCTGCTCAAAATCTCGCCGTACAAACTAACAACGTTTTGTCCAAAATTAAGTTCCGTTCTTAAAATGATTTCTCCAATCCTCCAATCAAAGTAGTTCGTAGGCGGCCATTTTTGAAGGGACAAATGACATTTTGAACGAAAACTATAATGTTTGACCGTGACAGTTTTAGGTTTGATTGATAGAGAATGGTTAGGAAGAATAATAATTTGTGATTGTTTTAGAAGACAACGAATGCAAAAGAAGAGGACAATATTTTTGACGTGACAACGTCTTATAAATTGGTTTGCCGGGTGACACTTCAAGAAACTGCGTTACGCTCCGCTCACGTTATGCGCTCACAATGAGAGCGAGTGAGAGGCACGCGTCCCTTCCACTCGGGCATGGTTAGCCCGCCTAAGAGCGAGAGAGACAGACATAAAAAGTGAAAGGCACGCGTACTATTATTTCATCCTTCTTCCTACTATACGAATGAATATTCACATTAAAATTATTTTACCACTCAAAGTCGTTGTCACGTAAAACTTTCGCCCGTATACCGACTTTACAGGCAACCAATTTTTAAAACAATTTTCGTCCAAAAACCAACATTCAAAAAGTGATTTGTCCCTTCCCTTCATGCAGAACAAGTTTTGTCCATCTTGTATTTCCTAATTGTTCCTTCACAAGTTTAGCTTTGAAGAAAATAATATCAGTTTAATGTTCTAAAATATCACTATTTTCACAATTAAGTCTGATATTATGTCTTTGAGAATTTAACAGTCAATTAACTGTTTTTTCGGTTTACCCAACATTTGGAGGCGGTGGACAAAACACTGTTTGATTGTTTGCTCCTTCTGTGGAGGGGGTGGCAGTGTTCTTACACCGCTACGCGACGCGAATAACCTACCAAAATAAATTAATCTTTTATATTTTAGCGTTTTATTAACGCTTAAATATACTTAAGTAAAATTTTAAACACTGAAAAAATACGACAACCTCAGGCGGGAATCGAACCACGCACCTTCCGCATTCCGGGCGGCTGCCTTAACCACTTGGCTACCGAGGTCTGGCTTTCAACCGTCGAAATTTGTCAGTGCTTGATGCTTATGTTTTTAGTCAACATTGCTTCATCAAATCTTAGAAGTTTTCACCTCTGAGATCCGAAAGAAATATTTTTACAATTATTTGAACATTTGGTTAAGATGAAGCTGCGTTTATAGATTAATGTTTTTATATTTTAGCGTTTATTAACGCTTAAATATACTTAAGTAAAATTTTAAACACTGAAAAAAGACGACAACCTCAGGCGGGAATCGAACCACGCACCTTCCGCATTCCGGGCGGCTGCCTTAACCACTTGGCTACCGAGGTCTGGCTTTCAACCGTCGAAATTTGTCAGTGCTTGATGATTATGTTTTTAGTCATCATTGCTTCATCAAATCTTAGAAGTTTTCACCTCTGAGATCCGAAAGAAATATTTTTACAAATATTTGAACATTTGGTTAAGATGAAGCTGCGTTTATAGATTAATGTTTTTATATTTTAGCGTTTATTAACGCTTAAATATACTTAAGTAAAATTTTAAACACTGAAAAAAGACGACAACCTCAGGCGGAAATCGAACCACGCACCTTCCGCATTCCGGGCGGCTGCCTTAACCACTTGGCTACCGAGGTCTGGCTTTCAACCGTCGAAATTTGTCAGTGCTTGATGATTATGTTTTTAGTCATCATTGCTTCATCAAATCTTAGAAGTTTTCACCTCTGAGATCCGAAAGAAATATTATTACAAATATTTGAACATTTGGTTAAGATGAAGCTGCGTTTATAGATTAATGTTTTTATATTTTAGCGTTTATTAACGCTTAAATATACTTAAGTAAAATTTTAAACACTGAAAAAAGACTACAACCTCAGGCGGGAATCGAACCACGCACCTTCCGCATTCCGGGCGGCTGCCTTAACCACTTGGCTACCGAGGTCTGGCTTTCAACCGTCGAAATTTGTCAGTGCTTGATGCTTATGTTTTTAGTCAACATTGCTTCATCAAATCTTAGAAGTTTTCACCTCTAAGATCCGAAAGAAATATTTTTACAAATATTTGAACATTTGGTTAAGATGAAGCTGCGTTTATAGATTAATGTTTTATATTTTAGCGTTTTATTAACGCTTAAATATACTTAAGTAAAAAAAAAAAATTATTACCAAAATAATTTTTTTATCTTTATCTTTACCACGCCGCTCGCCGGCACAATGTGCATCGGTCGGTATCAAACGGCTTTACGTGTTTTTTTAAGCACTAAGGAGCTCGAATTTATTTTGTTTGGTCACCTATCCAATGACTCGATCTTGCGTAAGTTGCTTAAATTGCAAAGTCGCATACCGAAATCCTCAGCCGCTGCATAGATTTCCTCCAGATTTCGTTCGTTCAGTTTAAATGTGAAAGTCTCGTTAATTTGTCCACTTCAGGGGTTGTCAACTAAAAATATGGCCTCGATGTTTCGGTGTGACGTGAAATTAGCGAAATGTTTGCGGCCCTCCCTCCCCTCTCCTCTGGCCTGCCGATAATGTAAACAAAGCCGGCTACCAAACTTCTCATCAATCAAAGTGACGCCGAGCCAAGCCTATGTTGTGACTTTACACATCTATACATTTATGTATATACAGAGCTGTATGTGGCGTGGAAGTGGACAATGCAATATACGCGTATACCTACATACAAACATGATAGATTCACAACTTCCTACTCGAGTCCTTTGCCACAGTCCACTTTGCACCAAACAGTAACTGCACATGTGCTCAGCGTGAAAGGTTTTTTTTATTTTTTATTCTACAACGGGTAAGCGCTTGGCCTTCATCTCACCTGATGGTAAGTGACGATAAGGCCGAAGGTGGAAGCGCGCTTCACCCGGAATCCTCAACCACTGAGGAACTGGCTATCTTATCTCAAACTGTCGGAACACAACAATGCTATAAACATCGTTGTTATGGCGACAGACTTAGATAAGATAGTGGAAGCTAGCCAGGCGGACTTAATAGCCCTACCACCAACCAAACCGAGCACACAAAGATTTACCCCACGCTGGGAATCGAACCCGGGACCTCTGGTCTGAAACCGGTGGATTAGCCACTAGACAAAACATAATATGTATAGACAAAACATAATAAGTATGTAAGTAAAAAGTTAACACAAGGATTAGGCGGCGTCACTATTATACCGCAAAACTTATGGTTCCCGAACCGATGGAGATACAGTGCCGCTTGTGACACTGTATACACTACCTAAAAACAAAATAGTAACAGGAACTATTAGTTTTTAGTCAGACCGTAGCCACAACTAGGGGTTTTCTTTATAATTTCGATGTGGGTTGAGTAAGGAATAGGTACATGTGTGATGGATGAGTAAGGAATTCAAAATTAAAATATTGCTGTGGGTTGAGTAAGGAATAGAAATGGGATGAGTAAGGAAAATTTTATTAGTGGGTTGAGTTCATGTGGGTTGAATACGGAACAACCCGGAATGACGACTAAATATCGTAAAGATTAGGGACATAACGATCACGGTTCTATGATTGATTGCATTTTAAAGTTAAAAGTTATGTTGTCCCATGCTGGCCAAAAGCCATTCCACTTGGAAAACAGCAGAGGCATACGAGCAGGCGGGTCCCTCGATGGAAAGTAATGGACCCCACCCGCTATACCAGAAGAGTCGGACTTCTTGGCAGGAAAGTGAAGCGTCATGTCTGCAGTTTTGTTTTATTATCTGTCTTGTCTTTCTGTTTTGTCGAATATTAAAGTGAAATAATGGTGGACTATTTACTGTTAAGTGTTCGTGAACGTGCATGAGTGTTGGCAAATAAAACAAAACAGTGCAACATCACTTTTCAAATTATCTCATGAATCTCAATAAAGAGATCTCAATAAAGTCCCACTGCTTTATTGAGTCTCAAGGGGTTTGGGGGAATATCATTTACCATTAAACGTTAATTATCACTCATTATCATCTACTTTATGCAGAGAAAATATTCACAATAATATCTTACTTGACACTGCTAAATGTGTTGACCGCACAAAGCCAGTATTTAAAGAGAAAAAAAATCAGAAGAGTCGCAGATGCTTTGCCGGCCTTGAGGAAGGAGTAGGACCTTTGACGAAGGAGTAGCAATTGTGAGGGGGGGAAGGGGGAGAGCTGGGCCTCCGGTAACTACACTCACCGGACAAAACACAATAGCAACAAGTGCCATTGTTTCAGGCCGATATATCGTGCGAGGGTGGTATTACGCCGGGCGAGCCGGCCTTATTAGGTACCTAGTAGATAAACATAAATTCACCTTAATTCTTAAAAAGTGTTGGAAAGATTTCCACGTCCACGATTAAATCGCTAGTTTTACTTTCGGTCACCCACCTGTGCTCCGATCGCACTCACGTCAGCTTAGGTAACATTTACGAACGTGGCCACAGAACAGTGTAGTGACATGAATAAAACTCTAGAGTACGTTCGTCACAGCAAGGCCGTTTCAATCAAGGTCTGTGATAACAACTCCATTGTCTATAGGACAATCGACAGCATATCGGGGGTGACATTAACAGCGGGTGGACTACCAACGCTAGCATAGTGGGTAGAGCACTTGAGCCGGAATGGCAGAAAGGTGGGATCTTCATCCTAGGGATAAGATGTGGGCAAAAGCAAGCCCATGTATCATTCTAAACAAGTAAATACATATATACATACATATAATCACGACTATTATCCCCGAAGGTTTAGTCAGAGACTAGGCAATGAGGACTGCAAAAGCAGTCCACTGCCACAGTCCACTTTTTATAGCGACTGCACATGTGCTCAACGTGACAGGTGGTGTGCCCATTGCCGCTCTATGCTGTTAGATGTATGTGCAGTCTTTAGTCCGTTAGTCGCCTTTTACGACACCCAAGATAAGAAGCGGGTGGTAGTATTCTTTCGCTACGGGACACGGTTATACAAAAGAACAGAATCCACTTAGATACAAACAATCATAACAGAAGAAAATACACTTAGAGCTCATTTCCGTGATTTATCATAGACAATTTAAGTGAGTTAGCGTAAACACCAGAAGTATTGCACTTTTCTTTTGCAAGAACGGCTGAGGTACTGCTATATCAAACTAGTCGTTGAGTGTACTTCTCACAAACTGTTAATATACGCGTCTGCTAAACGTAATTGTACTATGCACTGTACTATCAACCACATGTATTTGTCCCATTAGCACGCGCAAATGTACATACATAATATCGATTCCCGCCTGAGGTTGTCGTCTTTTTTCAGCGTTTAAAATGTTACATAAGTATATTTAAGCGTTAGTAAAATATAAAAACATTAATCTATAAACGCAGCTTCATCTTAACCGAATGTTCAAATATTTGTAAAAATATTTCTTTCGGATCTCAGAGGTAAAAACTTCTAATATTTGATGAAGCAATGTTGACTAAAAACATAAGCATCAAGCACTGACAAATTTCAACGGTTGAAAGCCAGACCTCGGTAGCCAAGTGGTTAAGGCAGCCGCCCGGAATGCAGAAGGTGCGTGGTTCGATTCCCGCCTGAGGTTGTCGTCTTTTTTCAGTGTTTAAAATTTTACTTACATACATAATAGTAACGACTATTATCCCCGAAGGGTTAGTCAGAGAATGAGGACCGCAAACGCAGTCCTCTACCACAGTATTACTATTTAACACTGTGCCTCTACCATTGAGGTACAATAAACTAGAGAAGACACTGTGAAGCAAGTTTGTGCGCACTAAGGTGCATGCGATTGTGGACCTTGCGGCTACACTTTATTCAGGCGCAGGCCTCCGTCACTCCATATACTTGCGCGCTATAATTACCTACCGCCCGGCCGAGCGGTCTCGGGCCGTTTGCGGACCAAATTCAGTGCGGTTTTCTCAAGCGAAGCGCATGCCCGTTGTTCAATTTTAATTGTTCCATTCGTTTGTTCGCGTAACTACGATGCCGTCTGGTGCCTTATGTGCAGTAGATAGGTTTGTTGTGCAGTAGTAGTTTTTTATTTTACCTACACACTGACCTCTATTTACTTTTGATGATGATGTCAGCACCAATTTATAAAAAAATATATTTTATAAACGATACAATTTTAAACTACAACTAAAAACTACAATTTTAAACCACCTATAGTCAAAACATATTCACAGTTCTATATAAAATAGACACAAATAGTTATTTATGTTAATTTTATTTTATCGAATAGGCAGCCCTGCGATTGCTGTGGGAATGCGCGGTAGGTTTATTATAGTTTAAATATTAGTAGGCTATTATAGAAGTAGGTATTGGTAATTTTCTACTGTGTGAAGTATCTGTTAACTCTTCTTTAATCTGTGCTTTAGTTGCGCTCAAACTTGCTTCGCGGTGTCTTCTCTAGTTTATTGTACCTCAATGGCCTCTACCATACTCCACGTTTCACCAAATTACAACTACACATGTGCTCAGCGAGATAGAAGGTGAGCCAATCGCCGCTGTGTGCAGCTTTTGTTGGTTAATCGCCTTTTACGACACCCAAGAGAGAGATGGGTTGGTAATATATTTTATTTTATTCGGCAACGGGTAAGCGCTCGGCCTTCATCTCACCTGATGGTAAGTGACGGTAAGGCCGGAGGTGGAAGCGCGCGAACCCGGAATCCTCAACCACTGCGGAACTGGCTGTCTCAACTTAAACTTTTGGGAGACATCAATGCTATAAATATCGTTGTTATAGCGACAGCCTTAGATAAGATAGTGGTAGCTAGCCAGGCGGACTTAACAGCCCTACCACCAACCAAACCGAGCACACAAAGATGTACCCCCCGCTGGGAATCGAACCCGGGACCACTGGGTCTGAAACCGGTGGCTTAGCCACTAGACCACAGAAGCGTTAAAAATGTTCTATTAATAACCGTGTCGCGTGACGATGAAAGAATACTACCACGCTTCTCTTCCCTTGGGTGTGGTAAAAGCCGACTAACGGACTAAAGACTGCACATACTTCTAACAGCATAGAGCGGCGATGGGCTCACCACCTGTCACGCTGAGCACATGTGCAGTCGCTATTTGCTGAAAAGTGGACTATGGTAGAGGACTGCTTTCGCGGTCCTCATTGCCTAATCTCTGACTAACCCTTCGGGGATAATAGACAGGATTGTTATGTATGTCAAATTAGGGCACGGAATCACAGAATAATACGGAACCTACAGTACGGTCGAGGTCACAGTCGCTTTACCACTTTGCAGCGATTTTCGTATGAGCGCACCGATCGCCCAGGTACGTGCCCGCACCGATCGCCCAGTACGTGCCCGCACCAAATAGACGACGCGGTGTGCAAGGGATTTTGACCTTTAGACTGGTAAAGCGACGACAAATTTGGAAGATTCAAAGTACTTACTAATTGAGTCTATTGAATAAATATATTTCGAGTTTGAGTTTGACGGAGTGCGCCACTGTACATCGGCATCGCCATAGCATCAATGAATAGAGCTCTTACTGAAGGGAACATCAATGCCGCCGATGCACTATCGCCACATTGTGACGGACAAACGGCATGTGATGTTGACAGTTTCGTATAGCCCAATGTGGTGTTAGGTGTACGTGCGCGTACGTGAATATAAAGTAGCCGTAATAGAGGACGGTCGGCAGATTCATTTGTGTGTCCAATATGTAAATGAAATTGAATGGGACTGTATGAAGAGGGGAACGGTAGTAGTACCAGTCGAGGAAGTTCCCGGTCGAAAACTTATTGGCGATATTCGCTGGCACAATATCTACGCGCACGCTACGGTTCATAGGCGCGGTCTGAATAAAGCGCAAGCAAATATCGCCTAAAAGTGTTCCCCGATTGTACTTTGCGCGTGCAACGCGTGCTCGCGAAAGTTCAACAAGAGTGCCTACTCTAAACCACAAAAGCGAAAATCGCCGAAAAGTGTTTCTTAACTGTACTTTGTTCCCTGTCCCTATCTACTGACCCCAATAGATAGGGTATCGCAGCTGGAACTACGGGTCCGGCTGTGTTTTCAGGGGTACTACGGGGTTCCGGTTCAAGCCCTCCGCTGGTCGTGCTTTTGACCAGGCGCCTCCGGCGGGTTCCGGACGTGGGTTGGACTCGTAGTGTCGTGTGGTTAGCTATAGAGTTTGGAAATGTTCGATTTGTCCTGGTATTGTGTGCCGGGACTTCCAAACTCGCGCACAGCGAGCGGGGCTTAGTAGCGGTCTCTGAGGGGCCAGAAGCGAAAAGTCCTGCGGGGAACGTGAGTTTCCCTTATAGTTGGCAGCTTTGTCCGGTAGTTCTCATTGGACATTGGTGTTGACATCTCCGGTACTAGTCTGGATAACTAGTAGAGGAGGCCTCCTAGATGCCGTAGTCTCCGGTCCCGCCAGCCGCGTAGGACGTGGGAACTGGCTAGGCGCCCGGATGGGTTCCGAGAAGTGAGTGTGCTTACTACTCCGCGACCAAGGTGGACACTTGGGAGCCGACTTAAGAGTCGACAACCCGAGCAGTGGCAACTGCGAGTTGTGCTCTTCGTGCAACGAGAAGTGAGCGAGCTTGACAGCTCCGGTTACCTATCTGGACAATAGGCAGTGAACTACACGTGTTCACGGGAAAACTCTCAAAAAACACTAGTCTTATGAGTACCGAATGAAGAGCGCGCTGCGGCGGGCACTGATTTGGCATCAAGACCTAACGCAAATGGTCTCCTGCGCGAGTATTTTGCCGGCGCAGGGACGTCTGGCACTTCTTGCATAACCTAACGGTTGGTCTCGAGGTGCCAGTACAAATAAAACTTAGTGAATAAGGAGAGAGGATGTACAGTCACGAGCAAAAATATGTAAACAATTGTGACTCTTAATACAATGGAATAACAGTCAAAGTGTATACATATTGGTGCTCGTGACTGTACTTTGTCCAGTGGGCCTAACATGCGCAACACGAGATATGTGTAATCATGTGTTTTCCCAGAAAATTCCCAATATCTCGAGAACGGGGCCGAATTTAAAAAATTAAAAAAGCGCCTCGGTATTGAACTAAGGAACATTTTACCTTATTACACTTTTTTTTGATATTAGTGACGGTTGAGGCTGTAGAGGTGCCCTTAGCCGCGAGTTTGCGCGGCGGGAGGTGCGATACTTATAACGCGGCGGGCGGCTCGCGTGCGGCCACGAGGACGTATGAGAGCTCAAAAGACGCGGAATTCGAAAGGTTGATGATCTAAAAATATTTTGGAAAAATTGGTTTTGAAAAACATTTTTTTTTTGGTTCTGAAAAAAAAAAAAATTACTTATCAAAATATTTTTTGAATAACCTATAATAAGTAGGTACATTTTCAATGCCCTTTCAAGTCGTGTAGAGCACGAGATCTGTGGATTTTTTTTCAACGTTTAGAGTCCATTCCTCTTGTGTGGGCCGTACTCAACAACAATGCATCTGTTGAGCACCTGTTGCTTTGAAGCCATTAGTCATCACCCATTGGTCACTGCGTTACGTAACCCATGTAATCCTTATCACTCTTATCACTAAGCCGGTAAGGTTCAATCTCCTTTACATTATGCAGCAGTATAGCAAGCATCCATTTAAAACAATTAACACGTAGTACAGGCTGAACGTGGACTTAACAAGCCCTTCACGGTATTCTTTTTTAACAAAGTGGCGACTATGTACGGCCAAATTCGATGAAGCATGTTTGTAAACAATCCGTGATAAAAACAAATTACCTACTGTCATTTCTTTGTGCAAATATCTAGTGTCACTCTATTTATTACTGTTTTAAGGGTTCCGTAGCCAAATGGCAAAAAACGGAACCCTTAGTGCTCGGCCAGACTGCCCGCGCGGGTGCGGCGCGGCGTACTCAAACATATGTATTCTCATTTGAGTGTCTATAGTGGGCACGCGGCGGGTTGTTGTACATTCGCCACAAAGTTAGTTTGCCACAGAAAAAAGTATGTGTACATTCGCCACCGTTCTATTTTTATAAAGCTAATTCGCCACACTTCTATTTTCGACGCAGACAGCAGAAAAATCAAACAATAAGTGAAGTAAAAACGTTATTTATTATTTTTTAGATAGTTAGATAACAAAATAATAGTAAGTAATTATAAAAAATACTTACACCATGCTCACCAGAGCTTGGGGTATTCCTCGAAGCGCACCCATTTTGAAGCGCACCAGACCAAGCGCACCTAAACTATTCTCCAAGCGCACCCGTTGGGTGCGCTTCAAAATAGGTAATTAAAATACTATATTTTTATTCCTCGAAGCGCACCTACCGTAAAAAATAGAGAGGACCTTAAAAGATTCGTAATATTGATGTCGATAGAAACTAGGACTAGGTGCTTAAGCAACTTACTACGTCAATAATAAATTGAATCATGACAGTCATATTGATCTAAAAGTACCAGGGAGACATAAATGAAAAGAGGTAGATAGGCGCCTTAGCGATCTTACTTACCCATAACTATCAGAAAAAATGAAATAAACGAGTAGGACTAGGTGCTGCAACTTACTATGTCAATAGTAAACTGAATCATGACAGTTACTTTGAACTAAAAGTACGGTAGTACTATTACGTATTCTGTGCTAAAAGTACCAGGGTGACATAAATGAAAAGTGGTAGATACTCTAAAAATAAACGTACGTTATTCGTTATCGATATTTTCTGTTAGTTTATGGTTACTTAGTTCTAATTATTTTTCGTAGGTTATCTATATACTTCCTGTGCCTATCCAACCTTCAATAAAAAAAAATTAGACGATTCAAAATGCTTATTTGTGCTTAGGCTTACTGAATAAAGATATTTTGATTGATTGATTGATTGATTGATTACATCAATAATTTTAGAATAAAATAACTACCTTTCATTTCGAGCGCTTAAAACGAACTTTCCTTGCTACCGGTACTTTATGCAAAAATGATGTACTATGAAGACTTGTGGCGAATGTACAATAACGATTACCTACCTGTGGCGAATTAACTTTGAATGTATGGAGTTACAAAAACGTGGCAAACTAACTTTGTGGCGAATGTACAACAACCCCACGCGGCGCGGGGCATACATTTGTACTCCGCGCCGCGCCCGCGCGTCCAAACTGGCCAAGGCCTTAGGGATTCGTCATGTCTGTCTGTCCGTCCGTATGTCACAGACACTTTGTTCCGAAACTATCAGAACTATACTGTTGAAACTTGGTAAGTAGATGTATTCACTGAACCGCATTAAGATTTTCACACTAAAATAGAAAAAAAAACAATAAATTTTGGGGGTTCCCCATACTTAGAACTGATACTAAAAAAAATTTTTTCATCTTACCCATCCGTGTCATAGGTCTTTGAAAATGATATTGAAGTTTCTTATATCATTTTATTGAAAACTGAATAGTTTGCGCGAGAGACACTTCCAAAGTGGTAAAATGAGTGTCCCCTCCCTGTAACTTCTAAAATAAGAGAATGATAAAACTAAAAAAAATATATGATGTACATTACCATGCAAACTTCCACTGAAAATTGGTTTGAACGAGATCTAGTAAGTAGTTTTTTTTAATACGTCATAAATTAATTAATTTAAAAAAAATACACTATTATTAAAACATCGATCAAAGTTACAACGAACTACAAGAACTTTTATATGATGTTACTTGCTGCTACGGAACCCCTCATGGGCGAGTCCTACTCGCACTTGGCCGGTTTTTTAAAGAACCGTCTCTTTAAGCATTCTGCGAACGATTTGATCGATCAACCATGATTCGGAATTACGTTATGACATCCACCACCGCGTCGCGTAGCGGTGAAAGAATACTCTCTTCCCTTCCTTTGGGCGGAGGTTGCTAAATTCGGATTAGGTTCATAACTAACTTTTCCAGGTTCTTATTTAGTCAGCTTCTGGGCAAATCAGGATTTTATTGGGTTGGATTCGGAATTGGTCAGTCTCTGGATATGCCTCATACTATATGCACCCAATTCTTACTTGATTTTGTTCTGAGGAGGTCATATTTTCAGTAGGTTTGGGAGTTTATTCGTAGTAAGTCAGATTTGTATGAGGAATGATTCAAATGAGAAACTTTTCCTTGGGTGTCGTAAAAGGTGACTAACGGACTAGACTGCACATACATCTAACATCATAGAGCGGCGATGGGCTCACCACCTGTCACGCTGAGCACATGTGCAGTCGCTATTTGGTGAAAAGTAGACTATGGTAAAGGACTGTTTTTGATATCCTCATTGCCTAGTCTTTGACTAATTATCATATACTATTGACCCTTATCAGATAAAAGTCGTGATTAAATGAATGAATATTCTACTAATATTATAAACGCGAAAGTTTGTAAGTATGGATGGATGTTTGTTTCTCTTTCACGTAAAAACTACTGAATGTGAAATTCCTCATCAATCATCCAAATATGAAATTCGGCATACAGATAGTTTACAGGATTAGGAAAGGATACTTTTGATTCCGATATTCCCACGGGAACGGGAACGATGCGGGTGAAACCGCGAGCGGCCGCTAGTATGTTGATAATTTGTTTACAAACATTCCTTATTGAATTTGGCCGTGGTAAGGGTGCAATTATTACATAATAATTCGTTCTTCAATTAAAATACTTCTTGGATCCACGCATAGGTATGTTGCTGGATCCAATGCCTAAATATCGGACGGTCAGTCCTATCCTTCATAGTAATAAAGAAAGAAAAAAAAAAAATTATTTAGGACAAAAACAGTTCAGATAACACAGATAAAAAGTAAATTATACAAAAGAATGTCTCAAAATGGATTCCGGCTCAGCAAGATGCTGGCCTTACGGTCAGCGCTGGTCTTCCGATGGAACCAGTTTGGCGATGCTGCGATGGGCAACGTGTACAGAACAATAATTAATTACAAAAATTAAAAATTAATATTAAACTTATGATAAACTAATACTTAATTAGGTTGTATACATCAAACCCCTTCGCCTTTTATAAAACAGATTTAGACATTTAAAAAGTAAAAAACAACAAAAGGAACAAACGGGTGGGGTGGGTGACATTCATTTCAGACGGAAAATTTCTCTTCTCAATCAAACAAAAAAAACCGCAAGTACTATGTTATGAATGAGACAGAACGCAAATTCAGTGGTAATTAAATTAATTTATATAATAACATTCTAATACATTCATATGATACACTATTATCCCCGAAGGGTTAGTCAGAGACTAGGCGATTAGGACCGCCAAAGAAGTCCACTGCCATGGCCATAGTCCACGTTTTGTCAACTTATAAAAACTGCACATAGGTGGATAGGTGGTAACCTCATCGCCGATCTATAAGGTACTTGCACATACGTAGGCCCGGCCTCTACGAAGGCCCACTTTAAAAACGCGCACTTGCCGCTGCCTAAAACATCCGAAATTTCGCGCCCACATTCACCTTGGCCATAAATTAAATGTGCATTAGCGCCAAATCACTTCCGCGCCGCCATTTTGTTAAAACTCGTTCATTTCTACTTTCGATGTCGATGTCGCGTGTTTATAACCTCGTTGTGATTGTTTTTGCCAATTTTTCCACAAATAGTGTCAGTTTTCAAGTGATTCTATCGTCATATTGTAAAATAATCATTGAAGAATAGAATACAATGGTAAGTTTACCGATTATTTAGTTCTTTGTGAATTTATGTTAATTTTTCCGCCACTATGAAAAATCCGTAGTATGGCCCGGGCCTACTTAGGGGCTTATGGGCTTTACCAAATCTATTAAAATGGCAAATGCGCTTGGATTGTAAATACTTAAGTACTTAATGTAAATAAAACGAAATTGGTTTGTTTAGTATATTTCTTTTTCATGCCAAACTAGTGAAGGTATTTTAAAACAGACACAATAACGTGTAGGTGATTTGAACTCGCAATTTCATATTTTGTATACTTATTAATGAGAATTTTAGTATTAACTAATATTAGTTTTTCTTTTATTAGATCATGGATCTACATCCACAACCAAAGTTGTTGTTGGCTGTGCTTATCGGAATATGAACGCTCGGGTCACGAGATAGGTTTCAGTTTCGCGTGGGGGTCGTTGGAGGGTGAACCTTCTGTACGGTAGTAATATTAGTTATTTTGTGCTTGTACCAAGACGAAAAACGAAACAATTTTAAAACACAAATTTATGCTTATTAATTTTTGACGTTTTTTTATGCTTAACTTTTTATAAAAAAAGATATTTGAATGAATAAAAATGTCAACCTTATTGGTTAGGTACTAATGTTTTCCAAAACTCATTACAGCCGTTACTTTATTTTACTTCAAATACTCTCCAATTTCTATTACTTACCACAGTATCAATACGATAATTGGAAATCATATTTAATTTTATTCCATTAAGTTATAACTTAAGTTTTCATTATGATTTATCATTTTTCACTTTTCATCCCAAAAAAACGATAAATTGCCTATAAATTTTAGCCGTTTGTGTCGCTAGGGGAGAGACACTTGCCCGCTATTTTTTCTCGTACCAGGATACGTATGTTTACTCAATTCTATGACCACGGCTTATATTTCGGTTCGGCGTGCAGTGGTACTGGGGGTAGCGATGCGCATTTGTCTGGCACAGACTATAATAGCTCGTTAGATTAGTTGTTAAGTCTTAACTATAAGTTAGTTAACTGTTTTATTATTATTATTAGTATTGACGTCAATAAGTGCCTGTAAAGGTTTACATTGAATAAATAATTTGACTTGACTTGACTTAAAAGAAAAAAAAGCCTTTGGACTGAAGGGGATTTTTAATTAAAAAGTTGTTCCTAAAGCTTAAGAAAAAAAATAATTTATTCTATAGCCCTAGTAAGGTTCACTTAAAATTTGAGTGGCAAATGAGGACTGAATATTTAGATTCTTGAATTAATAGTGTCTAGAGTTTCGATTTTGTCATCAGAAATAATTGTTTTTTAATTGATTTAGAGCAGAATTTTACTTTTATGACTATTTATATTTTTCGTACATGGGTCAAGGCCTAGTGTGCAATTTTTTATTATACCACTACAATTATAGGTTGAATAACTTATATTTAAAACTACTTAGCGTGATTTGTGAATTATTTTTTAAAAATATTTTATAGATTTTGTGTAACAGTTAGTCAAAAACGGGCCTTAGTAAGGGACTGTGCCTTTACCTACGCCCACAACAGTGTTTTTTAAAAACCTTGTTTAATATAGTTTTTTGAAAGAAAATTTTAATTTTTTGATTATTTTTCGAAGGATAATACACCATTACATCATTACATATAGTTTTTTTATCAAACCTTTTAAACATAATTTTTTATTGAGATTTTAAACAAGGTGGGCCTTCCTATGTGCACAGTACACACACAGTACACAGTACCTTACTGTTTTGTGTATTTGCAGTCTTAAGGAAACACTACGTCGACGTGGCATGCAAAATTCTCATACAAAACACAGTAAAACGACGTTTCGTAGTCCCCTGTTTCCTCCTTCAGAACTAAATCAATGTTTGTTACTTTTTCAGCATCGGTTAAAGAAAGAGATTTTCTATGTCTGTATGTTTGATTTTTTTGCATTAAGTCATTTATTTAATAACCAGGATCCTTCAAAACTTAGCGAAATCATTCTGTTTTAAAGGCGTCTTCAGAAACATTAAGTAGCTGATTTAAAAAAAAATCAAACATACATAGAAAATCTCTTTCTTTTACCGATGCTGAAATAGTAATATAAATTGATCCAGTTCTGAAGGAGGAAACAGAGGACTACGAAACGTCGTTTTTCTGTGTTTTGTATGAGAATTTTGTATGCCACGTCGACGTAGTGTTTCCTCTTAAGTCCGTGGGTCGCACTGTTTTGTGTATTTGCAGTCTTAAGTCCGTCGGTCGCTTTTACGACACCCAAAGGAAGATTGTTTGATATAGAGAGTCTACATCAGCCTTGCTACCAGGCTATTTCTAGCCAACTTAAATCTATACTAAATTATAATGTATATAAACTAACTTACGTACTAGTCTTCCTCTCGTCCGCCGCGCTGTTCGCGGAGGTCCCGGGGACTCGCCGGCCGCCGGCTGCAGTGGTGAACGTAGCTCGCTTCCCCGGCGACTGTACTGGCTGCTGTGGTGGGTGTAAGGCCCTAAGCGTCCCGTCAACCCCAAGAGAGCTCTCAAACCCCAGCGAAATACGTACCACTGCACAATACCACTTAGCACGCCACGTGTCCGTGTCAACCAAACCACTGATTTTAATCAGGCCGCCCTGGTTACAAACTAAACTTATGTTCTACACTGTTTAGTAATTCCTACGCCCCCCCCCCCCCGAATGAACCTATGTGCCCCACATATTAAATTACACCAAAGTCCAAATTAATTTCACACGACCCCGCGTTCAAGGTTCCTAACCTATATCCAATTTTCCAACGTGAGTGTGTGTCATGTTGACACTGACAGCCGTCTGTCAAATATAAATTAAAACTACAAAAAAGGTTGCCAGCCGTAAGTGGGCATTTGTTCGGAACAGACCCCTCCCTGCCCCGATCGGAAGGCTCCAATCGTTAGCTCAATCCATCGGGCAAGGAGAGACAGCTGCTGTGGCTCATCGCGGACTCGAACCGCAGTCCCATACTCGCCAACAAACAACTTTACAATGCTGCCCTAGCTACAAGCAAGGAGAGCAAGTTATTCTCCTTCAACAACATACTAAGTCTAATTAGCCAAATTAAAATAATGCTAAATTATCTTATTTACCAAGCTTATTTTCTAAAAATTTACAAACATCAGTTAAATACACCCGTGCCCTTGCCATTTTGTGCCATTGTCGGAGCGAATAAGTGAAGGTAGACCCTTACGCGACACGAAACGATCCAACGCGACGACGAAGGCCTCCGTGGACAACGAAGAGACTCCTAAGAGGACGGCCTTAGTAGCCAGGCACAAAAAAAACACAAATATTTACCTACAACTCGGGCGTTGCGAAGGTTGATCGGTTTTACCGAGAAAGGTCCAGCAGAACCCGTTGCGTGCGACCCCTAAGAACGGACGAGACTGAGTGACTCGGTCCGAAGGCAGACCCCCCGTCTGCGGCTGCACGGGTGAAGACGTCCACTGTGACAAAATAAACACCGAAAGAGCACTACACAAATGTAGCTCTTCGGACAAACAATATTCAAAATTACAAATTAGGTTATCTAGTAACACATCCAACAGACGTCAACCGTGACGTACTGGCCTATTGAAAGGCTTCACAATCCTCATGGGCATGGGCTACCATGTAGACCATGGGAGGTTTCTCAATTTCCCAAACTTGTGCATAGTTATGGAAATGGTACACACACGCAATGACTCTAGACTATGCGGAGTCGAGTCGTCAAACTGTGTACATAATAGAAACAAGACTAAAATAGTTGGCACTGCCAGCAGTGTAGAGCGACCCAGAGCTATCTGGGTGCCTAGTAGGACCCGTCCTAGTACACCCGAGCCCAAGAGTAGGTCAATTGGGCCAGGTGACAAAATGTGGGTCTGCCCGATCTAGACCAATGTCTGTGCCGTTATCCCTGCGGGCGAATTTCATTACCGTTACCGAAATTGACATTCTCACATAGATGCATGTACCGAGGAGAGGGAGGTGACTTGTGTTAGTCCCGTCAAACTCCCGGTAAACATGCCACCAAACAATGTCGCACAAAATTAAAATTTCAAATCTAAGATTTCTTTAAAATCTTTCAAACCGCGGCCGCCGTAGTATAAAGCAAAACCGTCCGTGGTTTTGCTCTCGCAAAGGGGCAGGCTAGCTATGTCCTGCCCGAGTCCCCCAACTCCAAAGAAGGCCCCCGCCCGTGTGATACCGCGGGTGGTGCCATAACCGCTGCGGCATAGCTCGATCGCGGCTGCACGCTGGCGCGCACAGAGCTAGTTGCAGGGAGGGGTCCCTCCTTCGTGACACCGTCGGGGCCCCCGCCCGTGTGATACCCAAATCGCACTCGGGCCGGCGGCATGGTAATCTGCAGGCGCGGGTTTGCGCGCCTGCGCATGGTTCACCGTCCGGTGTGGGGGCGCGCCTCGCGCATGACTGGGCCTCCAGTCCGCTGGTAGGTGTGTGCTCCGCGCTGGAGCACCCCTGCCCGTGTAACGCTGCCACCGCTGTTGTGTGGTCGGTGAAGCCGCTCCCGACCTGTGAACACCCAACAATAATAAAAGCTGTGGTCCACCAAATGCACTGCGGCGTTGAGGCCTATAGCCAAAGCAAAGGCCGCTGCGCCTTGCTATGCGCCGCCTCGTCATTACACGCAGTCCTCGTCGGTCCTGGCACCGCGTCGTAGTATGACCCGTTTGGCCACACTGTGTACAAGCCGGGTCCATGACGGCTGCTGTAGTCAGCGCCGCCAGCCGCGCTGTAGTGTGTCCTGGCTGCGGCTGTACAGTGGGATTCGCCTGGCGTCCCGTTGAGGCCTGCGCCCCTGATGGCGGCAGGTCAGGCTGGGAGGTCGCTACGACTCCCGCCTCATCGCCGAGGAACTTTAGAAGCTCCTCCAATCCCGGCAGAGTAGTCCCCCTTTTCTCTGCCGTTTCCCGGTCAAACCGAGAGCGAATGTCCGTTGGCAGCTTGTCCAACACAATGTGTACCAGTAGCAGCGAACACTCGGCTACTGGCAACCCTAAATTTCGCAACGCGGTACACGCAACTGTGACTGGCGTCAACAGCTGCGTCTTTAAGTCCGCCCGATTGGCTACCTTAGGTAGCGACAACAATTGGCGCGCGTGTGCGTCTACCAATGACCCTTCTTCCACTTCGCCACCCAAACTTCCTAACTGATGGATAGGAAGCCTATCAGGTATCCTGGGCCCTCCCATTGGTGGCGGTGTGGATGGTTGGACATCCCCTATCCGTCGCCTTTTAATGTCGCAGGCCGCCTGGACGACATTATCATTGATCTCCATGATTTGGTCAAAATCATTATATCAAAATTATTATATGCCGACCATACCTCTTTGTGGGATGTTGGAGCAGTCTCTGACAAAACCACCATAGCGGTCTCAACCGAAGACACCCGCTGCCTTAACTGCCTGGCTCGCTCGAGGATGTCATCATCGCAGTCTCTCCGAGACAGCAGATCCTGCGTATGCACGAACCAGCGCAGCTGCGTTGCAAAGACTGCCTCCGCCATCGCGTTGTCAACAAAAAACAAATAACGAGGAATTAGATTATATGTCCAACAATAGCACAAAGACAGGGCAATGTTCCCTACAAATGTAGCCTTTTAATTACAATGTAGCCACAACCAAAATTAATAAGTACATAAAAAAACTTAAACGGGTTTGCAACAAGAAGCGCACTAACAAATAATGTGCAATTATTATTTTTACATAGTCCCTATGCATAAATCAACCAATTTAAACCAATGTAATAATCAAATTAAATTTTAAAATTGGTTTTCAAAAATGAAGGCACCAACAAAACAAAATGTGCCATTATTATTGTATAAACCGTTATATAATAATCCAACCAAATTTCACATATGCCGCTGTGTAGAACAAAACAAATCTAATCGGTTCCAAAGAACCAGAGTAAACAAAATGAATGTTTAACTAACATCACACAAGGATGAACCAGTAATCAGGCTTGAATTGATTCCCAAAGAAAAAACAAAAATAAAAATAAAATAGAAATGTTCCTTAATACTACATAGGTGCACAACTATGTTAACACACAATGTATAATGCAACTACAACATTGATATGTGACTACAATATGATTATACCAAATGAAATGCAATAACAAGTATTGCACAGACTGCCATGCAATCAAAACAAAGCAATAAATCAACCCTAGTTGATTCCGAAGCAGCCACAATAAACATTGAATGTTCAATTAAAATTTACTATGTAAACAAATTGATTTCCAAAGAAAAAATAAAATAAAAATGTTCCTTGATATTATTATTAAATACGCCACTAGGTAAACAAGTCATTTACCAAACAAATGTTACAAATAAATGGAACTCAAATTGATTTCCCAAAAAAAACTACAATAATCAAATGTTAATCAATCATACATAGGCCAAACTCACTATGTAAGCAAACAGTTTATATGGTAACATAACTGCAATATTAATATATGTGTCTACAGCCTTGCAATCGCTAGACAACCTAACTACAAATATTGTGAATCAAATGCCTACAATATTAAATATGTTTTCAAAATGAAACAACAAACCAAATCAAAATTCCACAATTTTCAATGCTTTAAACTTTAAATTCTAAATTAAGTTTTCAAACGAATCCTTACAAACAAATCAGAATTTTAACGCTGCCGCAGCTAGACCAACTTGAAATTAGGTTTCAAACCCTAAGAATCAAATAAAATGTTTAATTATTTGCAAACCGCTAGATAAGATTCTAGCGGTAAATTCAGTTTGCACAACAAATACAACAACCAAAATCAAAACATTTATTTGTTGTCACAAATTTACACTACCCTAGCGAGACTAATTCTAAATTAAAGTTAGACAACAAAGCAACAATAAACTGCCACAAACTTAACCATAGTTAACCACATTCTAAATGTATACCAAACCAAGAAACATATGCTTACCTTGCACTATTAAGCAAGTAATTATTAAGCAACAAAACCTACATATTGCCACATTGCATTCTGAATGCAATTTAATACAATTTATTATGCGGTTACAAACAATCTTAACACTAAAACTAATAATTAATTACTACCTAATGCAGGTCCGTAGGTAAAACCACGCTCTTGGCTACCAAAAAATGTTTGATATAGAGAGTCTACATCAGCCCTGCTACCAGGCTATTTCTAGCCAACTTAAATCTATACTAAATTATAAACTAACTTACGTACTAGTCTTCCTCTCGTCCGCCGCGCTGTTCGCGGAGGTCCCGGGGACTCGCCGGCCGCCGGCTGCAGTGGTGAACGTAGCTCGCCTCCCCGGCGACTGTACTGGCTGCTGTGGTGGATGGAAGGCCCTAAGCGTCCCGTCAACCCCAAGAGAGCTCTCAAACCCCAGAGAAATACGTACCACTGCACAATACCACTTAGCACGCCACGTGTCCGTGTCAACCAAACCACTGATTTTAATCAGGCCGCCCTGGTTACAAACTAAACTTATGTTCTACACTGTTTAGTTATTCCTACGCCCCCCCCCCCCCCCCGAATGAACCTATGTGCCCCACATATTAAATTACACTAAAGTACAAATTAATTTCACCCGACCCCGCGTTCAAGGTTCCTAACCTATATCCAATTTTCCAACGTGAGTGTGTGTCATGTTGACACTGACAGCCGTCTGTCAAATATAAATTAAAACTACAAAAAAGGTTGCCAGCCGTAAGTGGCCATTTGTTCCGAACAAAGATATTGATATTAATCTTTTAAAAAGCCGACTAGCAAAAGCGGAAACGCAACCACCAAAATCCTGGCAAAACTTAAAACTCTTAGAGACCGTTAATATTCCGAATTTACGAGCGGAATAAACCGTTCGAATATAATTCCCCCCCATCGTAACTTTAGACAACAGCCCTGACGATTGAATAATTCATTACTAATTGTGATTTGAGTCGTGCCTGTCCTGTCTGTGGAGATATTAAGTTTTTCTTACGTTTGTATTTTTAAATATATATATGTACATATTACCTATATATGTATACAAATATTATATAAGTCCGCCTGCCTGGCTAGCTACCACAGGTATGTTAGAAAAAATATGAAATTGTTAAGGGGATCACTACTACGTTTCGAAGGAATTTTGGTAAGGCTTCAGAAATGGTCTAAAACATCGTCCTGATTTAATGCGGTTAAGTTAAAAAATATATTTTTATCGATTCAAAGACCTTAATTATTATGTTCACATGCATACCTATTATAATCACGACTATTATCCACGAGAGGGTTAGTCAGAGACTTAGTCCACCTTTCACCAAATAGCGACTGCATGACACATGACACCACATGACAGGTGGTGAGCCCATCGCCGCTCTATGCTGTTGGAAGTATATGCAGTGTTTAGTCCGTTAGTCGCCTTTTACGACACCCAAGGGAAGAGAGGGGGTGGTAGTATTCTTTCACCGCTACTCGACACGGTTTGCGACAATAATGTTTATTAAATTAAATATATTTTGTCTTTGACTTCGGTAAGCCCATCACGGTATAGAGCCGCTAGCACAGACAAATGTACAGTTATTTTTTATCTTTCTCATCATTGAAAAAGAAACAAACTAAATTAGATATTTTACCTAAAACAGTTGATCAATTTTAACGGAACAGGGTTTAAAACATTTTAGGGTGGCAAAAGAACATCGCTGCCATGTGGGTCTCCTTATGTGATATCGCATGCCATTTGATCGAATTTATGGAGCGTGTTAATAATATTTATGTGTGTACTAAGTACACTTACTTCTTTGCGTCGACGTACGAGTACGATTACGTACGACTACTCACCATAACGATTCACACAGTAAATGTATATCATTCTAGATTTTGATATACCTATCAAGGCAAGGTAACAAAATACCAAGCTTGTGTTTGGTCGGTCTCAAAGATATACCATCGAGTAATGATCGATGTCATAACGTAATTCCGAATCATGGTTGATCGATCAAATCGTTCACAGAATGCATAATTAGAAATATCTATTTTCAGAAATCATGTTCCGCCGAATCTTTAGTTCGCAGAATTCAAATCGGTTTGCAGCAAGCATTATTAATAGAAAGCTTTATTGTTAGAAAGCACTTTTAACCGACACATTAGTAAGCCGATGCAACTATTCAAGAAAAGATACATACATATAATCACGAATATTATCCCCGAAGGGTAAGTCAGAGACTAGGCAATGAGGACCGCGAGAGCAGTCCTCTGCCATAGTCCACTTTTCACCAAATAGTTTCTGCACATGTGCCCAGCGTGACAGGTGGTGAGCCTATCGCCGCTCAATGCTGTTGGATGTATGTGCAGTCATTAGTCCGTTAGTCGTCTTTTATGACACCCAAAGGAAGAGACTATAAGGTAGTATCCTTTTACCGCTACGCGACACGGTTAAGTTAAGTTCAATCAATACTTGTTTTCCTATAATACAAATATATTATCATCCCGTAGTTTTTTTGGTTTTATTGCCTTTTAATTGACTAATTTAAGTAGCTGTTCGTGCCAGGCGTTGCCCGGCTTTATTGAGATTTTCGTACAAAAATACCATCCTATAAGATTATAACCTCAGATTTTGCAAAAAGGAATCATTTTTATATCTAAGGACAACCTTTTTTTACTAACTACAAACCTCGCCCGAAGTTATTGTAAGACTAATACACGACAAATATTTATATACTTATAATAGAGATTACAGTAACAAATTGATGGTACCTAAATAGGTTTGTAGGTTCTGATTATGTATATACATTAATTATCAGAACCTACCTATTACTGTAATGTAAGTTGATGAAATTAATGTAATTATTTTAAGTAACGAATAATTTATTATCATAATACAAACGTAATAATAAAACAACAACATAACTTAATTCCACTTTTTTCTGTCCACCGCCACAGTAGTCCAATCTGGCTGATATGCGTCCAGCTCGTCACGCCATCTTCGCCTCGGTCTGCCGCGTCGCCAGAAAAAAGTGGAAGGAAGGAGGGGAGGCTTTTGCCCTGCAGTGGGATAGAATAGGCTGACAATAATAATAATAATAACTTAATTACTTAAACAAAAATAAACTACTTACCTAAACTTAAAACTAAAGAAAATAAACCTATAAATAAAAAATGTCCTTCAACTGTGGGCTCATGGGTACGGTACCAAGAATGCTGGCAATTACCTCTTTGGATTGCCAGGCTGATACACTGGCAGAGGTAGCTGCCAGCCTTCTTGTCACCGGAGGCTTTAATATGGCGAGTATGTAACTCTTTAACGAGCTGTTTTGCCTTCGGCCCCATGGACCCAATGTCTGCACCGCAAATAGAATAAATAGTTATATAGTTGCGGCCTAGGTTCGCATATTACTTCCGTTTGCGTTTTTCAGCACATACGATCAGCACTGCGAGCGCATAAGAGAGCCGTGGTGGTCAAGCTTGACAACAGCCTACCCACACACGCAACGATGAGGGTGGACTACCCTGGTGCCAAGACGGTGGCAGATCGCTAGAGTGAGGGACGGCCCGTCCAACAAGGTACCGACATTGGCAGATGGTAATGCCTGGAGCCAATGGCCTGACTCTCTCTCGGAGACGGCAGTGAGACGAGCGAGCTCTGCTGTATCAGCAGAAGTGGATATAAGCTCTTCAAGAACTAGTTTGCAAAGTGGCTCGTCCCTACGGAACCCAAGGATGGGTTGATAATCTTCCGGTAGAGATTGTGCGTGCTATGAGCAGAAGACAAAAAACGCTGGCAGGGCCACACTGCTTAAATTTTTAATACCTAGACCCCCGAAGCGACAGGAAGGCCTGTAGCCATCTGCGGTTCCTCATGGGACAATTTAGAATTTTAACTATTTAAGTTTGATAATAAGTTTGGAAAAAGCCATAGTTGGGTTGAATGAGCCGTGAATTTTGCGAACTGAAGATTTGGCGAAACGTAATTTCTGGGAATAGATATTTCTGTCAACAATGCATACTGTGAACGATTTGATCGATAAATCATGATTTAGATTAACGTTATTGCATCGTAATGATCATTTGATTTCAAATAGGGTAATTCGCCGGGTGCATTACTCGTTACTTACGAATGTGGAGAGACTTAATAGAAGGGCTAGACGAAGGAAAAGATGAATGCACATGCATGGTTGGCGCATGGTGGCACAAGTGAGTAACTACAAGGGTGGTCGCCAAGCAGTCGGATTCTGAACAGAACTAACAGAATCGTCAACACAATTATTTAAAATAAAAAAAATCGACGAAACTGCTTTCGATTCCACGTAGGAGCCCCTCTTAGTGGATTAACGGCACAAACCCGTCGGGCCGCGCGACGCCAGACTGGCGTCCAAATTCAAATCGCGGCCATTTGCATTCTGTCAGCTGTTTTAAATATTAATTTTTGTTTGTACTTTTTATGGAGTTTTTTTTATATGGTAATTTTTTAACTGCCGCACGCAGAGGTCTTTTTTTACACTACGGGTGAGGAGTTGGCCTTCATCTCACCTGATGCGGAGTGATAAGGACGATGCTGGAAGCGCACTTCACAAGGATTCCTCAACCACTGAGGAACTGGCTATCTTATCTCTAAACTGTCGGAACACAACAATGTTATTAAATGGCGCCAGACTTTCGTTGTATTAGTTAGCCAGGATTTAACAAGCACTACCTACGACCAACCAAATCAAGTACACAAAGACGTGGCCTCCGCGGGGAACCGAACCCGGGACCATAGAGCTTGAAACAGGTGGTCAAACACTAGACCACAGAGGCGGTTGGAAAATATAATGAGTCATTTTCGATATTAATGAACAAATTATTCTCATTTCTTTGTATGGCAGATGACTGCTTTGCGGTCCTTATTCCCTAGTCTCTGACTAATTCTTCGGGGATAATAGACGTCATTATATGTAGTCGTAAAAGGCGACTAACAGACTAACAGACTTTACATACTTCCAACAGCATAGAGCGGCGATGGGCTCACCACTTATCACGCTGAGCACATGTGCAGTCGCTATTTGGTGAAAAGTGGACTATGGCAGCTAGAGGATTGCTTTTGCGGTCCTCATTGCCTATTTCTAACTAACCGTTCGGGGATAATAGTTGTGATTATATATATGTTTAAGTGACTTGTTATTTACACGGAACCCACAGGTCTAAGTCCACGAGTGGGCCGGCCGGTCGTGCTTACTACCCGCGGGCCATGTGTTCAGTCCGTCCCAAACAAAAGAATAAACCTTGATGAAAGTAAAAATAAAGTACGTGTGTCATAGGGTGCTCCTTTTTGAGTTCAATGAATAAAGTGGTTGTTTTTTTTTCTGTGTTTTATTTGATTATTTACACTGGCTTTTGGCCATAGCGTGGTTTTTGTACTCACGTTTTTAGTTAAATACTTACTAAAAATTATACTCATAATCTTCAGCCTATAAATGGCCCACTGCTGGGCACAGGCTTTCCCACATGAGGATATTGGGCCATAACTCATCACGATGGCCCAATGTAGGTTGGTGGGTAAGTACAAGCGAATACTATAATTTTAAGCCAAAGCATGTAGCAGTTTCAGTTAGTATTTTTTTAGTAAAGCTTGTTAATAACATATTTAAAAATAAATATCACAAGGACAAAATAAAATCAAACGCTAAAGTACCAAAGAATAGACAACAATAACATTCATTCATTCGAACTAAGAAAATAAACCAACGGAAAGGCAACATCCTGTAGAGCGGCTCGCCCCGAAGAGGCGCCGCGCGCCGCCGGGCATCGAACCCCGGACATCTGGCCCCGCGCACGCGCCGCTCATTCATCGGGCAGCTCCGGTATATCCCGTGGGAGTGGTGTAGGAAATAATGAAATAATCAGGATATTAATCTTAGATGGAGATCTTTAAACTTGTATTTAATGTTTAAAGACAGTTTGAAAATTAACCGTGTCGCGAAGCGGCGAAATAATACTACCACCAAATCTCTTCCTTTGGGTGTCGTAAAAGTCGACTAACGGACTAATGACTTCATATACTTCCAACAACATAGAGCGGCGATGGGCTCGCCACCTGTCACGCTGAGCACATGTGCTGTCGCTATTTGGTGAAAAGTGGACTATGGTAGAGGACTACTTGTGCTGTCCTCATTGCCTAGTCTCTGACTAATCCTTCGGGGATATAAACCGTAATTTGTTTACGGTTCATCAATATGTAAACAAACATTACGATCGTGCATGGTTAGAGCGCAAATCAGATGACAATTTAGACCAGCAAATTGCTCTGCGAAGCAAGAACCTGAATCCAGCGATATATACGTTACACTAGATAGGCACTTCCGAACACGCACTATGTTCCACTCATCTGCGGAGTCGACTCGGCACCTTGCTTTAGTGTGACTTTGACATTCACACGACTTGCGCGCGTGCGGAGCGGCGAAAACAAGTCTTTATTTCATGACAAAGTGTACTCCTAGACTCTTATAACAACTCAGCTGTCAAGTAAGTGAAATTACTTGTTATTCAAGTCAATAATAGGTAGTTATATCGTAATAATAGAATAGAAAAGATATTTTTTTCATTTCTGTGCCACGGCTTCTACAATCATAGACTAAAAGCCTACAGATGTGCCTATACAAAACCGGTTGTAGGTATAATATGTGACTGAGGAGCACTGACTTATTGTTTTTTTTAAACATATTTTAAGTTGTTTTAATTGTTTTTCAACCAGATTGATATTTTGAGTTTTTTTGTGTCAATATGTTATCTACGTCATGATGATTTCATAGTTGAAGTATGGGCGATTTGTCATATTCTAGTGCTGTTAGTACTAAAAGTCAATTACGGACCGCCGAGATGACAAAGTATTGTAGGCACAAAAGTTGTGTCCCATCTGGTTGTTGACAACCTATTTGGGACGCCATCTTGACACGCCTTACGAATTGGAACAAATGGTTTGTATGGACGTTCTTGTCTATCTCTTTAGGTCAATGCCTGAATCAGTGATGGTTTGGGCCGCGGTTACTGCCAGAGGACGCTCACCTGTCGTTTTCTTTGAACAGGGCCTAAAAATAAATCAACAAATCTACCGTGAAAAGATTTTAAACGATACCATGGACATGTAAACAATTCGGTAGAAATCATTGGACGTTTCAACAAGACTCGGCATTATCTCATAAAGCCCGTGATACCAAACGGTTTTTACAAGAAAATGTTCCTGGCTTCATTCTTCTCAACAATCGCTACCTTAATCCCCGGATTTAAACCCAATGGATTTTTCCATGATGGTCCATTCTGCAGGCCAAAGTAAAAATATGAGACGGTCAATGCCTTAAAGATTGCTTTTCGCCAAGAATGGGACAAAATACCTACCATCAGACCACATACGTGCAGCGTGTGAAGCCTTCCCGAACAGACTCAATGCTATATTATCCGCGCTAAAGGTGGTTTAACATAGAACAATAACATTTTTATCTTAAAATTTTAAATGTTTTTACGATATTCTGAAGATTTAAATAACAAAAATTTTAATTGACAAAATTACAGCATTTTTAATTGGTAACACTTCGAGCGCCGATAACAAATTTAGGTTTCACAAAAATAGCAATTATTAAAGAATGGTACTCTGCCTATCTTACATCGAAACATGTTCTAAATCCGTTTGAAGACAATGAGTCGGCGTCTAAGAATAACTACACAAGTTGATAACTTCCAAAAATAATGTTGGTTGTGCTCTTAGGTCCGGCCATCTGTTACTGCCATAGAAAATGTACAAGCATGTTAACTTTATTGAGACAAAGATAGCTTTAATTAACCAAAAATATATATCTGCTAACCATTTTTTATTTTAATTAAATATTAATTTACTTAGGCTAATCTACTAGCGGCCCGCCCGCGCCTTCGTCCACGCTAACTTAGAAAAACCGTCATAGGTACATTTAATTTAAAAAATTAATCTACAAAATATAAACAAAAACCATCCTCAGTTATCGCTCTATATTTTAGTGAAAACCGCATAAAATCTATTGCGTGGTTTAGAAGAATAGTGCGGTGCCATAGACAGAAGAAAACAGCGACTTTTTCTACTATAAAATATAATGATGAATAATGATGTTGTTCTATTTTCTGTTTTGTGTAAATAAATGATTAGACTATATAAAAAAATACCAAACCTTCCAAAGTTTGGTCACTCGTTTTAGTCGGAATCTGTTAAAAAGTTAATATCCCATGGGGTGAGAAACGCTAACGAATAGACAGGGAACCCTTGCCACTTGTCTATGGGTCGGCTCTTCTAGTAACGCGTCGCCTCCGGTGTAGCGAATCATCACAGGTAACACAAATTCATAACTGTAATCAATTTTTGAAATGGCGCGCCGCGACATTTCTCTTTGTGATGGATGGATGTTCTTTGTGCCCCGCGATGGTTGTGAACAACAAAGTGTAACAATTCTTTTGTTCCAAAACTAGACTAGGCTGTAAAAGATTGAGTACAGGCTGTCCCGTTTTAAGACTTAGGTAAGTAATATTCTTTGACTGAGACAAACATAGAAGATTTATGTGACCTGTGTTCATAAATAAACATGTTGCGTAACGGTGATAGAATCCTACCTATCTCTTCTTTTGGGTGTCGTAAAAGGCGACTAACTGACTAAAGACTGCACATACATCTAATAGTATAGAGCGGCAAAGGGCTTACCACCTGCCACGCTGAGCACATGTGCAGTCGCTTTTGGTGAAAAGTGGACTATGGTAGAGGACTGCTTTTGCTGTCGGTGTCTTCATTGCCTAGTCTCTGACTAACCCTTCGGGGATAATAGTCGTGATTATATGTATGTATGCGTTATATTTATTCTGTTTATAATACTTTTGTATTCATTTCTGTAGTTATAAATATAGACAGATTTATAACTAAGGAAATGAGTACAAAAGTATTATATTGGTTTTTATTTTTATATACTTACACAAAAAAAGGAAATTAATGTTCATGACATATACAATCTTACACTATAACTACATATTTAATGAGAAATAAATTCTTTTTGAATTGTTTTTCATTTTACGGAATGTCACTAGGTACCTGTTATTGACTTCATGGAGAACACCTTGTATATCACTACAGACACTGTGACCCCATTCTGAGTCTATAGTGTGATTCAGTATTCTGCGTCTATGGTAATAGGTACTATTCCGAACTAGCTTAGGGTTGACAACTTTTTTTGTGTCACTTTGCCAGCCAGCCACAACGGGACGGGTTAGGGGTGTTTGGTCATTGTGTCGTTTCGTCATTAAAAAAAAAGAAGGCGTTTCGTCATTGCCATTTAAAAATAGTTATTTATAGTGTAGTTTGGTCATTCCCTTAAATTACAGTCTTCAGAATATTTTTACCTGTGTACGTGAGTGATTCTGTGATTTTTAATTGTTTATTTTAAAGAGTGTTAAAAATTGTTGTATTTTAAATTATGGTCCTGTATTAGATAGATATAGGTATCTGTGATTGATATTATGATTTTTATTGTAAATTTTAAGGAGTAGTGTTAAACATAATGTTGCATTCAAATGACGTTTTATTAAAATTTTTGCATAATTAACGAATTGTTGTAAAAATAAGACTTACGATTTTCAGACCTGTTCATATTGGTTTCATTTATTTAGTTTGTTGACTGTACAATATTTTATGAGCAGATGTACAAATGACGAAACGACCACCAATTTTTTTAAAATTATTTCATTTATGACGAAACGACACTACATCTATGAAAGTTAAAAACAATGACGAAGCGACACCACGACTAAACATACCTAACCCAACGGGACGACGGCCGGTGGACGAACATAGAACATAGATAATGGCGTGGAAAGGAGGAGGCTGATACTCAGCAGTAGATATATATATAATATATAATATCTTTATTTACTCTTCACAAATTTACTTAAGGCTAAGATTGAACAGGAGAAGTAATGAACACTAAATGTGTAAGAGTCTAGTGCCTGATAATGGTTTAAGAAAAACCTGTCCCACAGGTCACCAGGCCCCCGCAGTTAGCATTCAAAACGAGAAACGAAAAAAAAAAATAATAATAAAGATTATCAAAGCTAATCCAGATGACAATACGTATTATATACATTGCAACATAAAAGAAAAAACTTACAGAACTCTTAAGCTAAAAGAAAAAAAAAAAAAAAATTTAAACAGTAACAAGCTTTTTACAAGTCACAGAATGAGCACTTTGAGGTGTATTTGAGATACATATACGCTGATTACGTATACATATAATTATGACTATTAGCCCCGAAAGGTTAGTCAGAGACTAGGCAATGAGGACAGCAAAAGTAGTCCTCTGCCATAGTCCACTTTTCATCAAATAGCGACAGCACATGTGCTCAGCGTGACAGGCGTTGAGGCCATCGCCGCTCTATGTTGTCGGATGTATGTGTAGTCTTTAGTCCGTGAGTCACCTTTTACGACCCTCAAGGGAAGAGAGGGGTTGGTAGTATTCTTTCACCGCTATGCGACACGAATAGGCTGAGTAGATAAATAGACTCCAGAAACAGAGATTACGACCCGCCTAGAAAGCGCTGGATTGAAAGCATGAAAGCAAATTTGTCATTCATTACATTAACTTTTACTATACAATATCTATATTCTTGAAGTTTTTTTTTACATGTGCTTTAAATGTATGCTAAGGCATAATTTTGACTTTAACCTTAGACGGAGGCACAATGTTATAAACACGTGAAAAACTTTTTACTTATTTGTTTAAACGTCTGTGTGTTAGACATAAAGATAAACGTCATTTTTACATTTGAGCGTTATTATTAACTTATCCGTGTCGCGCAGCGGTGAAACAATACTACCATCCACTCTCTTCCCTTGGGTGTCGTAAAAGGCGACTAACGGACTAAAGGCATGGGCTCACCACCTGTCACGCTGAACATGTGCAGTCACTTTTGGTGAAAAGTGGACTATGGTAGAGGACTGCTTATGATGCCCTCTTTGCCTAGTCTCTGACTTACCCTTTGGGGATAATAGTTGTGATTATTATTGTATTAACCTACGATCGTCTAAAGTTTAGACTCTAAACACTAGACACACAATTGCCTAGCGCTCTAATAGTGTCGCCACGAATCGAACTAACTAAGAGTGGATTAATTAACTGAATTAATGGCTATGGCGTGTAACATTAAGCCAATTTTAAGAGGTTTCATTTTTAAAGTATATTTAGTATTGTACGGTAAATAGAAATAAAGTGGAATCTCACAACACGTGTTGTTGATAAAAGAACACGGGAGAAAACTCCCCCAACTAAGAGGGAGCATCACGGGAGCAATGGATTGCTGACAGCAATGTTATTTGACATGATAGGTCCGAGTAATTTCGATTGATAGAATAGTTGGAACAATTTTTTCGAACGTATTTGATATACTCATTTAAAGGCTTGTGTATTTAGTGTTCATATGATTGGAGTTTCGATCAAAAATAAAATTTTAAGAATATTTGGCATTTTTGAAGATTTTATTCAAATCGTATCGTGCCCGCTTTTTTAAAAGAACAAAACGTCTGTTTGACAGCCCTGTTCCGAACAAAGGATATTACTATGGATGCGTGTTTTATTCATGTTTTTTTTTCGCAAATGTATGCTGTTCCCCTAAATATTATGTAAATCCGTCGGTCCATGTACTGGAAGCTTATTTTCACATACCATTCAGGAAAAAGGCCCGTTATTATGTTTGGGAAGTATTGATCAATGCGCAAATTATTGGTTGTTAATCTTTTTAATGTTGTATAAGGGTGTTTGGTAAAGGTCGACCATCCCGCAAATGGGCATCCTGTAACATAATTTATTTTTTCAATTTAAGAGTTACACCCATACTACTTAGTTGTTCTATGCACTTAATCTGGCTTAGTTACGGGATTATACATATCTGTACCTACCTATTAATATACACCCTGTATTTTTTTGTGTAAGTTTAAGTATAATATGAATTGATTTCCAAAAATTGTTCATCCAATTGGTTATGTGCTAAAAATGTTGTTATTATATTTCTATTTTGCCTTAATTGTTATCTTTCTTACTTTAGGGGGTCCTGAACGAATTTGTGATTTTTTTACTTATTTTTAAGTCACTTGTACTATGCGCTGAATTCGTTAATTACATTATAAGAACTAATGTAAGTTAGCCTGATCATTGCACAAGGTCATGGCCTTGTTGAAATTTTAAACAAATTCTTTAAACAATAACAAACGATACTTACATAAATCTAATGACTCCTAAAAACAATAATTCTTACATGATATTTGTATTGATGATACGCATAGCACCCCCTTCTTTAAAAAGTAAATTTTAATTTTTAACATAAGTTCGTGATGGTTTTGCACATTTCGCAGAATGAAAACATTGTTCTAATTAAATTACTAGGTCTGAAACTTCAAAGCAGAATTATTCTATTTATAAATATCAATATTTTTTTTGCTTTGAAGTTCGTTATGAGACTTATGTCTTTAACTGTCTGGTTAATCTTTTGTCAATGTAATGAAAAATTATGTAATATGCAACATAATTAAAAAAATCCTTTCTTAAACCTAAATAGCGATCGTAAAAAAAATCACGTTAACACGAAATATCACGAAAAAGGCGAAGCTAAACAAAATTGCAAAACAAAAGGAGGAGATAACCATCGCATGGTGACCGACAGACTGGAACGCAGTTAGCAAATGTCATAGCGTAACATTTCGTCTGACATTTCAGTGTTAACCCTACTTTTGGTATTTACGAGTAAGTGACGTTCGCGTTCGACGGAGCCCGGCGGCCATTTTGTAAGTTTTGGGGGAGATGCTATCGGCAGTCGGACCTTAGGGAGGTGAAATGTCAAAAAAGGTTACGTTACGCTCCGCTAGAGTTCGGTGGCATAGGTCATTTGGAGTTTGAATGCTCCAGTTTTGGCTTATTGCTATTTAGATGTGATGTAAGGAGTTTTGCTTAAGAGAGAGTCACTAGGGGCTATTATAAAGTTAAGTTCAAATACAGTACTTTACGTTTATAGGGCTTAAGAGGATATATACCTTAAGTCTTAGGTCGAGAACATGATGCAAGTAGTACACGGATCAAGGTCTATTTGGAAAGGCAAAAAGAACTAAAAATACTACAAAGATTGTAAATTACTGTAAAAAAGGTAGCCTAACGCACAAAATAACTAATACCTAGTACTCCGAAAGACTACCTATTATTTATTTATTTAAAGTACCTACTTTAAATATTTTTTGTTTGTTCTCGTTTTTACCTTGACAATGTTGTCAAGCCACATCTCATCCATCATTTTCATGTTTTTAATAAGTAAAATAAAGCTATGCTATGAGCTTATGCTACGAGGGACCACCGAGCTAGAGTTATTTCCAAAATCCATTGTGCTAACCGTAATAAACCGTTTGGGAATGACCTAAAAATACCATTTGTGGGTCGTTGCGGCCCAGTAACTGCCCATTGTAAGCCCCCCACCACCCCCTTGACCTATTTTGGTAAGGAATAAAATGCCTTAAGTGGCTTTAAACATGTTACATGGCTTTTGTTTTCACGTCTTAAGTTGTTTGGCCGAAGAGAAGTGGTTGTCGATAATTTTTTTATCGATTAGTGTAGGTATAATTATTTACGGGAAGTACCGATTTATGAGCAAAGTGATTTCGGTGACTTACCTACCTAGGTATAAACAAACTAACTATATTTAGAATGCGAAGTTATTTTATACGTAGTCTAATGGTTCTTTAAACCATAGTAGGCAACCAACCGTCATCAAGACCACTGGAATAATTCGGGAATCGAACCCGAGCGGAAGGTTACGGGTTCGGGAACCTACTTCCCTCGCAGGGCTAATGCGTGCTTGGTTTAACGACTGCCATCATACGTCAACATCCAGGAGCAACGGCTTCACGTGCCTCCGAAGCACGGAGGAGCTCGAGATATTTTCAATTTGGTCACCCATTCTGTAACCCGGAATTGCGAATGTACGTTGCTTAACTGCAACATAAACCTTAGCCTTAGCTGCTACGTCATCAAGCTCTTAGACACTGTAATGATAGCTACAATATCACTTGCCCATCACTAGGTACACGTAGCCATCTTGAGACGTCCGTCGTCAAGATGGCGGATTTACGATGCATGCAAAGCGCGCCAAAATTAACAAAGCTTTGGCAGCTGACCGGTTTCAAATATAAAATTATGATGGAAATCGCGCCGATCGGCTGGCTGCTTACAACAGTGATATAAATAGGTTGCGTGTACTATTTTCAGATTTCCTGTGCTTAAGAAATTTAAGGAATAGCTGGTGCGTTGCGCTATTGCGCCAGACTTCGATGCGTGTAAGTAACTCTACGTTTGTTAAATTAAATACATACTTAAGTAAGCTTCCAGCATTATCTCCTATGGGTTAGTCAGAGATTAGCCTATGAGGACCGCAAAATTAGTCCTTTGCCATAGTCCACGTTTCACCAAATGAGAACTGCACATGTGCGCAGCGTGGAGGCGGTAGGTGGTGAGCCCATCGCCGTATATGCTGTTGGACTAATGTGCAGTCTTTAGTTCATTAGTAGCCTTTAACGACACTCAAGGGAAGGTGGTTGATAGTATTTTAAATGAGCCCCCCAACACTAGGCTATGCTTAACTTTTTACATTTTTCATCATAGATTTTTGTTTAGCGCTAGGCCAGTAGAGTCATCTCGGTGCATGCCGTTCGTGGTCCCGAGCCATCTCCATGGCATAGAAGGGATGGTCTAGTTCTTTTAGGTGGTAGGCCTCCCCGTCATGATCTTCTTTTTATTATTGAAGTTTTTACATTCACAATGCTTTAGAGTTATAGGAAGAAATGTTTACTAGGAAAAAAACAATCAATCTCAGGAAAGCTCGAATGGGATTCGTACCCATGACCTTTGGATTGCCGGTACACTACTCTAACCTCTAAGCTACCGAGACCCCAGAAGACACGTTGATTTTTTTCTAGCAGTGTGATTTATGCTGCAAACTAGCGGTATTACGTCACTGTGAAGTCTACCCTCACAGTCGAAAGCTTTCCTGAGACTGATTGTTTTTTTCTAGTAAACATTTTATCCAAGATCATTTCTTTTCGAGGGAGGGAGAGGAGAGTCCTACATTACCCGAGGTCGTCCTAAGCCTTAATTGGTGTATGAGTAAGTCTGCATTTTGCCTAGCCAAAAAAAATACTATGCAGTGCTACAAGCAGGTAGCGGTTCCTTAATGGAATACTACCGCTTCATCTCCTCCAATGGATGTCGTAAAAAGGCGACTAACGGACTAAAGACTGCACTGGATGTATTCCAACAGCATAGAGCGGCGATGGGCTCACCACCTTTCACGCTGAGCACGTGTGCAGTTGTAATATGGTGAAACGTGGACTGTAGCAGTGGAGGCTTATGTGGTCCTCATTGCCTGGTCTCTGACTAACCCTTTGGGGATAATAGTCGCGATTCTATGTTGATAGAAAGATAGATAGATAATACTTTTATTGTAACATAATAACACAAATATTTACAATGCATTTACATAAAAAAGAAAAAAAAATAATGTTACAATTTGGTGGTTTATCGCTTAAGGGGATCCTGCACGAAATTGTGAAAATTTACGTATTTTTAAGTTACTTGTACTATGCGTTTAATTAGTTAAATACATTAAAAGAACTTACGTAGGTTAGCCTGATCATTGCACAAGGTCGTGGCCTTGTTGAAATTTTAAACAAATTCTTTAAACAATAACAAACAATACATAAATCGAATGACTCCTAAAAACATTTTTTTTTCGATAACTTTCTTAATTTTACGCATGCAACAATTATTCTTACATGAAAATATTTGTATTGATATTTCGCAGTTCGCCCCCATCTTAAAAAAGTTAATTTTAATTTCTAACACAAGCGCGTGATGGTTTTGTACATTTCGCAGAATATAAACATTGCTCATTGCAGAATAGTTCTAATTTTAAATTTTAAATATCAATATGATTGATTTTGCTTTGAAGTTCATTATGAGACTTATATCAGGTTTTGCGATCACGCTGCACCCTCTTAAAGCGATGTATGTGCCTTTAATCATAGATCTTTGTTTAGCAACAGGCTAAAAGTGTCGTGGTTTTTCGAGAGCAAGTAAATGCGTGGTATCAAGAAGAGTGATATCTCCAATCCCATGCCAAGGTACCGTCTGCCATAGCGCACGACTCTGCCCTAAACTGGAGTAATCACATTAAAAACGACTAAAACAATGGCTGGGCCCGCACGCCGTGACCCCGCGACCGGCCGTCGACCTCACACTCAACTCGACGACGGTATGACTCCTTGGATGTATTGAAATGAAAACACTTTTTACGGATTAACTCGCGTTTAATTAATTTCCGTGGTCACAGGGACGGACCCTGTAACGGTTCCGAGACATCAGGAAACTAAAAAACTATGTAATGTAGTCAAATTAAACGCGAGTTAATCCGTAAAAAGTGTTTTCATTTCAGTGTGTAGTGCTCGCTGAAACCTTAGAAAACAATATCATTGGATGTAGTTTTTTATGTAGTTACTAATGGTTGATTGAGATTGAGTCATAGGCCACCCCAAAGCGGATCTGTGGGTTTTGTTAACGACTGCCATGTTACATCAACAACCAGGACCAATGGCTTTCTTGAGAGAATTTGAAATGGTGATGTTGTACTGTTTTGTTTTATTTGCCAACTCTTGCACGTTCAGGAACACTTAACGGTTAATAATTCACTATTATTTCACATAAATATTTGAAAAAACACATTTTTTCTGAAAATAAAACAGTTAAGTGCAGACATGACGGTTCACTTTGCCTCCAAGAAGTCCAAACCATTACTCTTTCTGTGCCTACACCATGGCAGGCATGTGACTAAATGAAGTGTCCGGATTGTAGCAAATTAATATAATCCTATCCCATATGGATATATGGGTTCAAAGGGTTAGTCAGAGACTAGAGCACATGTGCAGTCGCTAATTGGTGATAAGTGGACTATACAGCGGTCCTCATTGCCTAGTCTCTGACTAAACATTCGGTATGTATGTATGTACCGTTTTATAATCTAATGATTTAACTATTAGCTATCGCTAACTAGTAGCGATAGCTAACTCTAGAGGAATGAAGAGACGAGATATGTTTGACAGTTATTGTTCTGTAATGGTTCTGCGAACTACTCTACTACTACACTAAATTAAAACACTACTTTATGATACTCCACGTTTCACTAATACACAATTGACCAACGCCGCTTTTACGACACTAAGGCCGACATTTCAATTGTCAGATAAAACTTATTCGTTTGTTAAAGTCGTGTAATACGACCATTTTGAAATGTATTGCCAAATCACGTCTTTTCTTTTTTACAAGTGATATTTTAAGTTGACTGCGTCATACTTTATCAGACTGATAAGTTTTATCTAAGGATTGAAAAATTAGCCCCTAAGGGAAGAGATTCGATAAAATAATTTTTATCGAATCGCTGTATCTGTATGCTGTATCCGACTTTTCAATTATAGCGTACTCTTCTGCCCGGGCGTGCACTGTGCCAGGCCCTCTGTCCGTCACACCCGGCCTATTGTTGCCGTGAGCCAGCACGCTCTATTAATCCGGATCCGGTCATTTTGCTAAAACAATGGTGTTGGTTATGCCGATTAGTTTCGGCGGCCGTGCCGACGGATGATGGGAGAAACGCCATTTGGGGAATTGCCACTTTCTTGGTTGATCTGATACACAACAGGACTAAAAGAAAAATAGTCAAGGGTCAAAAAAAATGTTGACAGGTCTTACCAATACCTCGGTGGCAGAGGATAACGCGGCTGGATTGCGGAGAACTTAGGTTCGATTCCCACTTGAGAAAGTCATTTTTTCGAGGACAAAGTCAAAAATCTTTTAGTTAGGTAAACTTTTCTAAAGGATTTTAAATAGTAAGAGCGGGTCAACCAACACGGGTATAAAATTACCTTCTAGGATGACTCAATATATTGTTTATTGATATTGGGGTAATAAAACAATTATCCTGTTCCTATTTCAGGTTTAATCGTCTAATTTTTTTATACGTTAGGACTTCAACTCTGGCGAAGAAAACGCGCCAAAATCTCTCCAGCTTTATGTAGAAGTAAGGACATTTACAAAAGAAATTGACAGAAGGATGGTATCAGTAAGACAATGTAGCTACATGATTCTTCTCAGTACAAGGTCTTCACAATTTATTAAAACAAGTAACAAGTAACATTACAACAGCATATGTAAAAAACTATGAAACAGTAAAAACAGTTCTTTTTTCAGTGTTTAAAATTTTACTACAGTAAAAACAGATAAACTTGTAACTTGGCTATGCAAAAGTAAAGCAAAAAAGTGAATCCCACACTAGGAAATCCTGAATTGTGGGCTTCCTAAGCCATAAAGCTAACGGTAAGTGACAATACGAAGCAGATTTTTATATAAAATTAAATAATCCTAAAACCAGATAGATTAGGTACTATACTACTATACTACTACTACTTCTATATTTATATAGTTGCTGAGCAAAACTATACATTTCATTCTCTCTATATCCTCATCATCAATCAATAAACGTTTCACTGCTGGGCACAGGCTTTCCCACATAGACAATAGTACAAAAGGGAATTGGGCCACCCACCGAGCTGGTCCAATGCGGGTTGAACTTAAAAAAAAAGTATTTAAACTCTCAGTCTTGGCAACGAAATGTCAAAAAAATTCGACAGCAGGTGCAATTTGGCGGCAATTTAAACTTGCGGAAATATAAAAAAAAATTAAAAGAAATTGAACGCAATTCATGTTAAATTTTGCATTCACGATGCATAAAATGTACCACAGAACCGAAATAATCGACCTTGTTCATACTAAAGTAGTCTCTAAGTGTATCAAAACACGATACAAAGCCAAGTGGAGAGCACGGCCAACGCGGCCATATATGGCCGCTTGGGGTCTGACGGAGTAGCGAGTTTTTAATATGGCCGGCCTTGGGGCTTGGTAAGATAAGAAAAGTAAACAGTATTTTAGAAAAATGGACAGTATTTTCTTTTTTCATAGATTTCAATGTGGCTGGGCTGCACCGCGCGGTCAACGTTCGCAACTTTTTTACTTTTTAAACAGCCTAACAAAATTTGGTCGTATAGTTTTCGGGACAACGTTTTCGTCACAACTTAAGGTCAGACTGTTTTGGTTATATAGCTGTCGTATTGACGTATATATGACGCGAAATAGGCGGAAATAATAAAACTTTTATTCGTATAGCGATCGTGTCAAGGTCGTATTAGTGGCTACTAGGAAGGTAATAGTCATATTAATGTCAGATATACGATAAATATTCGTATAGCAGTCGTGAAAGTGAATAATATTATAACCATCTTGTCGTGAAGCGATCCAATAGACGTCGTATAACTTAATAAACATTGGGAAGTAGTCATTAGCATAGCCTTTACCCGGATGCTTGCTATTACAGCGCAGTTCAGTGGGAGTGAGACAACAAAAAACAAACGAAAAACAAAATAACTGTTTACAAAGTGTCACCATCTTATGTCTGCCATATTTATTACTGAATGTTGTTAACTATATTGTAGTTGGTGTTAGTAGGTAACAATATCTACTTTTCTAAGGGAAGTTAAATTTCATGACGATTGTATATACAATTTTTCACAAATTTTTAATGCTCCCTTCGAATTATTGCAAAATAAAAATAATTAATCCCATTTTATTTAAGATTTCTAGTACTTTACAATTATACGACTTTAGGTAGTGATGATACCTATTATATGATATCTT
This sequence comes from Scoparia ambigualis, assembly GCA_963921215.1. Classification (NCBI taxonomy): domain Eukaryota; kingdom Metazoa; phylum Arthropoda; class Insecta; order Lepidoptera; family Crambidae; genus Scoparia; species Scoparia ambigualis. The sequence continues at coordinate 16,500,785 of OY992528.1, read as the reverse complement.
AGGACTATAAGTCATATACTACGATTTTAATTCTTTTGTCGTCCGCCATTTTTAGGATACCGTAAAGAAGTGAAAACCCGTGGGATAAACATTTTATTGAAATCACAATATAGTGATAATTGAAGATGTTTTAAAATTCTCATTTTCATTACTGTATTCATCATCATCGTCTTGGGTTTCAAACGAATAATCATCATTTTGCAAATCTGCGATGATTATTTGAGGATTACTTCTTGAACTTACTAAATTTTAAGAAAAAAAAAGATATGATAATTGACGGGTGTTAGATATTATTACGATAAGCTACCTACCGCTTGAGTGACACAAAACCAGACACAATAGAAATTTCATTGTTTGTGGGACAGATCTGTCCCAAAGATCACTCGAGCGGTTAATATTGAGTTCATTTTGTATAATATGTACATATGCATCCTTTTTCACAAATACTATTTCTTACTACGGAACCATCTTTTGATTCTTTGACATCTGACATTAAATAATCAAAATGTTTATATAAGTAACTTATATAAGCATTTTAAACCTATAAGTTATATAAGACATATAAATCTGAATATTGGGCTTTTAAACATTATATAAAAGTCGTGTGAAGATAGTCAAAACATCCTATAAGAGACGTGTATACAGCTGTACGTTTTATAAGAGTTAAATTTATGGACTTTATATGATTGTCGTGTAGAAATCTTATTACTGACAAAAAGCAGTGTTATGGTCGTCATTATAACCAGATTATGTTTGTCATATAAATTACTTTTATACTACATCAAGAAGGCGTAAAGTGGTCGTAAACGAGACTAATAAATGATTGAATGTATTTTAAAGTCACAGCTACGATCTTTATAAGATGGTCATGTAATTTGGTTGTGTAAACGTTTACAGGACTCAATTAAATGACTAAAATATTATACGACTAATCGTTCGTATTATATATTGTAAAACGATTCATGGGAATTTGAGTTACATCTATATGACCTCTATATGACCAAATGTTATTTAGGCTTCATATTATATGACAATTTTGTTAGTTGGGAGGTTTACCAGTGCACAGTGATACCAAAATTTGGATACTTTATTTTTCAACAGTAAAAAGTATAATGTAGCTCAGCGGTTAGAGCAGTGGACCGGCAATCCAAAGGTCGTGGGTACGAATCCCATTCGTGCTTCCTGAGACTGGTTGATTTTTTTTTCTAGTAAACATTTTATCCTCGTATAATAAATACTGTTTTTAACAGTTGACAACCCTAGTTGGTAGGCTTAAGAGACTGCCATTTTACAACGATTAAAGGTTTTACGTGTTTTCCAAAGCACGGAAGAGTTAAAGATGTTTTGGTCACCCATCCAATGACACGATATTGCGCAAGTTGCTTAACAACTGGCAATATCGCAAACCGATCGCCTTATCCACCGCGCATTCACAGTTTTACGCCAACACATTTACAGACGTAAATAATTTGCCCCTAAGTTTGTAATAATATCATTTATTTTCTTCTTTTATATTTGTTATTTTTCGTATGTTTTTGGGTTTTAGTTTTATTGTTTTTTTGTAAATAAATAAATAATGGTCATGTCGGCTCTCAACGGCCACTTTCAAACGATTCACGTTATTACGAATAGGTATACAGATTGACATCTATCAGAAATTAGTACCTACATACAATGTTTTTTCTGTTTTAATTTCAACTCCCATAATGTTGTTGTCCATGAGGGAAAGCCTCTCTGCCCAGCAGTGGGACGTTTATAAGCTGATGATGAAGGCTTTTTTAAAAAAAAATATGTTTTTTCGAATTATTTATATCGATCTTTACGAAATGTGATAGGCACTAAGTGACGTTCCTCGTCAAGTTAGAAAACATCTTTTTTTTTCTCAATAAGTCAAGAACCTCTAGTGAACTCTCGAATTATCCTGATATATTTCTGATACAACGAAACCACGAATACCAAACCTACCGCAATAGAATTAAGAAACAGCTTCGTTCGTATCGCACCATCTGACCTTTTGGCACATAATAATGAAATTAAGCCGCCGCCACCAGTTTCTATTTATAGAGAATTAAGATTTAAATTCGAACAGCGTTTTTTGTTTGCGAATCGTTTTAAAAGCCTTTCGCATGGGAAGAGGCTGTCCGCTTCTGTTACAGAAAAAAGTATTTTATTTTTTGTGCAATAAGGTTTGAAATTGCTTGCCGGATGAAGTATTGATTCTGGTTGTAGCAATCTAGGTATGTTGTAGGTAGCCTAGGTACTCAGGGCTTAATTCAAGTTTACTAGGTCATTCCACTTTCTAGACCGGATTGTAGTTGTGTACCCACGCGTGCTGAATGAAGGCTTTGGCGCTGAATCAGAATTTTGTAGATAATTTAATGGAGTTTGGTTTTTTTTATACATGCTTTGCTTAGTAGCCTATAACAACAAACGACAAAGTAGCCTGAAGATAACAAAATGTTAAAAATAAATCTCAACGCAAAAAATCAAACATTACGGACTAAGTAGAGTAGTAGTACGGACTGTCTCAAATGTAATTCATTGTTTTTTATATTATACCAGTCACCCGCCCCGGCTTCGCACGGGTTACTACCCATACCCGTACCCGTACCTAAACAAATTATAGCCTATAGCCTTTCTCGATAAATGGGCTATCTAATACTGAAAGAATTTTTAAAATCAGCCCAGTAGCTCCTGAGATTAGCGCGTTCAAGCAAACAAACTCTTCAGCTTTATAATATTAGTATAGATTTTTATTTTCAAACTCAAACTCAAAATATATTTATTCAATAAACTCAAATAATAAGTACTTTGAATCGTCCAAATCTTTTTTAACCTACCACACATTCAGGACGTCATTTTTTGACTGTGGCAAAGTTTAATTCTTAATTCTTTATTTTATTTTGATTAAGTACCTAGTTGATTTTGTTTGTGTTTTTGTTAAATTGTAAGAAAGTATGCTAATTTTATAAATTTGTTTGTACATTATAATATTGTTCATCATCATCATCATTGCAGCCCGTTGTTCCTTTGTTGTACTTCCTTGCGGAATTCCATAGCAAAGTGATTGTTCACAACTCGTGTATTTACCTTACCAATCTTTACAATCAGCGAGCGGTTAGATAGGTAATCTTCAAAAAGATCCAGCTAAGTTCTGCGTATTCCCAGTCTTTCGAGTTTGTCTAACAGATTAGGTACAGCTACAGTGTCAAACGCCTTTTGAATGTCAAGGAATATAGTCAGGACCCTTTTGTTATTATCTAATTTTATTGCCAAATTCTGCACGAACTTGTGAACAGCGTCATCAGTATAGTATTTAGTATCAGCTAAAAGGTTCTTAGACTCTAGGTAATTTTTAAGTCGTTTATTTATAACACGTTCAAAGACTTTTGAGAAGGATTATTATTATTATTACAAGTATTGCGATTGGTCGATAATTATTTACAGAATCCTTTTTTCCCGTTTTACGAATTGGTAGCACTATTGACTTTTTGAAAGCACGTGGAAAGATGCCGGATTTTAAACAACGATTCAACAAATTAGTCAGAGGAGATGTTTTTATTTCTATAATAAAATATAGGTGGGTATAATTTATATAACTGTGGGAACTTTTGCTGGAATACCGTTACAACCAGGCGCACAGTCTGTTTTTAGGTTTCTGACAATGGTTGTTATCTCTTCAACTGTCGTATCGGACAATACAAATGAGTTTAATTTAGTTGTTGGCTATTTTGCATTGTTATTGCCAGGTATGATGGAATAGCCTCTGCCAGATTTATCATCATCATATCATATAATAAAAGAAAAGATAAAAACAAAAGTGAATCTAAAAGTTTTATTTAGGCACTATAAACGCATTAGAACAATATGTGTGCGAAATTAGAGGAATTTTAATTCCATGCATTTTCGTCATTGATATAATTGCTTACAGTGTAATTTCTAAAAGTCTATCCTAAACATGTGTGTTAAATTTGTCAAACGGCAAAATTATAACATCGTTCGGGATTTTATTGTAAAATAATATGAGACTTTGTCCCATAAATGATCCATAAACTTTCTGAAGTCAAAATTTAGGAATTACAAGTTTATACTTTTTTCTAGTATTTAAGTAGTTTGTGTATAACGATTTTTTTTTAATGACAAATGTTTTGATACATGTAAACAATACAGTTATAAATAAATTGTTATGCAACTGTAAGAATATTCTCAAATACTAGAAAAAATATCAATTTCTTTAAACAGCTCCTCAAGAGAGTCACGTGATCCTAGGTTATATAATATGGACCTTACTGCTCTTTTCTGTAAAATGAAAATGGTTTATATCTGCTGCTTTACCCCAAAGTGGAATACTATAGGACATAACACTGTGAAAGTAGTTAAAATAGACTAATTGAGCAGTTTCCACGTCTGTAAAATGCCTAATTTTTCTAACAGCGTAAGCAGCTGAACTAAGTCTCCCCGCAAGGGTGCTAATATGAGGGTTCCACTATATTTTTGAATCTAAGGTAATGCCTAAGAAAACTATTGAATCAACAAGGTCCAACAGTTCACCATTCAGCTTGTGTAATATATACAAGCTGACCAAGCTGTACTTATTACTTTACAATGGCAAGTTTTTCTCTAACAATAATCTTTAATTAAACGCGAAGAAAACCAAACGTATAAATGTTACTCTACCTAACGTAAAGAATAACAAATTAAATTAAATTAAACTGAATGGTGAACTGTTGGACCTTGTTGATTCAACAGTTTTCTTAGGTATTACACTGCCAGCGGGACAGTGCAAAGGCAAAGGCAGGCCTGCGTCATTGAAATCAAGTCAGTAGTGGGGAGGCAGCAGTGGGACAATCCCACTTTTCGTTTCACTAATTTTATATTTGTACTCGCACCCTTGACGAACCATCGGGTTATGCAAGTAGCCAGACGATGCCAGACGTCCTAGCAAAAGTTAAACCAAACTCGCGCAGGGGGCTAACTACGTTAGGTCTTGACTTGACGCCGAATTAGAACCCGCCGAAGCGCATTCTTTATTCAGTATTCATAAGACTAGTGTTTTAGAAGAGTAACCCTTATGAACACGTATATGGACAGTGGGACATTAAGAGTACTTATAGGCTATATTTTATACCTGTCTGTCCGTCACGAAGACTCTTTAGAAGTTGATAACGATTGATTTTTTATTGTGTCTGGTATTACGACAGCTGTCGTAAACGGCGACTAACGGACTAAAGACTGCAAATACATCCAATAGCATAGAGCGGCGATGTGCTCACTACCTGTCACCATGCGCACGTGCTGTCGCTATATGGTGAAAAGTGGACTATGGTAGAGGACTGTTTTTGGTGTCCCCATTGTCTCTGACTTACCCTTACGGTATAATGGTCGTGATACAATAGGTAATGTGTACGTGGTAATTTTTCTGATATCTGCTGTTTTCTTTCAAGATGGATATTTATATCTTTAGTAGTAATAAATATTATATCTAGTTTATATTTCAATTGAAAATAGTCATTTTTTATATATTTAAGTGGACTGACTGTTAGTCATCCATCATGATTATAAAATGTTGCTCGAAATCAAAACATTTAGCCTATGAACGTGCGCTTACTTGTTCATTTTGCGATTTGTACATTTTGCGTGTCGTGCTCATTTTACGTTTTGCACATTCTGAGTGTTGTTCATTTTGCGATTTGTACATTTTGAGTGTAGTGCTTGATTTGCTTTTTGTACGTTATGCTCCGAAGGGCTTCATGTAATGAGGAGCCGTCACTCCTGCGAGCTGTCTGTCATTGTGTCCGCGCTGGCCACAGTACTCGGGCTATTTCCATCGTGCAATTACGTAAAGCATCTAGAGTGAGGTCTGGAACACGTGGCTCGTCCCAATTCCCTAACAACTAAATCACTTGCTCCCATAAAAGTGAACTTTTTTAATTTTTTCTCAAAAATAACGTTCAATTTTGAATGTTATTTTGTTGGACATAAGGTTTAAAGTTTGTATTTCATTTATGAGGCGGTTAGGACGCTGCGAGTGAAAGAGACGGGGGTATGTGTAAATCAATCGATCGATACGCGATCGACGCGTGCGCAGCGGCTTCTGGCGATCAAAAGATGTGCTATTTCGAGGTAACAGTTAAGGGTGAGTGTCTTTTTTCTGTTATTTTTTCTTGTAGAAAGCTACAAGAAAAAAATTGTCTAGAAGACTAAGTGAAAGAACAACCAAAAATAATATTTATACAAATGTATCATTTATATTTATCAAAACATATAATACTTTTTTTTAAATACAGCTAATATATCTGTAGGTATTTTTGCAAAGTCTACGTTAACACCCATATTCTGTGCGGACTTGACTAATTCATGGTGACACTTCGTACAACTTACCGAAGTTACAAAACAATTATAGATTACTAACAGTTGCTCAACTTTTGTATGGAAGGTATATTTTTTTAATTTCCTAATGTCTTAGAAAAGAGGTTGAGTGGTTCGTAAAGAGGTAAATAACAAAAATAATAAAAAAAACGAAATATAAAAATATTGAATGAAATATAAATTCATTTACTAGCATATCCTACTATATCACACTTTACACTAATATTATAAAGGCGAAAGTTTGTGAGTGTGAATGTTTGTTACTCTTTCACGTAAAAACTACTGAATGGATTTGGATAAAATTCGGCATACAGTTAGTTTATAACCTCGATTAACACATATAATACTTTTTAACCCGATATTCCCACGGGAACGGGAACCACGCGGCTGAAACCGCGAGCGGCCGCTAATCTTACATATTTTGTGCATATATTATTATAGATAAACCAATAATGATTGATAAATAACCCTAATACAAATACTCAGTAAATACACATGCAATTTATTTTTTCCAATTTTCTTCTATATATACTCCCTGGCCGATTTCGGCTACGGTGACTGCTAAAAGAAAGAGAAGAAAGTTCCGCTAATCCACAGTATTATGTCTACGTTGAGCTGCCCTATCATGTGCCCTCTGATGACTACAGTAGCCAATCTTATTTGAGAACGTGCGCAAACACTGGCGGCACGTGAGGGCACCGTCGACATAATTATAAAAGATGGCCCGAGGTGGTCTGGCCTTCAGAGCATCGCGTTTTGCATCTAATTCGGCTTTTCTTTGCTCTTCAAAGTTATTTACTTGCACTCGCACAAAACGTCTCCATTCTGGGCGACGGCTTGCAGCATCCTCCCACTCCTGTGGGTTGATGTCGCATCGCTTCATATGTCTCTTCTGAACATCCTTGAATCGTAAGAACTGGCCGCCTTGTTTCCGCTTGCCATCTTGGAGCTCAGAAAAGAAAATGCGTTTCGCAACCCGGTCGTCAGCCATTCGTGAGACGTGACCACACCAACGAAGTTGTCGCCGCATCAGATACGCCTCAATTCCACAAACATTTGCGCGTCGCAGTACATCGGTATTTCTCACCCGATCCGACCACTTGATGTTTAAAATATCTCGCAAGCATTTAAGGTGGAATTTTTCCAGTGTGCGTATGTTTTTCCGATATAAGACCCATGTCTCGGAGGAGTACAAAAGGTTTGGAAGAACTACTGCCATGTAAACCGAGATTTTGGTAGCGAGTTTCAAATCATGTGATCGTAGCATCTTGGATCGAAGTTTGCCAAAAGCAGCAGCTGCCGCGCTTATACGGTTGTTTATTTCGGCTTCAAGGTCACACTGGGATGTAATAGTGCTGCCCAAGTACTTGAATTTCCTTACTTGTTTCAGCTCACTATCGCCAAGACCAATCTTAAAAGGCTCTGTGCCCTCAAAGAAATCCATTGCCATAACTTCCGTCTTTGAGACACTGATTTTAAGACCATACCGACAACAGACTTCGTGAAGATTCGAGACCAGCAACTGAAGATCCTGAGGCGAGTTTGCAACAAAACACAGATCATCCGCATACATTATCTCCGTTACAACTGAGTGCGACACTTTAGTGTAAGCTTTGAGTCTAGTCAGGTTAAAAAGTCCACCATCAGTTCGGAATCGTATTTTTATGCCAGCAGAAATCTGCTCCACGACTTCACCGACTGCTACTGCAAAATAGAGCGCAAACAGTGTTGGTGCTAGCACACAACCTTGCTTGACGCCACAACTTACTGGAAAGTACTCTGTCTGTTCACCGTTGTAAGTTACACAACAGGTCATTTCATCGTGCAGGAGTCGGATCATTCGAATAAACTTTTCCGAGCATCCTAATTTTGCCAGTACGGTCCATAGGGCTTTCCGCGGCACACAGTCAAAAGCTTTTTCCAAGTCAACAAAGCATAAATAAAGCGATTGGCTTTGTTCCCGACTTTTTTCCTGTAGCTGGCGGATGGAAAATATAGCCTCGCAGGTACCCCTATCCGGACGGAACCCGAACTGAGTCTCAGGCAATAACTTTTCCGAAACTGGTACAAGACGGTTGAGAAGTACTCTGGCGAATACCTTCGCAGGAACGGAGAGAAGCGATATACCTCGATAGGAGTTACAATCAGAACGGTCCCCTTTGTTCTTATAAAGTGTCTGTATACGAGACATCTTGAACTCTGGTGGCACTTTTTCTTCGCTCCAAATGCGTTGGAATAATTGCCAGATTATAATGTGCAGCTTCTCTCCTCCATACTTCAACAGTTCTCCAGCAATATTATCTGTACCAACTGCTTTCTGGTTTTTTTGTTCATTGACGGCAATCTTCACCTCTTCTAAAGACAGTGGTTCATCGAGGTTGGGATATTCTGGCAATGCCGGAATCGATGAAATATGGTTCAGATTAGCTGCTCGATCTACATTGAGCAGTTCGTTAAAATGCTCTGTCCAGCGTTTCAGTACATCTTGCTTATCAGAAACTTTTTGTGTGCCGTCGCGCAATTTTAATGGCACGCTACTCCGCACGGAGGTTCCTAGTAGCTTACGTACTTCTTCATAAAAAGCACCCAACTGGTTTGTATCCGAGAACCACTGAATCTTATTAGCCTTTTCTAGCCACCACCTATCTTTGCACTCCCTGGTGATTTGTCTTAATACCGTCCCACTTTTCTTGGCTTCCTCTGGTAGGCTCTTGTTATTGCGTCTCAGCAGGCCACGGTATTGTTCTAAAGCCGCAGACAAGACACTATCATTTTGGTCAAACCAATCCTCGTTAATTCTCTTTTTTGGGCCTAGTACTTCCGTGGCAACTTTTAGAACAGAGGAAGATATATTTTGCCACTGCGTTAATAGATCACCGTCTTTGACGTCAAATGCTGTTAATATATCAGCCAGGTTACCTTGATACTGTCCCCGTACCTCTGGATCACTCAATCTATCTAAGTTGAGAGATTTTGGCTTGGGTTTGATAGATCTACGGGGCAAGTATAGACGTAGTTTGAGCTTAGTCATTAGAAGTCTGTGGTCCGTCCAGCAATTAGCGCCACGCATTACGCGGGTAATGTGCACCTGGGGTATGTCTCTTCGTCGGGTAATAACATAGTCTATTAAGTGCCAGTGCTTGGAACGAGGGTGCATCCATGTAGTCTTATATTTATCGGGCAGTCTAAATAGCGTGTTGGTAATGGTTAGATCAAATTGTGCACATAAAGTAAGAAGTAACAGTCCATTACTATTCATGGCGCCCACACCATTTTTACCAAGCACACGCGGCCACAAATCATGTTCTCGACCAACCCTCGCATTAAAGTCGCCTAGTAATAAAATTTGCTCCCTGGGGCGAATTCGGCTAAGGCATTGACAGAGTTCTTCATAAAATTGGTCTTTCACGCTATCTTCGTTACTCATTGTTGGCGCATAAACGCTAATAACATTCAGGTAATTATTATTCTCCAGGTGAAGACGCAGCGTGATGGTGCGGTCCGAAATGTATTGTGGACATTCTGGTAATTTTTTGGCAATAGATGTCTTAATGGCAAACCCTACACCAGCTTGCCTGGGTTCAGCCTGGGGCCGTCCTTTCCAGAAAAACGTGTAACCACCTCCGATTTCCTCAAGCTCACCTTGATCAGCTATACGGGTTTCACTGAGGGCAGCCACGTCAATATTGTAGCGACCAAGTTCACGAGCAACTATGGCAGTCTTACGTTCCGGACATAGGTTGCCATCATTGTCAATTAGTGTGCGCACATTCCAGGCGCCAAATGTCATAGTTGATGTTTTTATATTTTTCTTGTACTTTCGACCGCGAAGAGTGGGGTGCCTGAGCAGCCGCGGTTGCTACCCCCCCAGTATGAAGGGCGAACTTTTTTTAGGACACCTTTTCTAGCCCCCTCCCCGGCTGAGCGGGGGAAGCAGTGCCTCCCTAAATAGGGCTGCTTCGTCACCTAAAGTGCTGCCCAATCTACACTGTCGCCCAAATGCAGTACAGAAACGACCACTCTCCTTAGGCCGCCTACGTGCAGGTTTTGGACAAAGCCGAGTGTGCACCACTACCCGACCTCTCTACCGCCGCCTATCGCCGCAGGACTTGTCAATCAGTCAATTTTCTTCTACACTATAACTAACACAAGAACTAATCGAACTAGAAATATACTGAACTTGATGTAAATAATTAATGAGCTCTCGCAGATTATGTTCTCGTTTTCCGAGCAAAAAGTAAGTTCCTAGGCAAAAGGAAATACTAGAAAAAAATATTATGAGTCATGAACGAAGTGTCTTCCCCTTAACGCGTCTTACGCTACAGGCTTGCTGGCCACTTTACGTTATAGAAAGCGGCTGGAAAATTATAAAAATAGCGCAAAACCGTCCGCCATCCATATTTATACACTGCTCAAGGGAGTACTTATAATAACCGTATTGCCACAAAAATAGTTCGTGGGTTTTATGATGTAAATTATATTTCACCACACTCTGTACCTTACAGTTCGTCCTATATTAATGTTTATACGCTCCTCAAAAGAGTACTTCTTCTAATCTAATTTTCTGCTTCTCAGCTTGATACGAGTAGGTTGTAAGCCCATCGCCGATTTATGCTGTTGGGTAATGTGCAGTCTTTAGTCCCATAGTCGCCTTTTACTACTCTCACGGCTCTCGTATTTAAGTATCAGTATGTAATCCTTTCTAAATCTTATCTATTATCTAGATCAGATCTAGATCTAGATCAGACATTAATCTATTCATCAGATCTTATGCACATTCCCTATCTCCTTCATATGTCCATAAACCAAAAGTTGTCTGGAAGAGATCGCTCTTAGCGATAACACCGCCTTTGCCCATCCATACTAGTTTTAAGATTGTGTCATGTGTAACTGTTTCTTGTGTATGTTAGCCGACGCTAGCCTCGAGGCATCTGGATCTGGAGAAAGCCCCATCCTTGAGCATTCTCGGCTGATGCTGGGGTAAACTGCGGTGATAGCTTAATGTACTTTACTTTACTTTACTACAACGTATATACATACAAACATTATAGAACGACTGTTAGCCCCGAAGGGATAGTCAGAGACTAGGCAATGAGGACATCAAAAGCTCATCCTCTGCCATAGTCCACTTTTCACCAAATAGCTCAGCGTGTCAGGTGGTGAGCCCATCGCCGGTAAGCTGTTGTATGTACGTGCAGTCTTTAGTCCGTTAGTCGCCTTTTACAACACCCAAGGGAAGAGAGAGGGGTAGTATTCTTTCGCAGCTACGCGACACAGTTAATAATTATAAGTAGGTGAGTAATAAGTGATTCCAAATCCGTTTGTCTAAGCACAACACACAGTGCCGTCTCTCAGACCACAGTCGAGATTAAGTGAATATTCTCAGCTTCGCGCTCCGGTCGGCTAGTCCAAGTACTATCGCCTATCTGACGCCGGACGATGCTCTGTTTAAGCTTGTAGTCTAAGGGATAAGAGGGGAAAATACTTGCTTTATAGCTATTCTCCAATATGGCTATTAACCAAATTAAAAACCTCTCGAATTCTTCAACGCTTCGGACGGCACGTAAAACAGTGTTGGTCCCGGTTATTGTCGTAAAAATTATACACTTGGTCATCACAAATAGAAAATGACTAGGGTAGAATATGACTAGAGTAGAACATGACCAAAGCGGAACGTGACCAGTGAGGAACATGACTAAAGCAGATTATGACTAAAGCCGAACATGACACCCACCTACCAACCCCAAAAATCGGCCCACCTACAATTTACACGAAAACTCATGTTTTAATATTTTGAAAGAAACAAATTGTATTGCGCCGTCATGTCATACGAATATCGTATGACATTACGGCATCAGAGCCGTGTAAAGTCATTCGACTCCCATCACAGAAGCCTATTTAGTATATAGTCCGTTCAAGATGTTTCCTCTCGAATTGGTCTGGCTTGGCGATGAGCTACGGTCAGTTGTGGTCCTGTTGCTGGCTTTTGAGATCATAAGTTATGTTCACAAAGTCTTCTTCTTACCGTACTGTCACTTATAATAGCCACACCCCGCACTTCACGTAGCCGTCGCTGGAGATCTACATAACACCAGAAAGATGCCGATTTGTTAAAGACGATGTCACAATAAAGCGATACTGTTCTTCTACGATACTGCCCAGTCTCTTGAAACCTCTGGTAAACTCACCGACTCGCAGATCGACTGAGAATTGTAATCTTCGAGCGACAACACGTTGCTAAAACTTAACTGATTGTAATTTTAAAATGTAGGTACTTGCATTGTAATTTTATTTTTAATTTAAAGATACTGTACTAACATATTTATAAGTAAAATTGTTACTAACAAAAATGGATATATGTTATCTTATATAAATAAATAATTATTATTAATATATATTATTATATAAAACCCTCTCGCAGCAAAGCCACAACTTGGGCCGATTCAGTTTTAGTAGTATTTATTATTCCAGGCTAATTTAATCCGAATCACAGCGATAATCAATAAAGTAAGAATCGTCAATAACAATTACACTGTTGCAAACAAGAGTGAATAGAATACTGGCCCTGTTTAATTCACAACCAATCCACTGTATTCATCAAACCGGCACAGCCGAACAGCGTTTACTTTTAGATTAGTACCCTCATGTTCGTTAAGATTTATGGAAATCAAATGTCAAACATCTTACCCGACCCTAGATATCAACAAAACTTACTTCTAAACGCTTATCTTTGAAATTATAACGAGCAATAGTGCAAAAACAGGGTGGGTAGATTTTTGTGATGACCAGTGTATTTCCGCCTATAGCCTGGTTTTGCTGTAAAGCTCATAAGTTGCCACGAGCAAATAATAAAAAAATCTGATCATCCTTAAATGAGTTGTTTTATTCTACAAAAAATAATTAATTCATCATTTTATTCATGTCTCATGCACTCCCATTATGGGAAATGTTAAACTATTTTTCTGTAGTCTCTCATCCATCTGTACTAACATTAATGCCAATGAAGAATCAGGAATCTACTGTTTTTCTTCACAACCGATTGGCATACACACACAGCAGTGTAATACAAATTACGGACCAACAAAGTTTCTCGGATGCGGTGCGGATTTCATGGTTTACATATCGGGGGTTAAAGTCACACGCGTTCGTTGGGTTACCCTTTGTCAAGGGGCGCAATGAATGACACTCTCTGAGTGGCAGAGCCGAGCTGCGTCCTACCCCCCACCACAAGGGATCCCTTTTTTTCGACTATTTTTTTTTGTCCTAATTTAATTTGGCATAACGAGTTAGGCATATTTTCTTTTGTCATAATAATATTTTGACATAATTGTTTTTGGCATACTATTTTAGTAAGCATAAATATGGTTTAGGCTAATGTTTTTGCCCTAATTTTGATTTGCATAAAGTTACGAGGCATATTGTTAATTCGTCTAATAGTTATTAGGCATAGAGATAGTCTGGTAGATTAGACAAGACAGAAAGTGTGGTTATAGTTTCAAAATCCGCTATAATTTTAATTGGTTTTTTATCAGGATTTGTCTTTGCATTATTTTTTATTGTATTGATAGCTATTTGAATCAGAAAAAGCAAAAGTAGGTATTAGGTACATCAAATATAAATTGGACACCGTATATAGTGTAATAGTAGTAGTAAGGGTGCGGCGGGCCACCCCTAAGCCGCCAACATATTTATTTAATATACGAAAAGTATTTTATTAAATGCAAATACAAAGTTTCCATATCTTAATTTTTCCATTTATAATTATTATACCTAACAAAATTATGCTTAGATATCATTATGCGTAGACTAATTTAGGCTTTAGAATAGTATGTTTAACAATTATTATGCTGATACTAGTTATGCTTAAATAAAATGTGCCTAAAAAGTTAATAAATAATAAAAAAATAAAAAATAAAAAAGCCTTTTATTTCCAAATGCTGGTGTTGCCAATTGCCATTATTTTACAGATTGCAAGTTGTTAGTATTATTAGTATTTACTTAATTTAGATAATATTGTTAGTTTTAGTTATTGGTAGATTTGGACCCCTCTCTGGGTGTAGGCCTCCTCCAGCTTTTTCCATTCTCCTCTGTCTTCCGCTTTTTTCATCCAGTCTTTTCCGGCCACCTGCACTATGTCGTCTGTCCATCTCTTAAAGGGTCTGCCGATTTTTCTTTTGCCAATGGGACCCTTCCATTTTGTTGTAAGTATGGTCCACCTTTTGTCTTTGTATCGGACTAAGTGTCCTGCCCATCTCCATTTTTGTTTAAGAGTTTAAGTGAGTGCATCTTGTATTTTGGTTTCGCCTCGTATGTCTTTGCTTCTAATTTTTTGTTTCCTTTTTATTTTTAGCATGCTTCTTTCCATGGCCCTTTGCGTAGTTCTTATTTTTGTTTGATTTTGTCAGTGAGGGTCCATGTCTGACATCCATAGAGAAGACTTGGTAAGAGGCACGAATCCATGACAACTTTTTTCAGGTTGATGTTGTAGTTTCCTTTTAGTATTTCCTTAAATGACCAGAATTTTTTCCAGGTTATGTTGGTTCGTCTTTCTACTTCTTCCTCGTTGTTAGTGTTTTTGAACGATATCTGTTTACCCAGGTAGATGTAGTGATCGATATAGTCGATAGTTTTACCTTTGACAGCAATTGGGACTTGATGGCTGTTTGTCATAACCTTAGTTTTACTGGCATTCATGTGCAAACCTACTTTCGTGCTGACTTCGTCCAGCTGTCTTATCATCTCTTCAAGTTCTTTGGCAGATTCTGCTATGACAGCTATATCGTCTGCGAATCTGAGATGATTGAGGTAATTGCCGTCTAGTCTTATGCCTTTCTTTTCCCATTGCAGCTTCTGAAATATGCATTCCAGGACAGCGATAAAGATTTTCGGCGACAAAGGGTCTCCTTGTCGTACCCCACGCTCTATTCGTATTTGATCCCCTCTTGTCTCTAGTCTGACTCTGCTGGTGCTGTTTGCATATAGATTTTTTATAATGTTGATGTATTTTTGGTCAACACCGGTCTTCCTAAGCGCATCCCAGATTGCACTGTGGCTTATGCTGTCGAATGCTTTACTGTAATCGATAAAGCACACGTAATTAGTTCTGTTGAACTCTTTATATTTTTCGATTACCTGTTCCAGTGTGTGAATGTGATCAGTTGTACTAAAACCTGCTCGGAAGCCAGCTTGCTCTTTTTGCTGAGATTCATCAATAGTTCTGGATATTTTTGTCAGTATGATTGAAGAGAAGAGTTTATATGTACTTGCTAGTAAGCTAATTGGCCTGTAGTTGTCTATGTCCAAAGGATTCCCTTTTTTATACAGCAGGATAATGTCGGATGTACACCATTGTTTTGGAACTGTCTCGCAGTCTAATATCATATTGAATAGTTTGGTGAGATGATGGAGTAAAACTGGAGCGCCTAGTTTTAGGGTTTCATTGGTCAAGTTGTCTGGGCCTGGGCTTTTTTCTGCTTTTAGTTTTCTTATATGTTCGTATACTTCTTTCTCTTCAATCGGCTCGAGTGTTTTGTTTGTGTCAGTGTTAGGTAGCCTGTCTTTATCTGTTTCTTTCACTATGTCGTCGGGATCCTGTCTTCTGTATAGCTCTTTATAGAAATTTGTTGCGTGATCTATTACATCTTGTCTTGATTTTGTTACTTCTTTGTTATTTTCGAGTTTTTGAATCCACTTTTTATTCAGATTAAGTTCCTTTAATGCTCTTTTTGTGCTTCTGAATTTCGTCAAGTTTCGTGTAATCACTTTGTGTATGTGCACACTATAATCTTTCCTTATGGATTTCTTTGTTTCTTTGAATAGATTGCTTAGCTTTTTCTTCAGTTCTTTACCTTTATTCTCAGCGAACATAAGTTCTGTACGTTCCTTGATTAGTTGCAATGTGTTCACGCTAAAGATTTTGTTCTCTTTTTTCTCATGGGTCTCAATAGCATTTCTAAGACTGTTTATTACGGACTTATCTGGTTGTAGTAATCCTGTACACTTGATTGAAATGTTATTTCTAGACTTGTTTTTAAGTGTCTAAGGTAGTTTTGGACTTCCTCTTCTGTTTTTGGTATTTTAGGTACTTTATTGAAGTTCTTTCTACTTTTGGCAATGTGTTTTAAGTTAAGTGTTGCTCTCAGTGGTCTGTGATCGGAAGGAAACATAACGTTGTTCAGGACTTCGTAGTTTGTTATCATTTTTGGGTCATTCGTCAATTATACAGTCGATTTCGTTTTTAGTGTTTTTGTCTGGTGACATCCAGGTCCATTTCTTATTTGCTCTTTTTTTGAAAAAGTGTTCTTTATTGCAAGTTTGTATTCTAGAGCGTAGTCTATAAGTCTTTCTCCTCTTTTGTTACGCTTTCCATAACCGTACTTGCCCATCACAAGATTTTCTTCTTTTTTGGGATGACCTATCTTTGCATTGAAGTCACCTAAGACAATTAATTTTTTGTCTGCTAAGGAATGTGCTTCTTTGATGTCCTCGTAGAATTTTTGGATTTCTTCTTCGCTTGATTTTTCTGTGGGTGCATATGCCTGAATTATTGAAAGGTCTAAGTTTTCTATATTAAATTGCAGAAGTGCTACCCTTTCCGATATTCCTGTGAATTTAGTTATTGTATCTTTCCATTTCTTCTTTATCAGAAATCCTACTCCATATAGACCTTTCGTTTGTCCAATGTAGCACAAAATGTAGTCTTTGTATTCCTCTATGTCGCAGCCCATTTTCCTAACTTCGCTTAGTCCTACTATGTCGTGGTTTATGTTTTGCAAAGCATTTGTTAGTTCTAAATATCTTTCTAATGATGCTAAAGATCTCACATTATAGCAGCAAATTTTGAGAGTTAGGTTTTGTTTGGGGTACTGTTGTAGACTAAAAAGTTATACCTAATTAATATTCTGCGTAACTATTATTAGGATAAATAAAAGTATGCCATGTTAAATTATGGCATAGGTAAAATTTTATGCAAATAAATAGGGAACCCCTTCACAATTCCTACTCCTTCCTCAAGTCAGGCAACGCATCTATCAGTGACTCCTCTGATTTTGCGTGTCTCCATTGGCGGCAGTGATTATTTTCTATCAGGGTGTGAGAGGTGACCCGCCTTCTCGTCGAATGTTTGTTCGCGCATAACTTCAGAACAGTTGCACTTATTTGGCAAATATATTTTTTGTTGTGTTTGTAATAGTCAGCACTAGGTTCGTCAGGTTTGTATGAATTTTTTTTTTTGGATATTTGCCACGGGGTACCGGGGTCCACGCGGAAGAAAGCGCGGGCAAGCCGCTAGTAAAAAAAAAATGTATTAAGAGTGAGGCCCCTAATTAGTACAACAGTGTCGCGTAGTGGCGAAAGAATACTACCACCCCCTCTCTTCCTTTGGGTGTCGTAAAAGGCGACTAATGGACTAAAGACTGCATATACATCCAACAGCATATAGCGGCGATGAGCTAACAACGTGCAACACTGAGCACATGTGTATGTATTTAGTGAAAAGTGGACAATGGTAGAGGACTGCTTTTGCTGTCCTCATTGCCTAGTCTCTGACTAACCCTTCGGGGAAAATAGTCGTGATTATATGTAGGATATGTATGAGCCTCCTAAAGGTTAATTTTCAAGATCTGGTAACGACATATTTTTATTGTGCGCAGAGGTTTCTAGCGCCCGTTCTTTGCCACAGTTAAAAATGACGTCCTGATTGGGTGGTAGGTGGTAGGTTAACAAAGATTTGGACGATTCAAAGTACTTATTAATAATATCTTATGACTTTGATTGCACATACTACTCTGTGTAAAAAGTATCGGGAATATGTCAATAAAAACACCCGCGTAAAAGAGTTCGTTTTAATTTTTTTACTGCATGTTGGTAGCACTGTACTGATTTACCGCGCGAAATTTGAGTGGGATCTGTCATTTACTTTGTTTATAACTGCACTTTTTGTTGGTCATAGTTTTGAGTCCTCGGCGATTTTTACAATGGAAAATATTGAGTGTGCCTTAAATTTTGTGTTTCGAATGATATTTCATGTGGAGAATCGCTCAAAATGTTGCAAAAAACCTACGGCGAATCTTGTATATCAAAAACAAGGGCATATGAATGGTACAAGGCTTTTAAAGAAGGCCGAGGCGTAGTAGTAGACTTGCCTCGTTCTGGTAGACCTTCAACCGCTACGACCAAAGAAAACATCGACAGAATCAAGAAGCTAGTGCTCGAAAATCGACGTATGAGTTTGAGAGAGTTGGCTAGTGAGGTGAACATATCTTTTAAGTCCGTCCACAACATTCTCATTGACATTTTAGGCATGAAACGCGTCGCCGCTCGATTAGTTCCAAAGGAGCTCAATTTTGTTCAAAAAACGCAGCGAATACATGTTGCTGAAGACATGGTTTCCCGAGCTTCTTCGGATCCTACCTTTATGAAACGTATAATAACTGGCGACGAGACATGGGTTTATGAGTACGACATGCAAACAAGCCAACAGTCTTTAGAATGGCGTCTCGAAAACGAGCCGAAACCCAAAAAACCGCGGCAAAGTCGCTCCAAAATCAAGGTGATGCTGTCAGTTTTTTTTGACTACCGTGGTGTGGTTCACTCCGAATTCCTTCCAGAGGGAGAAACAGTGAATAAAGAATATTATTTAGGCGTCATGAAGCGTTTGCGTGAGAGTATCCGCCGAAAACGTCCAGATTTGTGGCAACACAACTCATGGATGCTGCACCATGATAATGCACCATCACACACAGCCATTATTGTGAAAGAGTTTTTAGCGAAAAATTCAACAAAAGTTATCGACCAAGCACCGTATTCACCTGATATGGCTCCGTCTGACTTTTTTCTATTTCCCAAGTTAAAATTACCACTTCGAGGAAAACGTTTTGAGTCGATAGAAGCCATAAAAGAAAATTCGCTGAATGAGCCGAAGGCCATACCGCAAGTAGCTTACGAAAAATGTATGGAGGACTGGGTGAAGCGGTGGAGATGTTGTATTGCAAGCAATGGTGCTTACTTTGAAGGCGATAAATTAAATTTAGATGAATAATTTGTATTTTTTGTTTTATTGAACAATTCCCGATACTTAGTACACAGAATGTACATCTCAGTCTCATCTGCAGTCGCTATTTGGTGAAATTTGGTAGATAACTGCTTTTTCTGTCCTTATTGCCTAGTCTCTGACTAACCCTTCGGGGAAAATAGTCGTAATTATATGTATGTATGAGGCCCCTAAAGACTAATGAAATGAACCCTGTCTCCCGGTGTAGCCGATCGCAGAGTCGCCAGGGCGGCGCCGGCTCCTCTCATTAGTGCCGTATTGTCGCAATAAAGGCTGAGCCTTCCCTCACAGTTTGACATCCACTCAGAGGATCTGTGTACCCTCCATATTTGCACGCTTTTGACTAAATAGGTTTGGGTACATTTGCTATGTAAAATGCTGCGTGAAGTTAAATATCATTATCATACATAAGTACTTAGATCCTCAAAGACTGTTATCCCCAAAGATATAGGGAGAGACTAGGCAACGAGGACCGCAGAAGCAGTCCACTGCCATACCAAATTATAACTGTACATGTCATTGTGCTCAATAACTGCGCGTGTGCTCAGCGTGATAGGTGGTAAGCCCATCGTCGCTCTATGCTGTTGAATGAATGTGCAGTCTTCAGTCCGTCAGTCGCCTTTTACGACACCCAAGGGAAGGGATCGATTGGTGGTAGTGCAGAGCCACTATTAGTCATGTCGATAATTTTTTTTAATAAGTTACACCATTCAATAAAAAACAATAGCAATGATAAACATTTTACAACCAAGTTAAAACAATTACTTACATATAAGAAGGTGCTATTATAATATATCAGAATATTTAGAAGACAAACATTTATAAAAATAAAAAATCTAAAAATCAAATAATAATAGATAAATATCTTAAAAAGTATTTATTTATTTATTATAATATACCTACTTACATAAAATAATATAACAATATTAATATAAAATAAAAAAATATAACAATATAAGCTAATTTACTTCAAAATTAAATGGAAATGTTCTTCCCTCTTCAAATTGCAGTGCCTGACAGGGCCCATAATGAACCTGTACCTATATTATAACAACTTTGTAACATTATGGTGTGCAATACAAATATTGAGTATTGAGTATAAGTGAGCCGCTATTTATCATTACTATCAGCCTATAAACGTCCCACTGCTGGGCACAGGCACATGGGAAAAGATTGGGCAATGACCCACAATGCTGCAAGGTGGGTTTCAACGACTGCCATCTTAAAACGACCGGGAGCAACGGCATAACGTGCCTTCCGTCACGTAAAGTCGTCTTCCCATTTATAGATTAGTTTTTATAGATGTCGCGTAGCGGTGAAAGAATACTACCACCCCTCTCTTTCCTTGGGTGTTTTAAATTTAAAAGGCGACTAATAGACAAAAGACTGCACATACATCCAACAGCATAGAGCGGCGATGGGCTCACCACCTAGGTCACGCTGAGCACATTTGTAGTTGCTATTTGGTGAAAAGTGGACTATGGTGACTGCTTTTGCTGTCCTGTAGAATTAATTGGAAACAAATTTAAGTGTAAAGTTTAAGATGTACGTATAACTTCCAGCGATATTTCTTATTTTACGACCGTCCACTATACATAGACCTATAACGATACACTCTAACTAAAGCACTAATGTTGAGAGTAGGCAAGGAAGCGAAGCTCAGCTTAATCTGGCCAACATAACTAGCTTAAGTGGAGCTGTATCTACAGCGGTTTTCCACCGAATGGTTCGTTATAAAGGGGGTAAGGGAGGTCTAGGTGAGATGGCAATGGGGAAATGTATGGGGGGTTGGTATAGACTCGAGGTCAAGGTGAAAGGTCGATCCACAGCAGCTAATGTGCGGGAAAAGTGAGAGAAATGCTTCTAATTATGAATGTAAGGAAATAGTTATACTAATTTATCATTGTGCGTCTAAGTACCTATCGTACGAATTACGTACTACGACATTATTCATAATATTTAGGAGTAAACACTACGTCGACATGGCATGCAAAATTCTCATACAAAACACAGAAAAACGACGTTTCGTAGTCCCCTGTTTCCTCCTTCAGAACAGGACCAATTTTTATTACTTTGTAAGCATCAGGTTAAAGAAAGAGATTTTCTTTGTCTGTATGTTTGATTTTTTGCATTATGTCATTTATTTAATAACCAAGAGCCTTCAAAATTTAGCGAAATCACTCCGTTTTAAGGCATCTTGAGAAACATTAATTGGAAGGTTTAAAAAAAACAAACATACAGTTATAAAAAATTTCTTTCTTTAACCGATACTGAAAAAGTAATAATAATTGGTCCAGTTCTGAAGGAGGAAACAGGGGCCTATGAATCGTCGTTTTTCTGTTTTAGATCGCACTACGTCGACGTAGTTAGCTGACCCGACAGACGTTGTTGTCCTGTCCAAGTTTCATACAAACTAACCCCCCCTTTTTACCCCCTTAAAGAGCGAATTTTACATACAGAAGAAACAGTTACACAAACAATCTTAAAACTATTGTTTTCTGAGGTACGTAAAAGCGAGCATAACACATTAAAATGAAACACTTTTTTACGGATTAACTCGCGTTTAATTTAGGGAGACTCTCCCTGTGACCACGGACCCTGTAAAGGGTTCGAAACGTCATTTTAATATAAAAAACTATGTAAATAGTAAATTAAACGCGAGTTAATCCGTAAAAAAGTGTTTCATTTCAATCTTAAAACTAGTTTGGGCATAGACGGTCTTATCGCTAAAAGCGAACTCTTCCAGACAAACTTTGGTTTATGGACTTATGAAGGAGATAGGGAAAGTGCACAAGATCTGATGAATAGATTAATGATATATATATTATGAGACTTTCTTTTGTTTTTTATTTATTTTGGAATGTCTTGCAAGCTTACAGAATTATCCAAATCTAGCTTACATGTTGATACTAGATTTTGCAAATGCCTGATTATAACAATGGAATGGCTTGCCCGATTTGACTGAATCTTTTTTTGTTGTGTTTGTAATGGCCAGGAAAAGGTTTTCATTACTACTACATTCACACTACACAAGATTTTCGTTGTCAGGTTAAACCAAGAATGTCATTGGATTAAACATATACTTAATAATTCATGTCAACGAATAAGAAGAAAAACTATATATAAATTAATAAATCCATTAATAGACGTTTTATAGATTTTACTTGGCAACACTTCAGGCTTACATACATACATATACATACATATAAACACGACTATTATCCCCGAAGGGTTAGTCAGAGACTAAGCATTGAGGATCGCAAAAGCAGTCCTCTGCCATAGTCCACTTTTCACCAAATAGCGACTGCACAAGTGCTCAGCGTGACAAGTGGTGAGCCCATCGCCGCTCAATGCTGTTGGAAGTATGTGCAGTCTTTAGTCCGTTAGTCGCTTTTTACGATACCCAAGGGAAGAGAGGGGGTGGTAGTATTCTTTCACCGCTACATGACACGTTAGGTATTTCAGCATTAGCTTTTGCGTATTTCCAAATCTAGAATGTCGTGGTGCCAGCCTCCTTAGGTCATATTTCGCTCCAATCGAACTCGGAAACGTCTGTATTACGCCCGCGCCCCCTGGCGGTGCAGTCTGGCTGCGGGTGGAATGGGGTAAGTCATAGACTAATTATTAGAAGATGCCACAGATGGTACAGACTGATTAAGTACCTACCTACAAGTTATTGGAACGAAATTCCTTATCGCGCGTTGTGAAAGGGGGCTAGACGGAAAAAATTCTTACGAAAAGTTGTCACGACACTTTTTACTATAGTAAGCTATTGTAAGCTGTGCGGCGTCGCATGTTTCTCTGTCTGTCTCTCTCTCTCTTATAGAAAGCAAGCCAGATATTTTCATTTCTATTTCGCATTGAACAGTGTGGTGTCGCGACGATTATTTTTGTTGAGTGTATACAGGTTTTTTGTAAATAATAAATAATAAAAAATAATAATAATAATGAATCCTGACAGTGTTTCTGCACAAGTTCCGGATATTGCTGATGGAGTTAGGTAAGTAGAGATTATATACAGATAATAATAATACCTGCAAGCTAAGCTATCATCTGATTATCTGTGAGTGGTTAACAAAAAAAAAAAAATTTGGTTTGAAAAATAGAATCCCAAACATATGTTTCCTACTTCAGTTACCACAAGCCAATTATTACGAAAATTGAGCCTACTGATTAAGTTTATATAACATTATATTTGTTAATAAAAAAAAAAATTATTAAAACTTAAATAAAATTTTATTACAATTCCTTCACTTATTAATTTTTTTTTATATTTGTGGTTTATTTTTGACATATTTCTATATTACTTTCATCGTATCAAGCGTGTCGTTATCAAATCCGCATTCTCTAAATTCGACTCTACGCTAACCCCACAAAGGTCACGTCTGATCGGATCGTGAGGGTCGAAGTGAGCGCGAGCTTACGATCGAGCGTTAAGAGCGCATGCTGCATGTCTGTGCAAAATGTTGCTCAGCATTGCACCACAAAAAGTAATCTCCCGACCACGTTCGTCAATTCTATGGAACCAGCTTACAGCGGCGGTATTCCCGGATCGTTAAGTATGACCTAAAGGAAAATCAAGAAACGAACCTTTTACATACATAGGTACAGTCACGAGCACCAATATTTATACACTTTGACTCTTATTCCATTGTATTACGAGCTACATTTGTTTACATATTTTTGCTCGTGACTGTACATAGATTCACGACTAGACTAGACTAGACTAGAGGATAAGCAATCAGAATAGCATAAGCAGTCCTCTGCCATAGTCCACGTTACACTAAATTGCAACTGCACATGTGCTCAGCGTGTTAGGTAACAGGTGGTGAGCCCATCGCCGCTCTAAGCTGTTGGGTGTGTGCAGTCTTTAGTCCGTTAGTCATCATTTACGACACCCAAGGGAAAAGAGGGGGTGGTATGTATTCTGTCACCGCTACACGACACGGCAGTTCGTTAGCAGCTTTTTACATAAACCAAATAATAGGTACAATCCGTTTCGCTTCTGCACTGCGTCATTACTCTATGTCGCTACGCAACAAGTGACGTTATCGAACCGGCTACAGCTGTGTGCGTGCCCCAGAGGGGGTGCGGGGCGTAAAGGGGGATTGATGGAGTCCCACCGCTCCGCATGTAAATGGAAACAAATATGTGAGCGCTAAATGTTTGGAAGTGTCGCTTGTACGTATATTGAGATTGAAATAGTGAAATCTTTAGAAGACTGGGTGGGTTTTTTAAATTTCAACCTTTTTCTTTAGACCGCGTTTGGTTGAGATAAGATAAAAATAAAGATAATTTATTTGTAAGAACATGTGTGTCATTCGTTACATGGAGCTTTGGTAGAAAAAACATTGTCATAGTTTCAACATGTCTTGCCTTGCCAGGCGTACAATATAAAAATAAAATAATAATTACATTTGTGATACACAATACAGAAGACATTTGAATAATTTTCATGTCTATAAAATTCATTACTACTTACATTATTTTATTTAATTATTACATAGTTACTATTAAATTACATATAATATTCAACATTAACAATAATACAATACAATAAAATTTTAAATTTAAAAAGATAAAAAAAATAATTTATTGTCTTAAAATAAATTTAAAAAAAAATAAGTATATAAAATTCACAAACTATTGACACAAATAAAATCATTGACGTTATAATAACACTTGCCAATTAACAAGGATTTCAATCTATTCTTAAACATGTTTATATTGCATTCTTTTCTGGGGTTTGGGATTTTATTATAAAGTTTGGGGCCCATGCAAGCAAAAGATAGCCCATGCATAAGAAAAAATAGAAATGCCTCCCATACTAGTAAAGTTTAAATACATACATAATTATACATACATATAATCACGACTATTATCCCCGAAGGGTTAGTCAGAGACTGCAATGAGGACAGCAAAAGCAAGTCTACTACACCTACCATAGTCCAATTTTCACCAAATAGCGACTGCACATGTGCTCAGCGTGACAGGTGGTGAGCCCATCGCCGCTCTATGCTGTTTGATGTATGTGCAGTGTTTAGTCCGTTAGTCGCCTTTTACAACACCCAAGTGAAGAGAGGGGGAGGTAGTATTCTTTCACCGCTACTAAGGCTGTGCCGCTAAACGACACGGTTATGGCTTTATCTCCCCATGTATTGTTGACCATGTGGGAAGGTCAGTGTCCAATAGTGGGTTATCTACAGGGTGGAAAAAAAAGACTGTGGTTGGAGGAAAAGTAATAGAGAAAAGTAATATTGATGATGGCAAATGTTACTGAAAGGAAACATTCCTTAATTTTCAAAAGTAATTTAAAATTGCATTTTTTTTTAAATTACCTGTTTGAGCCGGGAATCGAACCGGTGAAATGTGAAATAATACATCCTGTATTTTATGATACTAACCGAAAGAGTCATTTATAAGGATCAATTTCTTTTAACCAACATAGGCAGTATCTTAAATTAAGAAAGACAAAGAAACATTTTTTTATTGTAAAGCTTACTTATACTAAAGAAAATAGTTCACTTAACTTATGAATTGCTCAAAATGACACCCACACCCACACTCTAGTCAGTAAGCTTTACAATAAAACAAAAATTCTTGGTCTCTCTTTAATAAAGATATAGTTGATTAAAATAAATTGATCCTTACGAATGACTCTTTCGTTTGGTATCATAAAATACAGGTGTTTTTTTTTACATGTCACCTGTTCAGTTCCCGGCTAATACAGGTGATTTTTCAAAAATCTTTAAAAGCAGTTTTAATAATTTTTGAAAATAAAGGAATGTTTCCTTTCAGTAAATTTTGCCATCATCAATATTAAGGGTACTTTTCCTCCAACCACGGTCTTTTTTTCCACCTTTTTGTATATGCTGATGAAGATCTTAAACATTCTATAGTTATATTGTACTAGCTACACCCGGCATGCATAGCAATCACGCATTTTTTTGGGCAAAGACCCTTGCGTGCGTTCCCAGAACACCCTACCAAAGTTTCATCACAAAATTTGCCACCCTTTTTCACCCTCCTAGAGGTTGGGTTTTCTAAAATCCTGAGATACATCATTCTTAATTTCTAACCAAATAGCTAAATACATATGGATTAAGCTTAAAAACAGACGGATTTTAATTCAAACTTATTACCCTTTTTTAAGGGTGAATATTCCAAAATTTGTTTTCTGTAGGTGAGAATAAAAAGAAGAAGCGTGGTGCAAAATTTTAAGGGGAAACACTACGTGGAAATAGCATGCAAAAATCTCATACAAAACACAGATCTAAAACAGAAAAACGACGATTCTTAGTCCCCTGTTTCCTCCTTCAGAACTGGACCAATTTTTATTATTTTTCTGCATCGGTTACAGAAAGATTTTCTATGTCTGTATGTTTGATTTTTTTTAAACCAGCCACTTAATGTTTCTGAAGACGCCTTAAAACGGAGTGATTTCGCAAAATTTTAAAGGATCCTGGTTGTTAAATAAATGACTTAATGCAAAAAATTAAACATGCAGTAGTCGTAGAAAATCTCTTTTTTTTAACCGATGCTGAAAAAAAATAAAAATTGGTCTAGTTCTGAGTGAGGAAACAGGGGACTACGAAACGTCATTTTTCTGTTTTAGATCCGCGTTTTGTATGAGAATTTAGCATGCCACTTCCACGTAGTGTTTCGTCTTAAGTGTCAAATCCTAGTAGGCTGGGCTGTACTGTTGATGTCAGTCAGTCAGTCATTAAATCTGTTTTTTTTTAAATATATTTAGAAAATATCTGGAAAGCTGTTGTCTCTTCCTACCGTTCGAAAAACAAGCCTGATGTATGTATATGTCGCAGTCATATGATAAAAACAGACATTAGGTCAATTCCCTAAGTGATTTGATCAAATCACGGAGGATGTTAAAATAACAACACGATTTTATCATTTCCCTAAACATATCTAGGGATTTGAACACCACTAGAACATAAATTGCCCTACTCATGTAGGTCACGTGATAGGTTAAAAATTTAAGACAATCGCGAAGTGCAGCGTAGCGATTGTGTTGAATTTCGTGGTTATTTTCTTTTTTAGACAATAGAAATACTAGCTGCCCTACTCCTGTAGGTCACATGTTTTTGGTCATCTCACGGAACCAGTTCTGGTATTTGTTCAAATCCCTAGATTTGTTTAGGGAAATGATAAAATCGTGTTGTTATTTTAACATCCTCGTGATTTGATCAAATCACTTAGGGAATTGACCAAATCTCTGTTTTTATCATATCCCTGCGACATATATATAGTGTATGTATACTATGTACATACATCTATCATCGTGATAGCCCAGTTCGATACAGTTCCCGGTTATTACGTAACGCAATTACGTTAAGGTCAACCCGGTCAATTAGAATTAACGCAGAGACCAACGACCGATCTAGTTGGAACAGTTTTAGGACAATGTACTGACATTCCTCTACTTGTCTTCGTCTTCTTGTATACTGATCAACAAAAAAATCCTACTAATAACTTCACAAACTTTATAACCGTATCGCGTAGCGGAGCGGTAAAAGAATACTACCACCCCTTTTCTTCCCTTAGTCGTAATAGGCGACTAGCGGACTAAAGACTGCACATACATCCAACAGCATAGAGCAGCTTGTAGGTTTTGTAGGTCAGAGGGGCTGAATTAAAATATAGAGTTATGACGAAAGAGAATTATATTATTTACTTTTACTAGGAAGCTAGTACGACTGACTCCGAGCACGGCAGAAACAAAAGAGAGGTTGCAAAAGAAGTGATTTGAATGGAGTGAAGCGTGAGAATGAACGAATGAGCTGGGATTGAGTAAACTTATGATTGAGGGTGTATGAATGAATTACTTTGGTTTTCTGTAGTCGTTTGACATTCTTTTAATTAGAATAAAATCAGTATTAATTATTGTTTTGTATGATTAATTTTTGTAAACCAAATGAAATAATAAATTCTACACAGCTATAGGCTCACCACTAGTCTCGCTAAGCACATGTGCAGTTCTAACTTGGTGAAACGTGGACTATGCAGTGGACTGCTTCTGCGGTCCCCATAGCCTAAGTCTCTGACTAACCCTTTGGGGATAATAGTCGCCAATCTATATATGTATGATGGTTTGAGGAACTGTCTAAAAAGCGTGATGACGTCATCAACGCGCTGCACTTTCTCCGATGTCACCAGGTACTCAATTCGTCTGCAAAGTATGCGGCTGTCGCTGTCGCTCCCGTATTGGCCTTACAAGCCACTTAAGAAAATGCCAAACCTCACAATTGGACGCTGTTTGAATCATCTTTTAGAGATGTAAGAAGCCTATGGTGGTGGTGATGTATGTCTATTTTTAGAGGCACCCTCGACCAAAAGTTAACGCAAAGCACCTCCAAAAGATGGAATAGTCTGCCAGCACACTTATTCCCTCCTACCTATGACATAGGGTCTTTCAAACGAGGCGTGAAGAAGCACTTTGTGGGCCGGCAGAGTGAGGATGACTGATGCTACGTCTCCTACGCTGCACCAGTTGTCCTCGCGCCTGGACCTCATTTCCACTTAATATCAGATGGAGTGGGGTCATTTGCCGGGCTTAGTATATAAAAAAAAAAATATGCAAGAAGTGACAGACATCCCTGCGCAAGTTAAACCAAACTCGAACATGGGACCAGCCTACGTTAGGACTCGCCGCCGAATTAGAACCCGTGGAATTCTTCATTCAGTATTCACATTAAATTGTAGCTGACCAAAAGCTACCACGTCACCGCCTTTGGCTTTAACTAAATTATTTAATCAGCAACATCCTAAAAATATCCTCAAAACATCCCACTGCTGACTACCCACGTAAGTAGAATTGTTAGTATGTAGCACCTGATGTTGAGTGAAAATAGAGTCCAGGCGCGAAGACAACTGGTGCAGCGTCAGACGCACGTACGACGCAGCATCAGTCACCCTCACCATACTGGGTCACAATGTGCCTTGAAGGACCCCATCTCATAGGAAGGAGGGAAAACGTAAGTGCTGGTAGACTCTTCTATGTTTTGAAGGTGACACAAAGAAACGAGTCACCGAATTTCTTTGTGCGTGATGGAATATTGGAGACTGTAAATCGGTAACTCCGGAAAGCAGCACGCGTACACACATGAAAGAAGAGAGAAGGAGGAATATGTAGTTATATTCTGTGTTATACAGTAGGTGTCACTTTTATTTAAGTTTTTCACAATGTACAAAGTATTTATTGTCTATTCTTTTCTAGCAGCATGTAACAAATTAGTTTTAAGTCGAACCAACACCTCACTCCTATGACCACGGACCCTGCAAAGCTTTTCTTTCTCTTGCTAATAACTCTACTTAACGGACCGCAAAAAAAAATGCTTCGCCCAACCCGCCACCACTCGGCAAATTAGATTCACCTCCAGGAAACGCCATGGAAGTAAACCGTAGCAGGGCAACACCTAACTACAGTTTGATGGTGTGACTGGCAACACCGATCGCTGACTGGCAACTAGGAAGGAAGGCATTTACGTACATTTCCCGCGGACTGCCTTTGATTGATGGCCACGAATATTCTAAGCGATGTTTGTTGGGTAGGGTGACCAAATGGGAGGGTAGTTACGTAATAATTATAAACTTACTAGCGCCAGCCCGCGACTTCGTACGCGTGGACTGCGTAAATTCCAAAAAAATATTTCATACACGAACCTTGTCCTGAAGAATACAAACCTAACAAAAAAGAATTAGCCGAATAGGTGCAGGCGTTCTGAAGTGATGCGCGAACTAACATTCGTAGCAACTCATTTTCATTAATAGATTTTAATGAATGGAATCAGGCGTTACTTCGCGAAAGTCCATGACATACAAAAATGTATTAAAAATATTATGTAGTGTTACCATATCTGCATTTTTGCGGGCGGGAGCGCGGTGCTTGCATGCAGCATCTAAGCTTGATAGACTAGTGAGTTAGCGGAATTAATACTACATTTGTTTTTTGCATTTTTGTAACTTATTTTAACCCTTTTTCGACTTAATATGAAATGCTAACACAATCATGGAGAGAGGTTAAGTCGTACAACTCATTACGCTGGTACAATAAACGACAAAAGTAAACAAACGAGAAATCTGTGCTTCTTTTTATACGTTGCACGGCACTTCTGCTGTGTTACGTACAAAAATCGCCTACGCCTACGTAAATACGCCTAATGGTAAGTGGAAATGAAGTCCAAGCGCGAAGATAACTGGCGCAGCATTAACAAGACGAAGCATCACTCATCAGTCGTCCTCACCCTGCCGGCCCACAGAGTTCCTCTTCACGCCTCGTTTGAAGGACCAACATATAGGCTGTACTTTTAATATTTACTAAAATGGTTGTCACCCTACACGTACATCAAGCAAGTTTCGTCAGTTTGCGAAAAATCCTAGAGTTACACATTTATTTAGGAACCTATTTCGTTAGTAGTACCGGTTTCGGGTGGCCAATATCATTAACAGCCCTTACCCCAAGCGGTCGCATGAGACCGCACCTACAAAAACACACTTGACTTTGTACCGCGTTTTCATAGACTTACAGACTATTTTAGTATGAACAAGTTTGATTATTTTGGTTCTGTGGTTCATCTTATGTATTGCTATCGCAAAATATCGCATAGTCTATGCTCGATTCTGTCAAATTTGACGTTGACAGTTGCGCCAAAAAAAGTGTCAAAAAATCCAAGACTGAGGGGTTAAATGTTACACACAAACACGCATTGGGCCAGCGTGGTGGGTTATGGCCAAAACTCTGCTGTGCTGAGTTGTTGTCCGTGTAGGAAAAAGACAAAAACTATAAGAGTTAGAAAATCTGTTCTTAGGAACCACGGCGTCGATTTTAGATTGATTTTGTTTTGTCAAATCTCATACGTAACCGGGGCTCGAACCCGCGGTCTCTATCTCTGTAAACAATGTTATAAATTCTGCAAGTTTATTCTATTACATATTATATTTATGGTATGAAAAATAAGTCATAACGATTATTAATGAAATATTGTTAAAATAATTATAATATAAATCCCAAAAATAAGATAATTATTTTCTTAGGGTAAAAATGTTCAAAATGGTAGCCATTTTACTGGTTGCACGGTAAGTACCTAATCAATTCAAACTCAACTCAAAATTTCTTTATTCAATAAACTTAAAATACCTAAGTATTTTGAACCGTCTAAATTTATTTGGATGGACGGGCAAACACCCATTCAAGAAGTCTTTTTAGTGTGGAGAAGAACGAGTGCAAGAAACTCCACAGATATATAGTAATAGGCATAGAAGTAAGTAACGACATTTACAAAACAATATGTCGTTACCAAATTATACAATATACAAATTACTAATATGTTATTATGCTCGTACATGCACTATGCCCATACATATTTGTCATTTACATAATCTTCCACTTTATAATAACATTTACTCATGAGGGTTTTTTTAACATGGGCTTTAAATGTATGTAAAGGCATTTCAGTAATATTTAGTGGAAGTTTGTTATAAAACGTTACACATTTACCCAAGAAAGAGCCACCTGTTTCAGGAAGTCTAAAGCTAGGGACGGCAAGCTTATTTTTCCTACGAGTGTTTAAGTTATGAAGATCACAATTTTTAACAAAATATGTCTTTTCATACTTCTTGACATACTTACATAAGGTTTTCAAAATTAAATTGTGATGCAATAGTTTATATTTCGTTTTTTGTCGAATCGAATGTCGTATTCGTTATTATAGTTGACCCTGTGAGCATAAAGATCAAATTTTGCTTAGAAATATTGAGTAGGTAGACCTTGGACAGAAATGATCATTTTGAAAATGGCTATATATAGCCCTGTGAGCATAAAGATCAAATTTTGCTTAGAAATATTGAGTAGGTAGACCTTGGACAGAAATGATCATTTTGAAAATGGCTATACCATTATTAAACCCAAAAAAAATTATCAAATATTTGGAATTTCTTTAAATTATTTAAAACAAGATTCCATTAAAATGTGATCTTTATGACTTATTATTCACACCATCAACAATAACAACAAATGACTTGCAGAAGTTATAACATTGTTTACAGAGATAGAAACCGCGGCTCTCGGTTACGTATGAGATTTAACAAAAAAAATGAATGCAGTTTTTATTAAATCTAAAATCGACGCTATGGTTCCTAAGAACAGATTTCCCTATTTCTTATAGTTTTTGATTTCTCCCTACTGAACCATTTGTATTGATCAGCTGTGTAAGTTTCTTGGCGGATTCAATCAAAACGTATATCCGCTTATCTGACCGGATTAATAGATTTCTACAACCAACGCAACTGCAATAATTCTTTATTAGAACAATTAAAAGGACCAGTAGCCTTTCTGTCTGTTTGTTTATTGAATTAGTGGTCGACATTAGCCAATAAATATTTTATCTGTCCGTCTATCCGTTGAATAAACTCGATTCTAACCGCGTGACTGTACTGAGACAATGGGAATGCAACTAGATAAAATCACAGTTGATTTATTTATTTAAGTAAGTCATTATTTTGTTTTACTAACGTTGCATTGGTTTGCTAACCAATGGCGGTTTGCGATGCGACGCGCGATTTCTATGTTCATTGCGTTATTTGCCTTTGCTTACGACTATACTAAACTTACGATATAGTCAATGTATTTGCGTCCCTAGCCTGGCTTCTGCTACCCTCGTCATTTTTTGTCCTCGGTCCTGTGGGGGTGGACCGGTGTCGCGTCGTGTCGCGTAGGCAGGCTGGATCGGAAGTGAATATGGCCGGCGCGACGCGACGCGATGTTGGTTTGCCCCCGTAGGATCGGGGGTGGGGAGTGGTGGGGGTGGTGGGGGTTGGGTTGGGGACGTGGCGTCGGTGCGGGTCTGGTTCGATTGATGGTGATGTGAGTGTGGTTGAGTGTGATTGATCTAAATCTACCACTTATTTATTATTATTATTATTTTTTATCGAGTGATGTTATTGGATTTTGTAACTGAATGAGACTTTGAATAGATAGGATCCTTAACTAATACATAGTTTTTTTTTTTTCCAGAATTTAAACCATTATTTTCTATGTCTCAGATGGTTTGAAAAAACTTAAAGCGCGATCTATCTAGCCTTGAGAGGAAACACTGCGTCGGCGTGGCGTTCGGGATTCTCATGCGGGGCGCGGGGGAGCGGCGTTTCGTGGTCCCCTGTTTCCTCCTTCAGAGGTGGACCAATTTTTATTTAAGCGTCGGTTGGGGGAGGAGGTTTTCTGTGTCTGTGTGTTTGATTTTTTTTTTTTTTTATAAACGAGTTACCTAATGTTTCTGAAGACGCCTTAAAACGAAGTGATTTCGCTTAATTTTGAAGGCTCCTGGTTATTAAATAAATGACTTAATGCAAAGGAATCAAGCATACGGACGTGAAGGGTCTCTTTCTTTAACCGTTGCTGAAGGGGTGGTGGGGGTTGGTCCGGTTTTGGAAGGGGGCTGCGGGGCGTCGTTTTTCTGTGTTTGGTGTGGGAGTTTTGTGTGCCGCGTCGGCGTGGTGTTTCCTCTTAACTCGTAATCCCTACGCGCGCGCGTAAACCCTGCGCTCCTGACGGACGTCAAATCGATATCGAGTCGGCTGTGCTTATCGGAATATGAACGCTCGGGTCACGAGATAGGTTTCAGTTTCGCGTGGGAGTCGTTGGAGGGTGAACCTTCTGTACGGTAGTAGTATTAGTTATTCTGTGCTTGTACCAAGACGAATAACGAAACAATTTTAAAACACACAAGTTTATGCTTATTAATTTTTGACGTTTTTTTATGCTTAAGTTTTTATAAAAAAAGATATTTGAATGATTAAAAATGTCAACCTTATTGGTTAGGTACTAATGTTTTCCAAAACTCATTTCAGCCGCTACTTTATTTTACTTCAATAACTCCAATTTATATTACTTACCACAGTATCAATACGATAATTGGAAATCATATTACACAATTCTATGACCACGGCTTATATTTCGGTTCGACGCGATTCTGTTTCGGCGTGCAGTGGTACTGGGGGTAGCAATGCGCATTTGTCTGGCACAGACTATAATAGCTCGTTAGATTAGTTATTAAGTCTTAACTATAAGTTAGTTAACTGTTTTTTTATTATTATTAGTATTGACGTCAATAAGTGCCTGTAAAGGTTTACATTGAATAAATAATTTGACTTGACTTTGACTTTGATTTACATATGAAGGGCAGAATAAAAGAGTACCTGCGTCGTCTGACTAAGCGGTTGTCTTTAATCCAAGCAATGCTATCAGTTATTATTGCATCTCTACACAGCCATTTTGAATTTGAACTTGCTGACATTAGAGAATAAATTCGTGTGGAATTCTTTCGACAGTATAGTAAATCAAAGTTAATTCCGATTATTTGTTTTATTAGTATTCTCAACACTGTCCTAACTTCTCGGTGTACAGATACGAAAAGACGCGAGGAATTTGGAGCATTGCAGTGTATCCACGTTACTAATGTAAACTAGTTAAAGTGTTGCCAGGGCAATAAATATAACGGATGGTAGTTCTCAAAGGCACTAACGCCAAGAGAAGGCTATGATAACAAGATTTATGGCGCTATTGTTTTATCTTTGCCGACAAAATGTGTCAGATTGCTTCTGGAGATACAAATATTAATACTGAATAACAACTAAATAAAAAAAAATTGGGTACAAATTATTATTCGGAAAAGTTCTGAAAAAAGCGTAAGTAAGTAAAAAGTTTTGATTGACAGATCAGATCTGTGCACTATCAATAAATTAGGTTTTTCGTGGTATACCTAACTATGAAACAAAAATAGATTTCAGTTAAACAATAAACGCCATTAGACACTGAAAATTCCGATGAAAGCGAGACACAGTACAAAAATAAGCTTGTTATATCTACACGTCATATAAAATTCTATTGAAGTTACGTTGAAAGATCATACGATACCATACCGGCCTTCATAAACAAACCGCCCTTTGTGTGAACTACGTAAGTGCATCGGTAGTTTTCCTTCTCCCGTCTCCTTCTATTTTAGAGCAGGTGTATATTTCTGTCCCTTTCATTCCGCCCTACGTAAAAGATATCTGCACCGCGTCTGACGTCAGAGGTCTTGAAGGATTGTATGTGACTATACCGTTTTACACTAATGGATAGAAGAAGCTCGATCTTGCCAGCTATGAGGAAACACTACGTCGACGTGGCATGCAAAATTCTCATACAAAACACAGAAAAACGACGTTTCGTAGTACCCTGTTTCCTCCTTCAGAACTGGACCTTTTATTACTTTTTCAGCATTGGTTCAAGAAAGAGATTTTCTATGTCTGTATGTTTGATTTTTTTTACATTTAGTCATTTATTTAATAATCAGGAGCCTTCAAAATTTAGCGAAATCACTCCGTTTAAGGCGTCTTCTCAAACATTAAAGCTGGCTTAAAGAAAAAATCAAAAATACAGACATAGAAAATATTTTTCTTTAACCGATGCTGAAAAAGTAATAAAAATTGGTCCAGTTCTGAAGGAGGAAACAGGGGACTAAGAAACGTCGTTTTTCTGTGTTTTGTATGAGAATTTTGCATGCCACGTCGACGTAGTATTTCCTTCTAAGTAACTTTCGCAATGAGGCTCTGGATGGGTGACTAAATTAAAACTATCGCGAGCTCCTACTTCGGAAGGCGTTCGTTGGTCCCGGTTGTTGTCGTAAGATGGAAGTCGTTATAACCCGCCAACCCGCATTGGGCCAGCGTGGTGGGTTATGGCTTAATCTCCCCATTGGCCGGTGCCCCGCAGTGGGACTATATACATACAATTATAATCACGACTATTACCCCCGAAGGGTCAGTCAGAGACTAGGCAATAAGGACAGCTAAAGCAGGCCTCTACCATAGTCCTCTTTTCACTAAATAGCGACATATTATGCTCAGCGTGACAGGTGGTGAGCCCATCGCCGCTCTATGCTGTTGGATGTATGTGCAGTCTTTAGTCCGTTAGTAGCCTTTTACGACACCCAATTGAAGAGAGAGGATGGTAGTCTTTCACCGCTCCGCGATACGGTTTTAGGAAATAAAGTCACTAAAAGCGGGTGCATAATAACATAACGATATTCTGAACCAACTTCAGACGCAGCAATAAGGTTGAGTGACCTAGCCACTAGATGGCAACAATGACCCTTGTATATTTGAGTAATAAGATATTGGTCATTGTGGGATTGGCTTATTTTTAAGAATCAAAAATCCCGAATCAAATAAAAGAGAGAAAAAGAGAAAAAAAACATAACGATATTATTATCTGGATCAACCGTGTCTGGTAGCGGTGAAAGAATACTCCACCCCCTCTCTTCCTTTGGGTGTCGTAAAAAGCCAACTAACGGACTTAAGACTGAACTTACATCCAAGAGCATAGAGCGGCGATAGGTTTACCACCACCTGTCACGCTACGCACATTTGCAGTCGCTATTTGGTGGAAAGTGAACTATGGCAGAGGACTGCTTTTGCGGTCCTCATTGCCTAGTCTCTGACTAACCCTTCGGGGATAATAGTCTTGATTATATGTATGTGTATATCTGGGTTAAATGAAATATGATTATATTCCGGGAGAGCTGCCACGGCGCGCTCCCGCGGTAATTGGCGTATAACAATGTTTCGAATGCAATTCCGCTCGTGAGCCGTTATTTTTACGCGGCACAGGACTGGCTTTAGGGGTGCAGTATTGTTTAATACATACATACAGTAAAGAAAGTTCCCGGTCGACCTCTTTTCGGTGATACTTATTTGCTTGCACACTATCTACGCGCATGCTACTGTACGTAAGTACGTTCGGAACGTACGTCTTATTTTATTTTTATGTCGTTGTGTAGTTTTACGAGGGCGGGTTGATAAGTCCATGACTTTGGCAAGAAGAAACAATCTTTTTACATATATATTTTTTTATTTTTCTACATAATCTCCTTTCAACTCTACGCACTTAGTCCAGCAACGTTCCAACCTCTTCAACCCATCAAAAAATATTTTTTGTCAAACCCTGAAAAATAGGCCTCAGTTTCGGCTACCACCTCTTCGTTTGACGAAAATCTTTGCCCGCCAAGCCATTTCTTCATGTTTGGGAAGAGGAAAAAGTCATAGGGGGCTAAATCTGGCGAATACGGAGGGTGTGACAATAATACGTATCCTAATTCGACAATTTTTGATGTCGCGATTGCAGACGAGTTTGCCGGTGCATTATCCTAATGAAATAGATTTTTTTTCTTTGCTAGATGCGGTCGTTTCTTGATCAACTTTTTTTTGAATCTATCTAACAATGCAGCATAGTAAGCTCTGGTTATTGTCTTGCTTTTATCCAAAAAATCGATGTAAATAACCCCTCGGCTGTCCCAAAAGACTGTGGCCATCACTTTACCAGCCGAGCAAACAGTTTTTGCCTTCTTTGGGGTACATTCCCCGGTAGAAGTCTATTGCTTTGACTGTTGCTTAGTCTCTGGTGTATAATGATGGACCCACGTTTCGTCAACTATTATGTATCGACGCATAAACTCACTCGGATTGCGATTTTACACGGCTAGGCATTACTCAGAAGCTGTTACACGATTTCGTTTCTGGTCGACTGTTAGTAAACGCGGCACCCATCTTGCAGAAAGCTTTTTCATGCTCAGAATATCATGCATAATATAAAAAACTCGTTCAGTCGAGATGTGCACAGCATCACTTATTTCGCGTATCTTCACTCGACGGTCTGCCAAAACAATATCATGTATTTTATTAACCATACCCTCCGTAGTGAGCTCAATCGGTCTTCCTGGGCGCTCCGCGTCATTAGTGGTAGTACGTCCACAACGAAATTCAGTGAACCACTTATGTACCATCCCATGAGAAGGCGCAGAATCACCATAATACTATTTCAATTTGTCTTTGGTCTGCTTAATAGTTTTACCACGTAAATATTAGTGTTTAATTAGCACTCGAAACTCGCTTTTCTCCATTTTCAAAGAATACTTAGAAATCGCCTAACTTTTTTGTTTCTTAGAAGCTTGTTTTCGCGTCAAATTTGAAAAAAGAACGGCATGCGCTTCTTAGTTAGTTTCCAAATATAAAAAAAAAAAGTTTTTATTCAACCTTTATAGTCATTGAGTTGCCAAACTGCCCTCGTATGTTGTTTATGTTTTTATTATTGTTATGGATAGTGCCCTTCAATGACAGAGAGGGCATTTTTTAATTCTAATTGACGCTGTAAAAGAAAGGGAGAAAAGAAATGCCCTTGCTCTTTCACCGCAACGCGACACGGTTATGTGGCCAAGAATACTGACCCTTTTATAAACAAAATGTGCTGGATACGTCCCTGTCATGTTAGTAAGTTAATTTTAGGCTTGGCTTTTTGTAGTTTCCGTGCAATCTAATTAATTAGTAATTGTTTTGGATGAGTACGTTAAGCTGGGCTCGCTCTTTGGGAATGCTCTTGACAACTTACGAGTTACTGCAGGTCGGTAATTCTGTTTGTACACTCGTAGGAGTATAATTATAATGTTTTTATATTTTTATCTACCAACTCTTCTCTTCCATTTGGTGTCGTAAAACGCGACTAACGGACTAAATACTGCACATACACCCAACAACATAGAGCGGCGATAGACTCACCACCTATCACGCTTAGCATATGTGCAGTTGCAATTTGAAGACAAGTAAAATTTGAATTTAAAATTTAAAACTTGATATAAAAGAATGTTATTCGGAAAAGAGGTCACAAAACCATCAAGGCTTTAGCTGCCTTGTTACAGGACTGCTTCAAAAGTCCTCATTGTACCTATATACGTATGTACGAGTAAACATTAAGAATAAGATTAAGCTTAAGATTTGGTTGGTAGCAGGAGCTTGTTTTAAGGGGAGCCCAACCAACAGTTAACATTCCTCCCCTCCCCTCCACTCCCCTTCACCACACAGGTTTGGTGGCAGATTCCGTCACAGTCCAGGCCATTTGTATGTGGAACGCTCTTCCCGAAGAAATTAGATGGGCTCCGAGTAAATTTGCTTTCAAGAAAATTATTTATAATAATATGCTTCTTTAATAGTAATCACGTCATCAGTCATCATCACCCACGTAGGAGTGTCTCATCATCTTTTCCTCTATTATATCTAAGTATGTTTAAGTAGTTTATCTTAATTGTTTAATGATATTTATTGTATATTTATGCCTAAGTAAGTAACTACTTAAGTAATTAATTGATTGTGTATTTTATTCCTTATTTCATACTATTATTTGTATTGCACCGCCATCAACTCTTTCTGCGTAGCCCTAAGGTTGACTAGTAGAGAATGCCTTTAGGCCTTAGATTAAAACAAAAAGGGAAGATACGGCATGCTCCTACTTGTAGTCATTCAAAATATAATCCTACTCAACTACATAAGCATACACTCACACACGCACACCTATAAAGTGTAATCGAGCGAGCGAGACAAAGCGGTAAGTTTCAACGTCAGCGCGAGGGAGTCGGCGAGTAGCGCGTTGACGTCTCGGTCGCTTCGCAACAGACGAGTACGTACGACCGATTCCGAGGCCGCTGCGGAGTAGCGTCTTTCTCTTTTTCACACAGTAGAATATCCGCAATAGTGCGATGTAGCCTGTTCGCTCGGCAAATTGTGACTGAAGTGAAATTGTGCCTTTAGGCCTAATTTTGGCGGCTCACTCACGAGACGCTAATGCCGTATCTTCCCTTTTTGTTTTAATCTAAGCTTTAGGCATTAAGTCCGCCTTATATCATTTTTATTTTGTGTTATAAAATAAATAAATAAATAATTCTCGCTTCCATTATTCAATCAATTGTGTTAACAACTATATCTCAAATAAAATACCGAACACATTCCAATTAACAACTGCATAATAAAATGAAGTTCTTAAAGAAAGCACAACGCGTGCTCTCATTCATTCATGTAAAAGCCAAACCGTGAAACGTATTAATAAATCCAATTTTATCACAAAACAATGGGGCGACCAATTGGTCGACAACAATAGAGACTGACACATCAACCGACTTTGCTGCATTAAAGTAAATTCAACCCTATCTCTTTCGCACTTAGTCACTTTTAAGCCAGCAAAGCAGTGCTTGATGATATTCAAAATGCCATCAAACGGAAGTGGATCTTAAAAGGTATAAGTTAAGGGTTGTAACAGCTTGAAAGCAGTTTTATCTATAGTGAAGCGTTATCGGTATGTCCGTGCAATCATCAGGCACGCAATCACAACTCGAAAACTTTGACGAATTAATATTCGTCAGAATTGTCGGCGCCTTGATTAGTGCCGCCTGCGACTGGGGTGGCCAATAGTGGCCATCTTGGAAATCCGATTGTTCATTTTGTTGCATTGTACCTTAATTTTATTAATTTGAAAAACATTTGTTTACAGTCAAACGTATTAGACCCATCGTTCTATAAACCGTGCCTGTATAACTGTATATTTTAATATATTTATTTATATTGTTTTCTGAGGTTTATGCGAGCACTACACATTGAAATGAAACACTTTTCCCTTAGTAGTCTCCCTGTGACCACAGAGTACTTTTTTATAATACTTCCTGTGACCACGGATACCAAGGGTTCGAAACATCAGGATAATATAAAAAACTATATAAACAGTAAATTAAACTCGAGTTAATCCGTAAATAAGTGTTTTATTTCATTATTTATTTATGTTTGTAATATTTTTTTTTAATACTTTGATTAAATTAAACTAAATTGAATTTGTTTACGCTCACACCAATTATCTAGACCAAGATAAGTATTCTTTTGAAACTCCTTAATATGGTAAGATAACGGATAAATATACATTAACATAGAAAAAATACCTAGACCCGAAAAACAGATTTTTCTAAATTGACCAGACCAGGAATTGAACCCGGGACCTCAGAGATGGCGCAACGCCATACCCGGCGTGCTAACCACTCAACCACGGAAGTCGCCTGATTAGTTTGATTATAATATAAAGAGGATACGGCATACTTTAGTAGCATGAATCAAAAAATAGTCCTCCTCAACTATACATGGTGTTTAGTAATAGGTATATTATTCCGCTACTAAGCCATCCTACTAAGTGCAAAGAACAAGTACTTGTATGGGAACAACCCGAATTAGCGAAAACAGCTGTTCCATACAAAACTGCAAATACTTTTCGACTTAATGTATGGAACAGCTGATTTTGTTGCACTGGCAACTTTTTCAAAGGTGTCCCACTCTTCCATGGCGTGTGGCTACCGCGTCACTTCCGCCGGATTGGTGCGTGCCTCGATCGCTTAGAACTAACATCACAGTGCGGGCCGGTGATCACCTTTAAGGCGGTAGGGCTGGTTTGCAATTCATATTTTTTAATATTATCATCATCGCATTATACGTTCTAGAGAAATAGGGACAGAGAAACATTTTTGTTAAAATAATAACAAACGTGAAACTACAATTGTCAATCAGGAATGCTGGATACAAGTCTTCGCCTACCTGGGCAACAGCACAAGGACTAACAGGGAATACTAATAATTGTAAGAGTAACGTATAAACTTTTAGACTAAATAAATAATTGAATGTAGGTAGTAGTTAAAAGGTAGGAGTTTTACAAATAAGACGTGTATCATTTCAATAAATTGTTTGCGTAATCCTTAGAAAACAATATATTGTGTAATAAATTGGTAAAATAGTTATAAAATTGGGACACAGAAAAACGAACGATAATAAACGAGTAAATAACAATTTATCAGTTAACATACTAAGTATAAAGGTTGTCACTAGCCTAGGGTTTAGCGTAATAGGCGGTTTTATCACAACAAAGAAGTATTTACACGTTAACATCGTCAAATACTTACTTACATAATACCATGTTCTGACAGAATCAATTCCATGGACATCCTTCCTACTAATATTATAAATGCGAAAGTTTGTAATTATGGATGGATGTTTGTTACTCTTTCATGTAAAAACTACTAAATGGATTTTTGGATTTGGATGAAAATCGGTATACAGATAGTGTTTATTACCTGCATTAACACATAGGATACTTTTTATTCCAATATTACCACGGGAACGGGAACCACGTAGGTGATACCGCGAGCGGCCGCTAGTATATTATAATAATATTAAGAGCATATATTAAGTCCTTGATCAATTCACATTGTTACTTGCTATCTTTTTTCTTCGTTCTCGTCACTGGACATATTTTGAGCTTTTACGTATTAAAGCACAAACTGATAAATAACCCTAAAATGTGTGTGTAGTTTGGTTCGCCAATTTGACAACCCTGCGGTATTTCGAACAGATGTTTACTAAATTACAATCTGCCGTTTTAAGGCACCTTTATCAATTAATTGTACACTTTCGCTCAAAAGAAATGTAAAGTGTAACAGTATTTTTATAATGATTTGTTTCTTTGCTTATGTATAATATCCAATTACTTAATTAATTTTTTTGCTTGGTTTTTGTCAAATCAGAATGGATGACAACCTTTTATTCCAAGCACTTATTGTGTTGCATTGCTATGTTCCGATTCAAAGATCTAATAACTTTACTGGGCATAATAACCCGCAGTGGGACATTTAAGGCTGTTGATTGTTAGGCGGTTAGACTGATTCATTTAGAATTAAAAAAAAGAATAAAACGATTTTAAAAAGAAGCAGATTTGACTTTTAAAATATGACCGATTGAATCATGGCGGAAAATGGAAGAATTCTGTTTGGCGGACTAAGTGATTATACTTGTTGGAGAAAGGACTGACTTCACTGAGAAACTGTACCTATGCTGTATATCGATAATACATTGTAATGTACCTGGAGTAAGGAGTTTTATTACATGATAATGATGATAATAAATCCTGAAAATGACA
Source organism: Scoparia ambigualis (assembly GCA_963921215.1). Lineage (NCBI taxonomy): Eukaryota > Metazoa > Arthropoda > Insecta > Lepidoptera > Crambidae > Scoparia > Scoparia ambigualis. The sequence goes on along the minus strand of OY992528.1, from coordinate 16,457,541 downwards.
AACACAACAAAAAAGAATGAACCAAATCGGTGCAGCCGTTCTGAAGTGATGCACGACAAACATTCGTAGCAATTGATTTATATTTATGTAGACTTCACTGAAAGGCCCTAAGATGTTAGAACACATATAAGGGCCCTTTCAGAGTCACGCTGACCGCACGCGCGGGTGAAGCGACGCGGGCCACGAGCTATAAAACGGTAAGCGTCGGCGTCGCCCGCGCGGGCTCTGATGAGCTGACCGCTGACTCTGAAAGGGGCCTAAGAGTAAAAGGGATCGGCAATTCGACGAACTTGCTAGCAAACATACCAACTTTTTCGAGCAACAAACGATTCATCTTATCAATCAGTAGTAGTAGTATTTTATATTTTTGGTAGGTAGACCTGTCCTGACCTGCGGATCTATCGGCTAAAAAATATGGATATGGACATGGGCTTCATTTGACATTTAAAGCCCATATTTTGTCCTTATATGGGCATATTATGGGCTTCAAATGTCAAATGAAGTCCACATTCATATTTTTTAGCTGATAGGGTAGCAGACCTGACTACTAGAGTTGTGATTTTTTTAATGACTCTTTTAACATACTTATAATCACGACTATTATCCCCGAAGGGTTAGTCAGAGACTAGGCAATGAGGACAGCAAAAGAAGTCCTCTTTTTTTTTACTAGGTATGGGTTTGCTCTTGATCCCAATCAAGCCCAGGGGCTAAGACAGGATCTAGGATGGTGCGAGCTTACCCAGAAGGTGCCTATTTACTCTTGCTTTGAAGATGTACGGGTTATATGTACTCGGAAACACAGACGCAGGGAGGAAGTTCCACTCCTTTGCTGTACGCAGTATAAAAGATGTTGAGTAACGCTTTGTGCGACATTTAGGAATATCCACCAAGAAAGGGTGGTAGCCCGCAGTGCGCCTGACCGCACGCGCGGGTGAAGCGACGCGGGCCACGAGCTATAAAACGGTAAGCGTCGGCGTCGCCCGCGCGGGCTCTGATGAGCTGACCGCTGACTCTGAAAGGGGCCTAAGAGTAAAAGGGATCGGCAATTCGACGAACTTGCTAGCAAACATACCAACTTTTTCGAGCAACAAACGATTCATCTTATCAATCAGTAAGCTATGATTTTATGTATCATATAATAGAGAAGCGCCAACACTGGAATAACAAAATGGTAAACAAAATTCAATTGAAGTCGTCAAACAATTCATTAGCGCCATGGGCGGCTTGTGTTTCTTTACACGTCGACAAATCGTGGTTAACGTTGACAGCTGTCATCGGCGTGTCAACGTCACTTCTTGGCGGGAATGCGCAGCCAATCAGAGGCGACGAATGAACTGTCGTCGATCAGTTGTTGAACGTGTGCACCGCCATATTGTGGCGGTACCGCATAACACTGCGCTCATTGCGTGGGTATGAAAGACCGGAGTTCCATGAAATAAATATTTACGTTTAGATGGGGTGTTTGTTTAAATGCCAGATTACACACAGGTTTATGATAGTTTACATTATGTAGAATGGTTAATCATGCAATAAAAAAGCAATGGAGAGATTAACTATTGGTAAAGTATATTAACCAACTTTGACAACCATACATTGTCAACTGTTGTCTTTCCATATTATTAATAATAATACATCTGGAGGTTGAGATAACCTATCGTGCTACACTGGTATATAATGTTGTTAGAATAAAATAATGTTCCTAGACATCTTTTCCTGTTTTATTTATGATACAGCGAACTAATAGAAGCGATGCCCGTAGAGACTCTCTTGGGTTTTCGCTCATATTCTGGTTAGATGGAAAATGTATCAGAGAAAAATCTACAAGATGACGTAAGTACGCAGCGGCTACGTGGCCACTAGGCTTGGTATAGTCACAATATAAAAGATATACCGTGGTATAGTAGAACTTTCATCAAGCAAGTAATACTTTTGCTAAAAGTATAAATTTAAACAAAAAGAACGTTGTTCCCATCATATTCGCTTTACTGAATTTTGTTACCATGGTAACAAACGCGGTCCAGAAAATTCAGTAAAGCGAATATGATATTAAAATTGACAATTATGATTAAACGTGTCTTAAAAGTCAACGTTATTGACTCTGATGTCACCTGTTAATTTTAATAAAGTCACAAAATATTTTAACACGCTACGAAATTTTCACGGGTCTTAAGTACCGAAAATTTTAATTTACCTTTCCGAAACCTGACTAGAGGGTTCCACCGAAAATTATATTTCGTCTTCGCACCTCTACCGGCTCGGCAATACGGTCTACTATCGCTCGCGGCACGATGGTGAGTGTAATTTTAGTTGTCCCTTGTTTAATTACTACTAATGACTGGTCGTTGTATAACGTCGTCGCATCTTTTTGTGTCGTCGAGTGATGGATGGTCGACTTTTGTAGTTTTCGGACCTTTTTTGTCGTTCGTCTAAATATAGTGATGCGCTTTTGTTTCACCTGGCGATGTCGATTTGCTATGTAGTTTTTTGATTTATATAATTAGTTACAGTTTTATTAGACTGATGGTTGCACGTGTGAAGTAAGGGGCATTACCAATGACCTGGCATTACAATAAACTTAAACATAACCTTTTTTTATCTGTGTAAAGGAGGCAAACAAACACCAGCCCCCTTACTCTTGAAACCGATCGCTATTGGATCGGATTGGTATTGTGATTTTTCGTACTCCTAAGTTACGACACCAGAGCTAATATGAATTCATATTGCGTAGATATTTAGTGAAAAAAATACAAAACTCAATGCCATAACACCCAATATGAATCCGAATTAGCGCTGGTGTCGTAACATAAAAATGAGAAAATTCCCAATACCAATCCGATACAATAGCGATCGGTTTCAAGAGTAAGGGGGCTGATGGGAAGCAATCACCGCCGCCCATGGACACTCGCAAAACCAGAGGAGTCGTAGATGCGTTTGCCGGCCATAAGGAAGCATTCGGTCCTTTGAGGAAAGAGTAGGAATTGTGGTGGGGAGAGATGTACACATGTACATTCGCTCACCGGACGAAACACAACAGCAACGAGTGGCATTGTTTCACGACGATGTTCCATGAGAGGGTGGTATTACGCCGGGCGAGCCAGCTCAATTCGTGCTGCAACGCAGCGTGGCTCTACCACTTGGACTGTTTCGTCAAGTCAACTTTATGCTTTAGTTACAAAGATAAATACTGATTAGAGAAATTTTATATTTTTGGTAGGTAGACCTGTCCTGACCTGCGGATCTATCGGCTAAAAAATATGGATATGGACATGGGCTTCATTTGACATTTAAAGCCCATATTTTGTCCTTATATGGGCATATTATGGGCTTCAAATGTCAAATGAAGTCCACATTCATATTTTTTAGCTGATAGGGTAGCAGACCTGACTACTAGAGTTGTGATTTTTTTAATGACTCTTTTAACATACTTATAATCACGACTATTATCCCCGAAGGGTTAGTCAGAGACTAGGCAATGAGGACAGCAAAAGAAGTCCTCTTTTTTTTTTACTAGGTATGGGTTTGCTCTTGATCCCAATCAAGCCCAGGGGCTAAGACAGGATCTAGGATGGTGCGAGCTTACCCAGAAGGTGCCTATTTACTCTTGCTTTGAAGATGTACGGGTTATATGTACTCGGAAACACAGACGCAGGGAGGAAGTTCCACTCCTTTGCTGTACGCAGTATAAAAGATGTTGAGTAACGCTTTGTGCGACATTTAGGAATATCCACCAAGAAAGGGTGGTAGCCCGCAGTGCGCCTGGATGTCCGATGGAAGAAGGGGGATGGCGGTATGAGCTCATGCAGCTCCAGAGCACACTCTCCGAAGTACAGTCTGTAAAAGACCGACAGACAGGCAACTTTGCGGCGGTGAGCTAGGGTGTGAAACTTGCTCTTCACCAGTTCTTTGTCGCCAATTAGCCTCTCATCTCCTCGTTGAATCGTGTCCAGTGCAGCTAGTTGGTATTTAGCTGAGCCGTCCCACAGGTGACTGCAATATTCCATGCAAGATCGGACTTGAGCTTTATAGAGAGTTAAAAGCTGTCCCGGCATGATATATCGCTTGACTCTATTTAAGACGCCCAGCTTTTTAGCTGCAGTTTGAGCCTTGGACTCGATGCTGGTGCCGAAGTTGAGGTCTGAAGACAACTCCATGCCCAGAAGGACGAGACTATCGGTAACAGGCACAGATGCACCCCGAAAAGTAGGAGTCAGGTTAAAGGGACTCCTTTTTGCGGTGAATAAACACGCTTGCGTTTTGGTGGCGTTGAAAACCAGGTTACTGTCACCCCACTGGCAAACGTGGATTAACGTCTGGTTCGTTCGCTCAACCATGGCCTCTCTCATCAACATCACGTCATCACCACTAGCTTTTGCATCCGAAAGGAATCTCTCTACGACAGTACTGTCATCTGCATACCCAACAATTACCGGTATCAACAGGTCATTGATGTGCAACAGGAAAAGCGTCGCAGAGAGTACAGACCCCTGAGGAACTCCGGCATCAATAGCCACTGAGTCAGAGGAGCAGCCATCGATGACTACTCTGATCGACCGTTCCGTCAGGAAATCAGCTATCCAACTACAAAAGTCAGCGGGGATACCATACGCTGGAAGCTTGTGCAGTAGACTTGCGTGCCAGACCCCGTCAAAAGCCTTTGAGATGTCAAGTGATACGGCGAGTGCTTCGCCGTGCATCTCGAGGGCCTCACCCCAGTAGTGCGTCAGATAAACTAGAAGATCCCCAGTCAATCGTCTTCGGCGAAACCCATATTGACGGTCACTGAGGAGGTCATTAACTTCCAGGTATAAGAGTAACTTACAGTTTAGAACTCTTTCCATGACCTTACAGAGTATGGAAGTGATGGCGATCGGTCGGTAGTTGCATGGGTCGGCACGACTTCCTTTTTTGGGTACTGGCTGCACATTAGCAAGCTTCCAGCATTTAGGTACGGTTTTTGCCTCGAGAGAAAGGCGATACAAGCGCGTTAGCACTGGTGACAACTCAGGCGCACAATACCTCAGTACCCTTGCTGGTATGCCATCAGGACCACTGGCCTTGTTCACGTCCAGACTAAGTAGGGCTCTACGGACCTCTTTATTGTGGATTGTGATCTCCGGCATCGAAGAATCACAGCGAGGTAAATTTGGTGGTTGTTGAGAGCCGGTGTCTAGACGCGAGTTGCTCGCAAACAGAGAGGCAAATAAACTTGCTTTCTCAGCTGCAGAATGAGCCAGCGACCCGTCAGGTTTCTGCATGGGTGGTAACATAGGACGGCAGAAATTCGCCTCGGCTGACTTCGAAAGGGACCAGAACTGTTTACTACCGCTCGGGTAGGATGACAACTTCGTCCCTATTCAGCTGATGTGATCGAATCTGGCCTTTCGAATAACCCTTTTGCACGACTTGGCGGCCGAATTAAAGGCTCTCTTCTTTGCTCTGATTCTCCGTGCACGGACTTTGCGATCCCGGGCTTGCACCCAAGCCTGGTAAGCAGACTGTTTTCGGGCCTCAGCACGAGTACAGTCCGCATTATACCAAGGGCGGGACTTGTAACCGAGCGGGATGTCGGAGAATGGAATAAAAAACTCCATTCCCTGCCGGATTACATCCGTAATCGCATCGGCCGTACACGAAGGGTCGTTAGAAGAGAAGCATGTTTGCCGCCAGGGATAAGATGCAAGGAAAATACGCATCTCGTCCTAATCTGCTGACTCGTATCACCATACTCGTCTTGTGCCCCTAGGGCTCATATCCGGAGGAGAGCAAATCGATACGGATTTCACCACACAATGGTCGGACGTTCCCAGCGGGGCTGAGACCGATATCGAATGCTTGTGTGGATCGGTTGTCAGCGGTAAGTCAAGACAATTGGGTGTGTGGCCAGCGATATCCGGAATTCGCGTCGCTTGATCCACCAGCTGAGTGAGATTTAGTGCTAGGGAAAACCTTCGCACTTCTCTCCCAGCATGGTCAGTCTTCTGGAATGGGTACAGCCACTCTTTGTGGTGAGCGTTGAAGTCCTCCAGAAAGACAAGCTCCGCCGCTGGATACCGCTGAGTTGTTAAGTCTGCCGTCTCAGTGAGGTAGTCTATGAGCCGAGTCGCCTCCTGATCACCGCTGTGCGATCGGTAGACACAGACGTAGATTATCCTCTCTACCCCAGTGTCCACCAGAAGCCAAATAACGGAGAACCCGGATTTTTCAAAGCAACGGAGACGCCTACAGCAAATGTCATCACGGACGTACATACAGACCCCTGCACTCTTTTTGAACTTATGCTCAATTGAGTAGCCAGGGTAGTTGAGGTACGCCACGTCCGACGGGGTTGCTATTTGCGTCTCCGTCAAGAAGAATAGGTGTGGCTTCTCAGTCTCAAGGTTGTAATGGACCGGATCGAGATTTGAGTGCAATCCTCTGATGTTCGCGAGGTGCACTTTTAATGGGAGGAAGTGCAGCCGTTGTTTACACACTTTCTTCTTGCTTTGCTTTGTCATGTTTTGTGATGAGTGTTGGGGGGAAGGATTTTCAGTCGAGGCGCTACTTAGTCGACCATCGATGTTACCCTAGGCAAATCTGACCAAAGGGGAACTCACCTGGAGACTGCGGGGACGCCCGAACCCCCCCGAAATGGCCACCGGGTCCTCCCGTCCAGTCGCCAACTGGCACGGTGGAGCATTACGGGATTTTTCGCGAGTTGGCGGGGCAGCCTTTCACACGTGGCGAGCGCGCTAGTTGGGCCCCCTACTAACTGCGGTCGGCCAACGGCTAAAACCGTGCTTCGGATCCCGCTACCCTCCAGAATGAGTTACCCGGTACAGCAATGCTAAGGCTTCAAGACCGGTCCTAATCTGCGCAACTGACTTCTAACCAACCCCCATTGGCACTGGCACTCCCGCACGCCGACGGAACGCAGCGGACTGCTTGGCGCCGGATTTCGGCAGGATGGTGGTCGCGAGCCAGGCAGCTCCTTGCGGAGCCTACCACCGCCACTGGGATCTTCAGCCGTCACCACGGGCCATGTTGGTCCGTGATGTCGTTGCCCGGGGTGGACCGCTAGGAGGTAGATCCCAACCACCCCCAAAAATCCTCTACCATAATCCACTTTTCACCAAATACCGACTGCACATGTGCTCAGCGTGTCAGGTGGTGAGCCCATCGCCGCTATACTGTTGGATATCTGTGCGGTATTTAGACCATTAGTCGCCTTTTACGACACCCAAGGGAAGAGATGGTAGTATTCTTTTGGTAGTATTGAAGGGGTGGTAGTATTCTTTTACCGCAACGCGACACGGATAATAGTATGATTGTAAAACCATTTCTCCGCACGGAACTCGTCTGGTAACGTAACTAAGTCGTAACGGACATACGTCCGACTTATAGGGATCTTCAAGAAACAAGGTCTGTATTCCTCTGGTTTTGCGGGCGGGTGTCCATGGGCGGCGGTGATTACTTTCCATCAGGTGACCCGCTTGCTCGTTTGCCTCCTTCTGCTATAAAAAACAATGTACCCTTTAAACTGGAACATGGCAATGCTCAATATGATGATCTTGATCTGTTCCACGATGGATTAGGCCAAATATTGGCAGTATCTCGTCAGTTTCTTGACTCATGCACTTGACATTTAATGAAATTATTTGCAAAAGTATATTTTAAATCTGTTTTGACTTTTGGTTTAATTATTGTTATCGTATTATTTTTTGTTTTAATTATTGCTATTTTATTATTATTATGATTATTTTTTTATTAATGTTTTAATTCTAATAAGACAATTATTGTTTTAATTGTATTGTTAAATTTTACTTTGTGTAGGTAATTTGAATCGATTTCTATGTGTACTCCTTAATGTTTTATGTGTTACGTGCCTGCGTGTTGGATATTCTGTAAGCAAGCATGTCTAAATGAAATTAATAAATGCGTATGCTCTGAATAACTCTTTGACCACACCCCTCCTTATCCCTTCTTCCATATGAGTACGCGCTGCTCTCCGGAGTCACCAATTTACAGTCTCTAATATTCCAACACGCACAAAAGACTCGTTTCTTTGTCGTACGTCCAAATATGATGGAATTGTCTACCAGCACACGTATTCCCTCTTTTCTATGACATGTGGTCCTTCAAACGAGGCGTGAAGAAGCACTTTGTGGGCCGGCAGAGTGAGGGTGACTGATGCTACGTCTCTAACGCTGCACCAGTTGTCTTCGCGCCTGGACTCCACTTCGGAGCGGAGGCATTTGCCGGGCTTCTAATAAAAAAAAATGCGAAAGAATACTGACAGCAGAACTAGGTAAAGGTGGTCGCTGGTGTTGGAGAACAAAAATGTAGGTAGGTATAGGTAAAACTTTCCGTACTTTATTTACCACCTAGAAATAACTTAATTACACACTTATCTTATTCAAAGTGAACGTGAGAAAACTCTTTTAATAAGACGTGTCCAGATATATGACAGAGATATAGTGTCGCCTATCTCCCTCCCCCTCTGTCGCTTGGAAGATAATTAATTCCCACCCCCCTCACCCCCTACTGGGTTTGTCGCTGGGGTGACTCTTACTTAATTACATTACAACGTGGACAGAGCGTGTTTACAAACTTTTATGGTTAATTTTAGTGTTGTTTTAAAGGTTTACGGCGTCAATACAACAATCGTGAATGTTAAGTTACTTTTTCAGAGGTTGGCTTTTGGATGGGTCACCGAGATATCATAGCTTTTCGGGAATTCAGTTTTTCGCCAATATAAGTACATAGAAAACACCCAGCCTGCTAACCACTCGACCAAGGAAGTCCTCGCATTAATTTCGGGCGTAAGTAGGTGTAAATAGAAGTATGTAAGGGCATTTGCCAAGCCATGACGATTTAGACTATTACTTATATTAGGGTTTGCAATATCATTATTGAGTACCTAGCTTTTTATTTTATTCTTTCTAGAACTTTTTAGATACTGTAATGTTATGAGTGTATTTCGAAAAATCGAATTTACAATTTTAACTGAAATAAACAACCCAGATTGCTTAATAGAAAAATCAAGGCCTAGTAATCTCAGAAACATCTCTTATGATAATAAATATATTCTACCAAACGCCATAAATGTGTATGGAACTAGAGTCAGCAATTATCTTGTACCCATATATTTAAATAAACTTCCAGTAGATTTCCAATCAATGTATATTAACAATGTTAAATTTCTTAGATCTAAGTTAAAAAATAGCATTACATAATGGCGAGAGATGTTGGCGGAGGTCTGGGTTGACTTTATCAACTTAGATTATCGTTGACCTAATTAATAGATTATAGTAGCGACTCACCGACACCCAGATAAACCCTACGAGGTTTTTGTGGTGCGGTTTTTATGTACCTAAATTGTATTCTTTTTGTTTTTAAATAAATAAAAAAAAATTAACCATTAGCTTATAAACGCCCCACTTCTGGGCACAGACCTTCTCATATGAAAAAGAGCACTTGGGTAGATTGGCCATTGTAACCCATCAAGCTAACTCACCGTACCGGCACCGTGTCTGGTAGTGGTGAAAGAATACTACCACCCCCTCTCTTCTCTTGGGTGTCGTAAAAGGCGACTAACGGACTAAAGACTGCACATACATCCAACAGCATAGAGCGGCGATGGGTTCACCATCTGTCACGCTGAGGACATGCAGTTGCTGTTTGGTGAAAAGTGGACTATGGTACAGGACTGCTTTTGCTGTCCTCATTACCTAGATTGACTAATCCTTCGGGGATATTAGTCGTTGTTATAATGCAATGCGGGTTGGTAAGATTTAACGACTCCCATCTTACGGCAGCGACCAGAATCAACGGCTTTACGTGAGTACCGAAACATGCATATAGCCCCAACATCTTTAAAGCCCGAGTGAATAGACTGCTTCTGGGCAAGCTCGCTCCATAGTCGGCGTCTTCTTAATCCTACGGATAAGAATGTCGCCAAGAGCAAGCCTATCTATTATAAAAAATAAAGTATTTTTAAACGAACCGGGAATAGGTTGACTTCGAATGTCAAATAGGTACCTAAAAAAACCGGAATACCAGGGTGCATGTCCCAGACATGATATTATAATTAAAACAGAAATTTAACTAGAAATGATAACTAACGTATGAACATTTTGAATGTGAATAAAAATGAATAGAATTCTACTAAGTATTAGACTTTGAATGACTCGAGAAGGAGCTCGAGATGCTTTTAATTTGGTTACTCATTCAGTGACCAAGCTATTGCGCTTCTTTTAGTTACTTGCTTTACGTCAACAGAGTCGCGGGCAGACGGTTAGTACTTAACTAATCTAGGTCACACGATACAAGTGGGTCATCTATCCATTATTTTGTCCGCCCAGCCTATGTGACACATTCTTTTTGCACACTCATCTCATGGTAATATGTTAGCAGTAATTAATAGAGGTCATTAAGGGGTTTTTAAAAGCTTCAAATCTACATGCTTCATTAGATAATATTAATAGTATTCTTTTACTATGCTTTTAGAAGCTAGATGGTGTAACTACTTGTGCGTGTTAATTATTATTCATACATATAATCTCGACTATTATCCCCGAAGGGTTAGTCAGAGACTTAGGTAATGAGGACAGCAAAAGCAGTCCTCTACCATAGTCCACTTTTTAATAAATAGCGACTGCACATGTTCAGCGTGACAGATGGTGATCTCATCGCCGCTTTATGCTGTTGGAAGTATGTGCAGTCTTTAGTCCGTTAGTCGCCTTTTACGACACCCAGGCAAGAGAGGGTGTGTTAGAATTCTTTCACCGCTTCGCGACTCGGTAAATATTATTATTTGTTTTTTTTTATTAAATAAACAAAGTCAAATCCAAAAAGAAACGTTTTGAAACCTTTAAAACACACGGAGGTCTGTTCGTTCCTATAAAATTCAAGATTCAATTTAACTTAATTAAGGCCAAAATAATTAAGAACTTAAGAATGTCGTCATTTTGTACTGAGAAGAGACGGCAAGAAAATCATCAAGAGCCGGCAAGAAACTACTACTTGACGAATCTTAAGTGTCTTGCCACCTGTAAACTATAAAATTCTGTAAGTATATTATAATACTTTGGCGGCTATAACCAAATCTTTACAAAAAAGTCGATTGTGAAAGGATTGGAG